>JBBDGP010002553.1:0-447044 GCA_037952835.1 Lithobates septentrionalis
TGTACACAGCCCCTCCCCCCCAATACACCCCTCCTCTGTACACAGCCTCCCCCTCAATACACCCCTCCTCTGTACACGCCTCCCCCTCCTCTGTACACAGCCCCCCCCCAGTATACGCACACCCCTCTTCTGTCCACAGCCCCCCCCCCAATACACCACTCCTCTGTACACAGCTCCCCCCCTCAGTATACAGCACACCCCTCCTCTGTACACAGCCCCCCCCCCCCCAGTATACAGCACACCCTCCCGCCCCCCCCCCCCCAATACACCCCTCTCTGTACACAGCCCCCCCAATACACCCCTCCTCTGTACACAGCCCCTCCCCCCCAATACACCCCTCCTCTGTACACAGCCCCTCCCCCCCCAATACACCCCTCCTCTGTACACAGCCTCCCCTCAGTATACAGCACACCCCTCCTCTGTACACAGCTCCCCCCCTCAGTATGCTGCACACCCCTCCTCTGTACACAGCTCCCCCCTCCAGTATACAGCACACCCCTCCTCTGTACACAGCCCCCTCCAGTATACAGCGCACCCCTCCTCCAGTATACAGCGCACACCTCCTCTGTACACAGCCCCCCAGTATACAGCACACCCCCCCAGTATACAGCGCACCCCTCCTCTGTACACAGCCCCCCAGTATACAGCGCACCCCTCCTCTGTACACGCCACCCCTCCTCTGTACACAGCCCCTCTCCTCTGTACACAGCCCCCCTCCAGTATACAGCGCACCCCCTCCTCTGTACACAGCCCCCCCAGTATACAGCACACCCCTCTTCTGTACACAGCCCCCCCAATATACAGCACACCCCTCTTCTGTACACAGCCCACACCCCCCCAGTATACAGCACACCCCTCTTCTGTACACAGCCCCCCCCAGTATCCAGCACACCCTCTTCTGTACACAGCCCCCCCCCCCCAATATACAGGCACACCCCCAGTATACAGCACACCCCTCTTCTGTACACAGCCCACACCCCCCTCCCAGTATACAGCACACCCCTCTTCTGTACGCAGCCCCCCCCCCCCAATACACCCCTCCTCAGTACACAACCCCCCCCCGCAGTATACAGCCCCCCCCAATACACCCCTCCTCTGTACACAGCCTCCCCAGTATATAGCCCCCCAATACACCCCTCCTCAGTACACAGCCCCCCCCCAATACACCCCTCCTCTGTACACAGCCCCCCCCAATACACCCCTCCTCTGTACACAGCCCCTCCCCCCCAATACACCCCTCCTCTGTACACAGCCTCCCTCAGTATACAGCACACCCCTCCTCTGTACACAGCTCCCCCCCTCAGTATGCTGCACACCCCTCCTCTGTACACAGCTCCCCCCCGGAGTATACAGCACACCCCTCTTCTGTCCACAGCCCCCCCCCAATACACCCCTCCTCTGTACACAGCTCCCCCCCCCATACACCCCTCCTCTGTACACAGCTCCCCCCCCCATACACCCCTCCTCTGTACACAGCTCCCCCCCCCATACACCCCTCCTCTGTACACAGCTCCCCCCCATACACCCCTCCTCTGTACACAGCCCCCCCAATACACCCCTCCTCTGTACACAGCCCCTCCCACCCAATACACCCCTCCTCTGTACACAGCCTCCCCTCAGTATACAGCACACCCCTCCTCTGTACACAGCTCCCCCCCTCAGTATGCTGCACACCCCTCTTCTGTACACAGCCCACACCCCCCCCCCCAGTATACAGCACACCCCTCTTCTGTACACAGCCCCCCCCCAGTATCCAGCACACCCCTCTTCTGTACACAGCCCACACCCCCCTCCCAGTATACAGCACACCCCTCTTCTGTACGCAGCCCCCCCCCCCCCCCCCAATACACCCCTCCTCTGTACACAGCCCTCCCTCCAGTATACAGCACACCCCTCCTCTGTACACAGTCGTCGTCCCCAATACACCCCTCCTCTGTACACAGGCCCCCCCAATACACCCCTCCTCTGTACACAGCCCCTCCCCCCAATACACCCCTCCTCTGTACACAGCCTCCCCCTCCCCCCCTGTATACAGCACAGCCCCTTGCTCACAGCCCCCCCCCCCCAATACACCCCTCCTCTGTACACAGCTCCCCCCCTCAGTATACAGCACACCCCTCCTCTGTACACAGCCCCCCCCCAGTATACAGCACACCCCTCTTCTGTCCACAGCCCCCCCCCAATACACCCCTCCTCTGTACACAGCCCCCCCAATACACCCCTCCTCTGTACACAGCCCCTCCCCCCCAATACACCCCTCCTCTGTACACAGCCTCCCCTCAGTATACAGCACACCCTCCTCTGTACACAGCTCCCCCCCTCAGTATGCTGCACACCCCTCCTCTGTACACAGCTCCCCCCCTCAGTATACAGCACACCCCTCTTCTGTCCACAGCCCCCCCCCCAATACACCCCTCCTCTGTACACAGCCCCCCCAATACACCCCTCCTCTGTACACAGCTTCCCCCCCATACACCCCTTCTCTGTACACAGCTCCCCCCCCATACACCCCTCCTCTGTACACAGCTCCCCCCCCCCATACACCCCTCCTCTGTACACAGCTCCCCCCCCATACACCCCTCCTCTGTACACAGCCCCCCCCAATACACCCCCTCCTCTGTACACAGCCCCTCCACCCAATACACCCCTCCTCTGTACACAGCCCCTCCCACCCAATACACCCCTCCTCTGTACACAGCCCCTCCCACCCAATACACCCCTCCTCTGTACACAGCCCCTCCCACCCAATACACCCCTCCTCTGTACACAGCTCCCCCCCCTCAGTATGCTGCACACCCCTCCTCTGTACACAGCTCCCCCCTCAGTATACAGCACACCCCTCCTCTGTACACAGCTCCCCCCCTCAGTATACAGCACACCCCTCTTCTGTACACAGCTCCCCCCTCAGTATACAGCACACCCCTCTTCTGTCCACAGCCCCCCCCCCCCAATACACCCCTCCTCTGTACACAGCCCCCCCCCAATACACCCCTCCTCTGTACACAGCTCCCCCCCCCCCCATACACCCCTCCTCTGTACACAGCTCCCCCCCCCCATACACAGCTCCCCCCCCCCATACACCCCTCCTCTGTACACAGCTCCCCCCCCCCATACACCCCTCCTCTGTACACAGCCCCCCCCCGCCCATACACCCCTCCTCTGTACACAGCCCCCCCCCCATACACCCCTCCTCTGTACACAGCCCCCCCGCCCATACACCCCTCCTCTGTACACAGCCCCCCCCGCCCATACACCCCTCCTCTGTACACAGCCCCCCCCCAATACACCCCTCCTCTGTACACAGCCCCCCTCAGTAATATAGCCCCCCAATACACCCCTCCTCTGTACACAGTCCCAATACACCCCTCCTCTGTACACAGCCCCCCACCCCCCAATACACCCCTCCTCTGTACACAGCCCCCCCAATACACCCCTCATCAGTACACAACCCCCCCCGCAGTATACAGCCCCCCCAATACACCCCTCCTCTGTACACAGCCCCCCCAGTATATAGCCCCCCAATACACCCCTCCTCAGTACACAGCCCCCCCCCCCCAATACACCCCTCCTCTGTACACAGCTCCCCCCCCAATACACCCCTCCTCTGTACACAGCCCCCCCCCCCCAATACACCCCTCCTCTGTACACAGCCCCCCCCAATACACCCCTCCTCTGTACACAGCCCCCCCCCCCCAATACACCCCACCTCAGTACACAGCCCCCCCAATACACCCCTCCTCTGTACACAGCCCCCAGTATACAGCACACCCCTCCTCTGTACACAGCCCCCCCAGTACACAGCCCCCCTCCTCTGTACACAACCCCCCAGTACACAGCCCCCCTCTTCTGTACACAGCCCCCCATCAGACATGTTGCTGTCACTCACCCTGCAGCGGCCATCATAGAACAAGCTGGGCTCCAGGTTGCAGCAGATGACGGCGCTGGGAAGAGATCTCAGATCGATGTCCTCCATATCGATATCCAGGAAATCCCAGTCGTTGGCGTCCCGATGGGGCCCGGGGCCCTCAGAGCACACTCCTAGGTGAGCTGCCAGTTCCCGCAGGGCTTGCTCCATGACGTCACCAGCAGCAGCAGGACATGGACCGCACACACGTCACCGGCCTAATCCTTACCGGATAGAGCGGCGCTCATCGCTCTCACCCATACAATGTATTACTCCTGACACTGCACTGACGTCACGTGCACAGCGCCACCTGCTGGAGGGCTCGCTGTCATCGCTGCAGCGTCATGGTTAGCGCTGGAATTAGAACTCAGTGCAAAGCGGACCTGTCACCAGACATGGCAGATCTCATCATGTATGGAATGGTCAGATCATGGGAAATGGCTGCCCAGCTTGTGAACATTCTACAATTGTATCTGACTCTGACTTTGTATAGAAATGATGCGACTGGCTGTATGCTGCTCTGACATTTGTGTGTTGCAGGAACGCATGCAAAATCACATGTTCCTGCAACGCACAAAAAACGCACATCCTGTTCTACGCATGTGGCGGTGATTAATGGCACACTAACATACAGGGGCAGCTGGTGCTCAAAATTTTTGGGGGTGCGCAAAACAAACTGAAAAATTGCAACCACTGTGCCCATCAAATGCAGCCACCGTGCCCATCAAATGCAGCCACCGTGCCCATCAAATGCAACCACTGTGCCCATCAAATGCAGCCACCGTGCCCATCAAATGCAGCCACCGTGCCCATCAAATGCAACCACTGTGCCCATCAAATGCAACCACTGTGCCCATCAAATGCAACCACTGTGCCCAATCAAATGCAGCCACTGTGCCCATCAAATGCAACCACTTTGCCCATCAAATGCAACCCATGAAATGCAACCAATGTGCCCATCAAAAGCAACCTCTGTGCCCATCAAATGCAGCCACTGTGCCCATCAAATGCAGCCACTGTGCCCATCAAATGCAGCCACTGTGCCCATCAAATAAACCACTGTGCCCATCAAATACAGCCACTGTGCCCATCAAATACAGCCACTGTGCCCATCAAATGCAACCCATGAAATGCAACCAATGTGCCCATCAAATGCAGCCACTGTGCCCATCAAATGCAGCCACTGTGCCCATCAAATGCAACCCATCAAATGCAACCAATGTGCCCATCAAATGCAACCCATAAAATGCAGCCACTGTGCCCATCAAATGCAACCTCTGTGCCCATCAAATGCAACCTCTGTGCCCATCAAATGCAGCCACTGTGCCCATCAAATGCAGCCACTGTGCCCATCAAATGCAGTCACTGTGCCCATCAAATGCAACCACTGTGCCCATCAAATGCAACCACTGTGCCCATCAAATGCAACCACTGTGCCCATCAAATGCAGCCACTGTGCCCATCAAATGCAACCACTTTGCCCATCAAATGCAACCCATGAAATGCAACCAATGTGCCCATCAAAAGCAACCTCTGTGCCCATCAAATGCAGCCACTGTGCCCATCAAATGCAGCCACTGTGCCCATCAAATAAACCACTGTGCCCATCAAATACAGCCACTGTGCCCATCAAATACAGCCACTGTGCCCATCAAATGCAACCCATGAAATGCAACCAATGTGCCCATCAAATGCAGCCACTGTGCCCATCAAATGCAGCCACTGTGCCCATCAAATGCAACCCATCAAATGCAACCAATGTGCCCATCAAATGCAACCCATAAAATGCAGCCACTGTGCCCATCAAATGCAACCTCTGTGCCCATCAAATGCAACCTCTGTGCCCATCAAATGCAGCCACTGTGCCCATCAAATGCAGCCACTGTGCCCATCAAATGCAGTCACTGTGCCCATCAAATGCAACCACTGTGCCCATCAAATGCAACCACTGTGCCCATCAAATGCAACCACTGTGCCCATCAAATGCAGCCACTGTGCCCATCAAATGCAGCCACTGTGCCCATCAAATGCAGTCACTGTGCCCATCAAATTCAACCACTGTGCCCATCAAATGCAACCACTGTGCCCATCAAATGCAACCACTGTGCCCATCAAATGCAACCACTGTGCCCATCAAATGCAGCCACTGTGCCCATCAAATGCAACCACTGTGCCCATCAAATGCAGCCATGTGTGCCCATCAAATGCAACCACTGTGCCTATCAAATGCAACCACTGTGCCCATCAAATACAACCACTGTGCCCATCAAATGCAACCACTGTGCCCATCATACCACTTACATTATTCATGTTTTGTTCCCATATCCATGTTACCTTTATCTACCTGGGAACTCTATGCATTGATGCTGCAGCAGTAACAGATAATTAATTGACCCATATTGACTTGAATTTTGATGTCATTGGGATTTATTCACGACTTCCCTGTACCTGCTAAATCATCGTATTGAGTTATTCTAGGTGGCTTTTGTGTACATACTGTTCCCCTATAGTCGAATTGCTATTGTTCAGCGTTATTAGGGATGAATGAGTTGTGTACATGTAGGTGTGGTTAGGGATGAGCCCGCGGTTCGAGTCAAACGTAAGTTCGACTCGAACATCAGGTGTTTGTTTGTTCTAAAACGAACCGAACATTATGGGGCGTCTGCGGGAAATTAGAGCACCGCGAAACGACCCATAATGCACTGCGAGATCGCAGTGCATTGCTGTATGATGATTGGCCAAAGCATGCACCTGACCTGCATGCTTTGACCAATCACAGCGCGCTCTGCTGAGAGAGCCATAATTTGCCAAAGGCAGGGTGCCTTTAGCCAATCATGGCTCAGGGGGCTAAGTCCACGCCCAATACTATAAGACTGCTGCTTACACGGTGGCCGTATATAGTGTAATGAATGAAGAGAGATTAGGCAGCTTAGTTAGTGGCGTGCAGGCAGTGTATTTGATATACATATACAGTCTAGTACAGTGTTTCTCAACCTTTTTTCCGTCAAGGCACCCTTTAAAATTTTGGACAGTCTCGAGACAGTGAAGACACCCCATTCTAAAATGTAAAAAACTATTCTAAGGCCTCATGCACACTGGATGTTATAATAACGTTTTAAAAACGTCAGTAGCTTTGCAGTGAGTTTTTCAATGTTTTTCAGCGTTTTTGCAATATCGTTTTTCAGCGTTAACGTTTTTAAGAGTTTTTATTTTTTTAACTCAATGGGATCAAAAACGTTAAAAAAAAAGTTAAAAAAAAAACGCCTGTGAGCCACGTTTTTGAGCGTTTATCTGTGTTTTTTTACGTTAGAGTGTTTTTACAGCTGAAAAAATGCTTCTCAGAACCCACTAGTTTTGGGGTTTTTTTACAGCCAAAAAACGCCCCAGCCGAAAACACTTGATAACAGCCTATTTGCGCATGGACACATAGGATAACCGTGCTGGAGAGCTTATTGACTGTAGAAAAAAAGTCTGAAGCCAAAAACAGCTGATGTAAAAACGTCCAAAAACGTCCAGTGTGCATGAGGCCTAATAGTTTTACATATTGCAGCAGCATTGACACATGTAAGACACCCAACATTAGAGGTGATTTATTCTTTCAAAGCAAATACACTTTTTCACAATAGTGCCGACTAGTATTCCAGTGTTTTTCCTTTCCCTCATCACTCAGTTAATTTGACCACAGTGTTGACGGATTGGGCAGAGGAGGGGCAAAAAAAGGATGCTGTGCAGGCGATCTACACCCTTCTTATCAACACTGATGACATCACTGATTGTTAGGATGCTGGTGGCTGGAAGGTTGAAATGGTGCACAATGAAAACCCGTGGCTTTGTGTAACTAAAAGACAGGCTTGATCCATCTGCTGGCTTGTATACATTTTTGGGCAATTTTTAGGCATTTTGCCAAGGCACCCCTGAAGAAACCTCAAGGCCTGGGCACTCTGGTTTAAAAAGGCTGGTCTAGTGTGTATATATATATATATATATATATATATATATATATTACTCTGCATTTAGCGTAGATTCAGTGTAGAATCTATATTCAGGCAGTGTAGTATATTTATAGTGTATTGAAGTGCCCCCCCCCCCAAAATCCATACCAGGCCCTTATCCAAGCACGCAACTTGGCAGGCCGCAGGAAAAGGAGGCCCCCCCTCCTGAACCGTACCAGGCCACATGCCCTCAACATGTTAATGGAGACAAGTGCCTGATCCCCACAATCCTTGGCCGGTGGTTGTGAGGGTCTGCGGACGGACGGGGCCTCCAGATCCCGCCCCCGCCCCATCCATTTTCAATCACGGCGCCGACGGTCCCGGAAAAAAAAATGTCATGTGACATCAGAGGGGGGGGGGCAGGGTCACCCATTTACGTCACCGGGTGGCCTCGCCCCCCTTGACTATATAAGAGCTGTCAAAGCAAAAAGACGTCAGTCGGCGGGACGCCTCCCATGGAGTCAGAGTTTTTCCTTTTTTTTTTTAAATTTTTCTTGGGACCGTCGGACGCCGTGATTTAAGATGTAAAGATATCGCGGGACACTTTTTTTTTATAAAGGTACTGTCTCATGTCATTTTTAGACACTTTTTTGACACTTTTTTTGGTGAATGGGTAGGGGTACAATGTACCCGATATCCATTCACATGGGGGGGTGGGATCTGGGGGCCCCCTTATTAAAGGGGGCTTCCAGATTCCGAAAAGCACCCCGCTCGCAGACCCCCACAACCACCGGGCAAGGGTTGTGGGGAGGAGGCCCTTGTCCCAATCAACATGGGGATGAGGCCCTTGTCCCCATCAACATAGGGACAAGGTGCTTTGGGGGGGACCCCAAAGCACCCTCCTCATGTTGAGGGCATATGGCCTGGTACGGTTTTAGGAGGGAGGGGCACTCTCCCCCCCTCTTATTCTGCGGTTTGCCAGGTTGCGATAAGGATCTGGTATGAATTTTGTGAGGGACCCCGTGCCATTTTTTTTACATTTTGGTGCAGTGTTCCCCTTAAAATCCATACCAGACCTGAAGGGCCTGGTATGGATTTTGGGGGGACCCCCCACGCCATTTTTTTTAAATTTTGGTGCAGGGTTCCCCTTAATATTCATACCAGACCCAAAGGGCCAGTTAATGGTCTGGGGGGGAACCCACGCTGTTTTTTTAAATGAATTTTTATGTATGTTGCAGGGATCCGGCAATACATTACAGCTGCAAGAAATTTTTTCCTTTTAGAAATGGAATTTTGCTGCGGGACTGTTATGAACATGGGAAAAAATGCGCTACTTTACAGGCAGACTAAGGAGACCCCCCAGGCATGATATTTAAAGGAATATTTAATTTTTATTGTTTCACTTTAAGCATTATTAAAATCACTGCTCCTGAATAAACCGTCCTTTTTTTAAAACTTATTTTTGCATTGATACATGTTCCCTGGGGCAGGACCTGGGTCCCAATACACTTTTTATGGCAATAACTTGCATATAAGCCTTTAAAAGGAGCACTTTTGATTTTTCACATTCGTGTCCAATAGACTTTAACGGTGTTCGCATACATTTTTTGTCTGTTTGCATGTTCCGGTGCGAACCGAACCGGGGGGTCATCCCAAGGTGTGTTTTTTATTGGTGATGGTGGGTGGTTCCTGTTTTTATATCTACTATTTGATATTTTTGTATCCAATTAATTATGACATATATTTTTTTTGGATTGATTTTTGCATTTATTTGTGTTACCATACCCCGGTGGCTCACGGTTATGGTCCTTAAGGCAGTCTTTCTGCCTCTTTTGTATAAGCATAGCGTTTTGGCCATAGAGCCCCACTTTATCTAAGTGAGTGGGTAGGTTACCAGAGGTTTCATTTGACACCTCATTATTTGTAGGTTCCCTTTTTTGTCTTTCCTATTATAGGCTATACTTCCATCTGGGCTTTCCTGGATAAGCCTTGTCTTGCTGCCCTCGTTAGACTGGGGGAGTCTGGAATCACAAAACAAACAGAGGGCGCACCAACTTAGTGCATTATCCTAAGAACATAGCTTTATTCAAAGCTCACTCCCAAAGAACAGCACCATCTAGTCCACCCCCCAGTTCGGCTTGCGCCAGAACTCTTGAACATCGCAAAAGTTGGGACCCAAACCGCGAAACCTATTAAGGTCTATGAAGCCTGAACTTGAAAAATCAAAAGTGCCCATTTTGAAGGCCATGTACCAATGCAAAAAAATGTTTAAAAAAATATAATTTTTAAGTAGCAGTGATTTTAATGATGCTTAACGTGAAACAATAAAAATGAAATATTCCTTTAAATATAGTCTGCCTGTAAAGTGGCACATCTGTACTGTGTATAGAACCTGCTGCAGCAAAACTGACAGTTATAAAAAAAATGACATTTAAATAGATTTTCCCTGCAAGCTTTCTTTATTTTGTAAACAACAGCTTGAGGAGCCAGTCTGTGTGATGAGGCCACATTTTAGTGCACCCGGAACAAGATTAGAGATTTTTGGGATAAATTCCGGTGTCTCTTTGGCAGACTTTGGATGAAAATAACTATTTTTTGCACCACAGTGAGCAAGCCTTATGCGAAGAAGCCAAATTATAGTACACTCAGGCTAATATTAACATTTTGCTTTTAGATATAGTCTGGTGTCTCTTTCGCAGACTTTGGATAGAAGTAACAGGTGCGGAAAACTTGGTCTTTGGGTGTTCGTGGTGCCTTCACTCCATAACCTTCTAGAGGTACTCTTGATGAAAGCAAAAACTGGCTTTTGCTGTAAAAAAATTAAATTTGATGCACCGGTCACACAGTTGCAGAAAAATTGGTCTTTGGGTGTTGGTGGTGCCTTCACCTCGTAACCTTCTTGAGGTACTCTTGATGAAAGCAAGAATTGGCCTTGCTGTAAAAAATTGAAATTTGATGTACCTGTCAAACGGGTGCGGAAAAAAATTGGTCCTTGGATGTTAATTGTGCCCATGAAACCTATATCAAAAAATTGTGTGAGAGTGATAACTCCTGCGCTGTCAGAGAGGGCCTACGCTAAAGGGCACTGCTGCAACACCTGTGTGATTGATCCAAACAGACAAATAAAGCATAAATATAAAAAATGGTGATGCGCTGTGACAAAGGGAAAAAGGGAAAGGGGAGGGGGGAAGGGACTAAACAAAGTGCATGGAGAGGTAAGACAGAGTGACCTGAAAAAATGAGCCAAACACACTTATGGGCTCTAGATGTTAAAAGACGTATAAGTGGAAATATAAAGATGCTGGCGTCAATAAAGAGTGCAAGCAAGAGACATGTAATAAGTGTATAACACAATACTCAATCGGTAAATCAGTAAAAGTGGATACCTAAGCCAAGCAGGCATTATAAATGAATGAAAGAAAGTGCTAGCAAAGTAAAAAAAAAACGCTACAACACAATGACACAAATGAATATATGAAAAAGAAAATGAGAAAATGAATATAAAAATTATAAAATTAATAAAACATTGAATAAGTCCAAATGGGTATGGGCTAGTATCACACTAGCACATAAGTGACAGCTCAGACGAGCTGTAAGTGACAAGTCCCCAGGAGTGAGTAAATATCAATCCCGCCACCAGGTAAAAAAAACTCTAAATAAAAAACAGTTCCAATGATGGGGGGATAGGATTGGAGCACGGGACGCTGCCACAGACTAACAGCAGGAAACAAGCTCGGTGCTCGTGGATGCTTAACACTGTAGCCGTTTTTAAATGTAAGTTGATTGGATTGTTTTATTCAATAAATTCACCTTTTATATGGGATCACGGTATGTGCGCTTTTCTACTCATACACCATATATACTTACCTTACCTGACGAGCATTGAGGAGCGGGGACAGATTGAGAACTGCAGATACCTTTTGAGGCATACGAGCTCGGCGCTCGTGGATTGATGCCCACACTCATTTTAAAAAAAGTGAGTGCAACCTCCCCTCCTCTGTGTCTTGCCCCCCCTACACTTTGGTCGTCACAGAGTCAAACTATATGCTGTCCATTTTTTGTCTTTTTATATTCCGCCTGACATATCTACCATTGTCATCACCGGCATAACTGGATTCCCATGCCTGCTAGCTACTTGCAACACAAGCTGTATGCCTTACAGCTGTAAGGTAAGCGGCTTGCAAACACTGAGGTGTCCGCACTGAAGATCCCCCTCCCCCCATCATTGGAACTGTTTTTTATTTAGGAGTTTTTTTACCTGGTGGCGGGATTGATATTTACTCACTCCTGGGGACTTGTCACTTACAGCTCGTCTGAGCTGTCACTCATGTGCTAGTGTGATACTAGCCCATACCCATTTGGACTTATTCAATGTTTTATTAATTTTATATTTTTATATTCATTTTCTCATTTTCTTTTTCATATATTCATTTGTGTCATTGTGTTGTAGCGTTTTTTTACTTTGCTAGCACTTTCATTCATTCATTTATAATGCCTGCTTGGCTTAGGTATCCACTTTTACTGATTTACCGATTGAGTATTGTGTTATACACTTATTACGTGTCTCTTGCTTGCACTCTTTATTGACGCCAGCATCTTTATATTTCCACTTATACGTCTTTTAGCATCTAGAGCCCATAAGTGTGTCTGGCTCATTTTTTCAGGTCACTCTGTCTTACCTCTCCATGCACTTTATTTAGTCCCTTCCCCCCTCCCCTTTCCTTTTTTCCCTTTGTCACAGCGCATCACCATTTTTTATATTTATATCAAAAAATTACTTCAATATAAAATTAACACTAGACATGTGTGGTTTATCAGAATTTACTAATAACAATAGTACCGAATTTAAACGAATCCGAAATAATGGAAAACATTTTTGACGAAATTCGAATAGTTTTGGAATACTTTTCGAATAGTTTTCAAACTCGAATTTGAATAGTTTTCCAATTTCCAAAGAGAATAAAATAGAATAGAAAATAAAGGAATAGAATAGAAAAAAAATAGAATAGAAAAGAATATAACAGAAAATAAAAGAATATAATACGATAGAGTAAAACAGAACAGAATAGAATAGAAAATAAGAGAACTGAATAGACTAGAATATAATAGAAACAAACTGAATAGAATAACAGAAGAATATAACCATTTTCTGAAATTCTAATTTCAAATAGAATAAATTATAATTTGAATACATAAGAAAAGAATAGAATAGAAAAAAAGAATAGAATAGACTATAAAAGAATAGAAAATAATAAAATTTAAAAAAACAATAGAATAGGATAGAATAGAAAGAATATAACCATTTCTCAAAATTTAAATAGAATCAATTCAAATTTGAAAAGAATAGAAAAAATAGATTAGAATAGAATAGAAAATAACTGAATAGTATAGAAAAAAAACAATAGAATAGAAAGAATATAACCATCTTCCGAAATTCGAATTCGGAATAGAATAAATTTGAATTTGAAAAGAATAGAATAGAAAATAAAATAATAGAAAAGAACAGAATAAACAAATAGGAAAAGAATATAATTTAAAAAACAATAGAATAGAAAGAATATAACCATTTCCCAAAATCCTAATAGAATCAATTGAATTTGAATAGCATAGAAAAGAATTTCTAATTCTATTCTATTGTGTTGTTTTTTTCTATACTTTTGTGTTATTTTATATTCTATTGTACTCTATTATTTTCTATTCTATTCAAATAGAATTTTGGAAAATTGTTATATTATTTCTATTCTATTCTATTGTTTTTTTTTAACTCTACTCTATTCTATTTGATTTTAAATTTCAGAAGATGTTATAATCTATTTTTTTTATGCTATTCTATTCTATTCCATTCTATTTTGTTCTTTTATTTTCTATCCTATTTTGTTTTGTTTTACTCTATTATATTCTATTCTTTTATTTTCTGTTATATTCTTTTCTATTCACATTATATTTTTTTCTATTCTATTTCTCTATTTTCTATTCTATTTTATTGTCTTTGGAAATTTGAAAACTTTTCGAATTCGAAAACTATTCAAAATTGATTTGAAGGCATTTTGAATCAATCCAAATTGATTAGAATACGAATAAACAAATTCCGAAAACAAAATAAACAAATTTAAAGCGGAGTTCCACCCTAAAGTGGAACTTCTGCTCATCGGATTCCTCCCCCCCTCCGGTGCCACTATTGGCACCTTTCAGGGGGGAGGGGGGTGCAGATACCTGTCTAATACAGGTATCTGCAGCCACTTCCGGGCTTAGACAGCCGCAGAATATCCGCAGATGCCCGCGCCCCCCCCCCCCTGTTGTGTTCTGGGAAACACACAGTTCCCAGAACACAACGGGGACCAGTGCAGAGGTGCAGTGAGACTCGCGCATGCACAGTAGGGGACCGGGCAGTGAAGCCGCAGCGCTTCACTTCCCGATTCCCTGACCGAGGATGGCGGCAGGGGCAGCCGAGAGCCGAGCGATTGATCAGCCTCGGCTGCCGACATCGCTGGACCCTGGGACAGGTAAGTGTCCATTTATTAAAAGTCAGGAGCTGCAGTATTTGTAGCTGCTGTCTTTTAATAATTTTTTTAAGGTGGAGCTCCTCTTTAACGAAACAAATTTATGTAAATATCGAATCAAAACGAAACAAACCATTTTTTTCGTTCTGCACATGTCTAATTAACATCCACAAAGCTAGGCAGCCTAGACAGTCTTGGAGAGATCCCAATAATTCTTAACCAGCGACATCAGCATCATGGATCTTGAAGCTGACAGCCTTAGGCGCCGAGGACAAATTTTTTTTTTAAATGCATCACTGAGGCAGCACCCTTCCCCATCACTCCTCCTTTGGCCAACAGAAGCCTTAAAACTAGTTTTTCCATGAGACTGTATCCTAGCAGAGTCTGGAAAGGCGTTACATAAACTTCTCTGCAAGGTGTCCTCAAGATATTTCATCCTGTGCTACCTCTGCAAGGGCAGGATGAGTTCCGAGACTTTCCCCTTGTAACGGTGGTCAAGGAGGGTTGCCAACCAACAATGATCCTTCTCCTTGATGCCACAAATTCTCGGGTCCTTTCGCTGGCTGTGAAGAATGAGGGAGCCCATGCACCCAAATGTCTGGTGTTTTTGACATGCTTGATCTGCTTGCTGCAGAGATTACAAATTGCAACAGTGCGATCGGCTGCACGTGTGCTAGAAAAGGTTCACACAGCTGAGCTCGAAAAAAATGGAGGGGACACTAGGGAGGGGAAAAAGAGGATTGCTGCTCACCCCTTAGGACTTAGAGCAAAAAAGGAAGGTTTCCCCACATTGGGGTTTTTAGGCAGCACAAGAACAAGATGTAGTCAAAGTTGTATGAAAAAATATAACACTTTTATTGGATAATAATATATATATCATCAGAGTTAAAAACAATGAGCTCCAGTGGGAATTATCTAAAAGAGTGATTTGACTGAACATACAAAAGCAGACATTTGTTCATAGCAATATTTATGTCATGAACATTAAATCTGACGCGTTTCAACCCCTATGACTGGGGTCTTCTTCAGAGGATCGGTCTGCTGGGAAGAACATGAAAGTAGAGTTGATATACATATACATGTTCTATTCATAAAAATATATAACATGAGCTACATTGATTGTGCAGTACATCAGTACAGTATAGTTACCAAATAGGAGTATGTCCAATGAAAAACATAGATTCCCACATAGAGGTCCCTTTAAAAATTTAAAGTGCTTTGTCCTCTTCTCCAGAGGGGGATTCCAACCTCCTCTACCGCCGCCACAGCCCAGACCAGGATGGTGAGAGACAACGTGGCTTACGAGAGGCCACACTTTTGAGCACCGCTCGCCAGAGCGGACAACCAACCGGAGAGCACCAAATTACCTGTGATGGAGATTGGCAAGGGAAAAGTAATAACTAAGAGACCCGTATAAAGATAATTGAGTTTAATCTATGGGCTAAAGGAGCCTCTAAGATATCAAAGACTTTATAGGTATGATATATATGGCCCAAACCAGTTGGGGAGTTCTGAACCATATTTTTGGGTATATGTTTAGAGGAGATTACCATATAGGGGAACAAATGTGGTAAGGGCAATAAATATTGTACCTGTACTGGAAAGAGAAAAAGAAATAGAAAAAGAAATAGTGGTGGCAAAGTCAGAGAAAAAAAAAAAGAGAGAAGGAGTGAAACAGTGAGATGGGACCATATGTGCAAGTGTGGTGATACGTAAAAAAGAAATGTGTGAGGTGCAAATGAGTGCCAGTGAGTAGAAGAGGCAGGGGAAAAAAAGGGGAGGGGGGGGGAACGGGGAGGGGGGTGGGGGAAAGAAGGAGGGGGGAAAAAAAGGGGGGAGGAGAAAGAAAGGGGGGGGAGGGGGGTTGGGGAAGGGAAGGGAGGGGGGGGGGAAAGAGGGGATGGGAAGGGAGGAAAAGGAGGATATGAAAGAATGGTGATGTAAAAAACTAATATATTATCATTACCTCAAAAGAGTGCTAAATGGCACATGAGGATGCATCAAGTTGTCCCATATATCTAAACTGTTGCCTATTGGCCAACGCGGGATTGGTCATAGGCTATATAGGACTCAGGTGATAGTATCCAAAAGCTGAGTCAACCAGTCTAGAAGTAAGCAAAATATATAATTGTAAGGGGTATAGCCACATATATTATAAGTGGTCAAAAAATATATTATCAATCATAGGGGTCGGTGACCCCAATTATTTGGGGCAACACGATGCTATACAACACATGGCTAAAAAAGTGTACTTACTGTGTGATAGACGCAAGGAACGGCAGGAATAGTGACAGGCAGCAGGGTGTGTTTGCAGTTCACCAGACAGGAGGAGATTGAACACATATATCAAATGTAAGCTTTTATACCCATGGTTAGATGGGCGTGTATACCTTGCCTCTTATCTCTCCAGGTGTACGCAATCCGGTGATGGTCACATGGCGGGCGGTAAGGCGGCCAACATGGCAGCCTGGTGTGGTCTCCCCGGCGTTCCGGAAGAGCAACGCTCCGAGTTCTCGTCATCCTCGCCGAAATCTCGCGATGTCTATGACGTCACGACGCTCGCGCGGGGCCCCGCGCATGCGCGGTGACGAAAGGCATCCGAGGATGTTCCAGAATGCCGCCGGCAAGGAGAAAGAGATTCCCAGTGCGGCGCCCGGTGGCCAGCCGAGCGTCCAAAGGGAAAACCATGGGGGGGGAGGGGCTGCCTAACAGCGGGTGGGCCCATCCCACCCCCCTCACCTTGCCGGGAAGGCACGTCATAAATCACCCCCGCCCCGGAGATGACAGCAGAGAGGGTGCCAGAGCTCCCCCAGTGGTGGAAAGAAGCAACTTCAAAAGGGGAAGAACAGATACAGATTGTACAAATTACATTTTTCACAGTTTAAAATTAAACAACATTATTGTATATCTTATGTGTACAAAATCATGTATGGAGCTTCAGTAGAGAACAGGAGCAATTCAATCCCATGTGTAGATAATTTTACCCCGTCAGTTAAAAATAAAGAGAAAAACAAAAACAAATCGATGAAATGTGAAAGCAGATGTCACTGGATCAACATCAGGGAAAAGGGGAGCATTTAGAAATGCAGAGGGGGAACAGGACATAGTCACTAATATCAAAAATTCTCTATTACTTTAGACTATATTATAGCCAAATATAGGGGGGACATGATTATTGTGTTTTGCCAGAGACAAAGCCTTTTAGGAATGGAGCAAAAGAGATGGCCTCGTTCAGTCCTGGGAACAGGGTGGAATTTAATTTAAATATCCACCTCTGCTCATGCTGCAAAAGAATTTTGTTCCAGTCGCCGCCTCGCACTGGTATATGAATACGGTCGAGAGCGGCGAAGGATACTGTGGGCATTCTGTAGTTGTGAATTTCCATCACGTGTCTCCCAAGGGGCACATACGGGTTACCAATTTGCATATGGTAAATGTGTTTAGATATGCGCTGGTGAAACTCTTGTTTAGTCTTTCCGACGTAGTGTGCTTCACATTCGCAAGACATAAGGTACACTACGCCACGTGTTTGACAGTTGGTAAAATGTGACGGTTTGAAAGTTGTCCCATTTGGGAGGAGAAAGGTCTTTTCGCGTCTTATATATGGGCAGCAAGAGCAGTGTCCACAAGGGAAAGATCCCAGGATGGAACAATGCCTACGTCTCCTCTGTGCCGTTTTGAACTCACTCTGAACTAATTTATCCTTTAATGAGGTTGCTCATCTAAAAGTAATTGAGGGGGTATCTGCAATGAACCTACTAACTTTAGGGTCATCTCGGAGTATAGGCCAGTGCTTACGGATAATGTTTCTGATCTCATTTTGTTGTTTGGAGAAACGCATGATCACCCTAGTGTGATCCGTACCAGGGTCGCCCCTGGCCCTTTCCCCAAAAAGCAGTGTGTGTCTGGATTGTGCGGCTGCGCGATTGTACGCTTTGCGTAGGGTTGAGCGGCTGTAACCACATGCTAGTAGTCTTATTTGTAACTTCTGTGCTTCCTGTTTGAAGAGGACCTCATCGGAACAATTCCTGCGTAAACGCAGGTATTGTCCATATGGAATAGACCTCTTCAAACCTATAGGATGAAAGCTATCCGCATGGAGGATGGTATTTCCTGCGGTGCTTTTCCGAAATAGGGTGCTAGAGATGGAATTCTCAGAAGTACGTCTTAGCTGCACATCCAGGAAGTTTATTTGATCGCGATCATAAGTCATAGTGAACTTAAGATTGCGTTCATTATGATTGATGTGGTCAAAGAACTTCAATAGTGATTCCTCAGGTCCCTCCCAGACTAGGAGGACATCAACGATGTATCGTCGCCACATACGTATACAGCTTACGTATGTGGCGAGGCCCTCGTCCTCTCCGAGTGCCTTCTCCCACTCCCCCAGGTACAGGTTGGCGTAAGCCGGGGCACAACATGTGCCCATAGCCACGCCCTGCACCTGGAGGTAGTGGGAGTTGTCAAAAAGGAAAAAATTATTATTCAAGATATATTCAAGGCCATCGATGATGAACTCACCCAGAGCTCCATCATATCTGCTGGTTCTCTGGAGGAGTGCCCGCACTGCCTCGATCCCCTTGTTATGGGGGATCGAGCTGTACAGGGCTTCAACATCAATGGCCACAAAAAATGAATTGGGTGGGAGAGATATTTCCTGAATCAGTTGGAGTAAATGCATTGTGTCCTTGAGGAAAGAAGGCATACTTGTGACCAGAGGTTGTAAAAATGAGTCAATCACTTTACTCAAGTTTTCTGAGATTCCTCCATTCCCGGAGACAATTGGTCGTCCGGGAGGTTTGGTTTGGTTCTTATGGATTTTAGGCAAGCTGTAAAAAGTGGCCATACGTGGATGTTTAGTTCGAATGAATTCATACTGGTCTCTAGTGATAGCTTCCTTGTCCAAAGCGGATTGTATTAGATCATAAAATTTGGTATAGGACCTCTGTATGGATTTACTTGAGATGGTCTTGTACCATTCATCATTGTCCAAGATGTCTTGGCACATCCGTACGTAGTCCTGATTGTCCATCAGGACTACGTTGCCTCCTTTGTCAGAAGGTTTTATTGTAATGTCTACATTATTGCACAGGGAATCAATGGCTGCTGATTCCTCAGCAGTCAGGTTTTGAGGACCTACTTTTTTGTGTGTAAGTTTTGATATATCTCTAATTGTTTGTTTTACAAAAATCTCTATGTTTGAGTTCAAACTCAGAGGTGGAAATTTTCCAGAGGGTTTTTTGAGATTCATGGCAGGGTTTTGAGTGGGTTCATTAGCACTTTCAAGTAGAGTTTCTAGATCAATTTGGTCTATGAGGTCTAGGGTGTTGTTTTCTTGAAACAAAAGTGTTAAGTCACGTAAGGCTTTACATTCCTTCATACTGAAGGTGGCCCACTCCGTCATGTCCAGGTTAATGTCAGTTTTTGCATGTAGGCTCTTCAGAAGTAGCCGACGTGCAAATAATTGTAGGTCAGTGACCACTTCGAATAAATCGAAATTTTCTTGTGGGCAAAAGGTCAAACCGCGCGACAACACGTCAATTTCCGCTGCAGATAGCAGGTAAGAGGACAGATTGATCACACTGAAGGATTCATTGGAATCCGCGTGACAAATGCGTCCAGGTTCCCTACTCCCCTGTTTGTTTGGGATGGAGAGAATCCCTGCACTTGGTTTAAAGGGGTCTGTGATCCAAGTTTTTGATGTCCTAGTGATGAATTTGGGTACATTTTGGGCGCTGAAATATTTGATGACGGATCCATTTCATTCATAGCTGCATTCGCTATGTCAGATTTGGGTCCGACATGTTTCACTTCACCTGTATGGACTCCCAGGTTAGGCTCCAAATTAGCCTCTATGGTCCGTTTTTTACTTTCTTGTTCTGGGGAGCCCTTGTTGTTGCGGTTTCTCTTAAATTTACCGCGTTCCTTGGGTGTTTTTGAATTCTGATTGGTGTCAAGGTCTTTTTTGGGTTTCAAACTATTGCTATTCTGTTTCGGGTGTTGTTGTACCGCATATTGTTTATTTTTTAAGGGGTTTATTTGGGACTTGCTATTCCATCTGTATGCTCGTCCTTCAGAGAAGGCCGCATGATCCCTCCAAAACTTTGACTCCTTTTTCTGCAGCACATTCCTATTATAGGTCGACAGGCCATTCCGAAGATTTGCCTGTAGATCCGAATAAAGGGTGTGCTGCATAAAGGGTCTCAAAGAGGTATCTATGCTGTCAATCTCCTTATCTAATGATACCATTTGTTTGTTGTATTCCCTGGTGAGAATGGCCATCATTTCCTGGGAACAGGCATTTAGATTGGCCTCCCATTCACTTTTGCATTCAGCACTAATCTGGTCCAAATTGGGAAGTATTTGGATCCGTAGACCTAAAGGATTAATTTTATCTTCTTTATATCTATTTAAAGTTTTAATATGCCAAAATAGTGCTGATTTTTTCTCAAGTGTTCTATTGAGTTTGTGAAAAAGGGATGAGATTTGGGTTTTTGCTCTGTCCCCTTGTTCAAAGTCTGTTTCGTAGCCTGACATTAAATTTACCCATTCTGTACCTTGAAAATGACTCATATTGACAACAAAAACAAAATACTTTTGCAAAAATTATCACAACATATAGACAATTAGTCCTATATACTGAAGCTCATGTTTCCACTCTCATGTGTCATTGGGGAAGGGGTGTTTAACCACCCAAATATATTTCGAAAAAAATGGAGGGGACACTAGGGAGGGGAAAAAGAGGATTGCTGCTCACCCCTTAGGACTTAGAGCAAAAAAGGAAGGTTTCCCCACATTGGGGTTTTTAGGCAGCACAAGAACAAGATGTAGTCAAAGTTGTATGAAAAAATATAACACTTTTATTGGATAATAATATATATATCATCAGAGTTAAAAACAATGAGCTCAAGTGGGAATTATCTAAAAGAGTGATTTGACTGAACATACAAAAGCAGACATTTGTTCATAGCAATATTTATGTCATGAACATTAAATCTGACGCGTTTCAACCCCTATGACTGGGGTCTTCTTCAGAGGATCGGTCTGCTGGGAAGAACATGAAAGTAGAGTTGATATACATATACATGTTCTATTCATAAAAATATATAACATGAGCTACATTGATTGTGCAGTACATCAGTACAGTATAGTTACCAAATAGGAGTATGTCCAATGAAAAACATAGATTCCCACATAGAGGTCCCTTTAAAAATTTAAAGTGCTTTGTCCTCTTCTCCAGAGGGGGATTCCAACCTCCTCTACCGCCGCCACAGCCCAGACCAGGATGGTGAGAGACAACGTGGCTTACGAGAGGCCACACTTTTGAGCACCGCTCGCCAGAGCGGACAACCAACCGGAGAGCACCAAATTACCTGTGATGGAGATTGGCAAGGGAAAAGTAATAACTAAGAGACCCGTATAAAGATAATTGAGTTTAATCTATGGGCTAAAGGAGCCTCTAAGATATCAAAGACTTTATAGGTATGATATATATGGCCCAAACCAGTTGGGGAGTTCTGAACCATATTTTTGGGTATATGTTTAGAGGAGATTACCATATAGGGGAACAAATGTGGTAAGGGCAATAAATATTGTACCTGTACTGGAAAGAGAAAAAGAAATAGAAAAAGAAATAGTGGTGGCAAAGTCAGAGAAAAAAAAAAGAGAGAAGGAGTGAAACAGTGAGATGGGACCATATGTGCAAGTGTGGTGATACGTAAAAAAGAAATGTGTGAGGTGCAAATGAGTGCCAGTGAGTAGAAGAGGGAGGAGAAAAAAAGGGGAGGGGGGGGAACGGGGAGGGGGGTGGGGGAAAGAAGGAGGGGGGAAAAAAAGGGGGAGGGGAAAGAAAGGGGGGGGAGGGGGGTTGGGGAAGGGAAGGGAGGGGGGGGGGGAAGAGGGGATGGGAAGGGAGGAAAAGGAGGATATGAAAGAATGGTGATGTAACAAACTAATATATTATCATTACCTCAAAAGAGTGCTAAATGGCACATGTGGATGCATCAAGTTGTCCCATATATCTAAACTGTTGCCTATTGGCCAACGCGGGATTGGTCATAGGCTATATAGGACTCAGGTGATAGTATCCAAAAGCTGAGTCAACCAGTCTAGAAGTAAGCAAAATATATAATTGTAAGGGGTATAGCCACATATATTATAAGTGGTCAAAAAATATATTATCAATCATAGGGGTCGGTGACCCCAATTATTTGGGGCAACACGATGCTATACAACACATGGCTAAAAAAGTGTACTTACTGTGTGATAGACAAAAGGAACGGCAGGAATAGTGACAGGCAGCAGGGTGTGTTTGCAGTTCACCAGACAGGAGGAGATTGAACACATATATCAAATGTAAGCTTTTATACCCATGGTTAGATGGGCGTGTATACCTTGCCTCTTATCTCTCCAGGTGTACGCAATCCGGTGATGGTCACATGGCGGGCGGTAAGGCGGCCAACATGGCAGCCTGGTGTGGTCTCCCCGGCGTTCCGGAAGAGCAACGCTCCGAGTTCTCGTCATCCTCGCCGAAATCTCGCGATGTCTATGACGTCACGACGCTCGCGCGGGGCCCCGCGCATGCGCGGTGACGAAAGGCATCCGAGGATATTCCGGAATGCCGCCGGCAAGGAGAAAGAGATTCCCAGTGCGGCGCCCGGTGGCCAGCCGAGCGTCCAAAGGGAAAACCATGGGGGGGGGGGGAGGGGCTGCCTAACAGCGGGTGGGCCCGTCCCACCCCCCTCACCTTGCCGGGAAGGCACGTCATAAATCACCCCCGCCCCGGAGATGACAGCAGAGAGGGTGCCAGAGCTCCCCCAGTGGTGGAAAGAAGCAACTTCAAAAGGGGAAGAACAGATACAGATTGTACAAATTACATTTTTCACAGTTTAAAATTAAACAACATTATTGTATATCTTATGTGTACAAAATCATGTATGGAGCTTCAGTAGAGAACAGGAGCAATTCAATCACATGTGTAGATAATTTTACCCCGTCAGTTAAAAATAAAGAAAAAAACAAAAACAAATCGATGAAATGTGAAAGCAGATGTCACTGGATCAACATCAGGGAAATAGAATAGAAAATAAAATAATAGAAAAAAACAGAATAAACAAATAGGAAAAGAATATAATTTAAAAAACAATAGAATAGAAAGAATATAACCATTTCCCAAAATCCTAATAGAATCAATTGAATTTGAATAGCATAGAAAAGAATTTCTAATTCTATTCTATTGTGTTGTTTTTTTCTATACTTTTGTGTTATTTTATATTCTATTGTACTCTATTATTTTCTATTCTATTCAAATAGAATTTTGGAAAATTGTTATATTATTTCTATTCTATTCTATTGTTTTTTTTAACTCTACTCTATTCTATTTGATTTTAAATTTCAGAAGATGTTATAATCTATTTTTTTTTTTATGCTATTCTATTCTATTCCATTCTATTTGTTCTTTTATTTTCTATCCTATTTTGTTTTGTTTTACTCTATTATATTCTATTCTTTTATTTTCTGTTATATTCTTTTCTATTCACATTATATTTTTTTCTATTCTATTTCTCTATTTTCTATTCTATTTTATTGTCTTTGGAAATTTGAAAACTTTTCGAATTCGAAAACTATTCAAAATTGATTTGAAGGCATTTTGAATCAATCCAAATTGATTAGAATACGAATAAACAAATTCCGAAAACAAAATAAACAAATTTAAAACGGAGTTCCACCCTAAAGTGGAACTTCTGCTCATCGGATTCCTCCCCCCCCTCCGGTGCCACAATTGGCACCTTTCAGGGGGGAGGGGGGTGCAGATACCTGTCTAATACAGGTATCTGCAGCCACTTCCGGGCTTAGACAGCCGCAGAATATCCGCAGATGCCCGCGCCCCCCCCCCCTGTTGTGTTCTGGGAAACACACAGTTCCCAGAACACAACGGGGACCAGTGCAGAGGTGCAGTGAGACTCGCGCATGCACAGTAGGGGACCGGGCAGTGAAGCCGCAGCGCTTCACTTCCCGATTCCCTGACCGAGGATGGCGGCAGGGGCAGCCGAGAGCCGAGCGATTGATCAGCCTCGGCTGCCGACATCGCTGGACCCTGGGACAGGTAAGTGTCCATTTATTAAAAGTCAGGAGCTGCAGTATTTGTAGCTGCTGTCTTTTAATAATTTTTTTTAAGGTGGAGCTCCTCTTTAACGAAACAAATTTATGTAAATATCGAATCAAAACGAAACAAACCATTTTTTTCGTTCTGCACATGTCTAATTAACACCCACAAAGCTAGGCAGCCTAGACAGTCTTGGAGAGATCCCAATAATTCTTAACCAGCGACATCAGCATCATGGATCTTGAAGCTGACAGCCTTGGGCGCCGAGGACAAATTTTTTTTTTAAATGCATCACTGAGGCAGCACCCTTCCCCATCACTCCTCCTTTGGCCAACAGAAGCCTTAAAACTAGTTTTTCCATGAGACTGTATCCTAGCAGAGTCTGGAAAGGCGTTACATAAACTCCTCTGTAAGGTGTCCTCAAGATATTTCATCCTGTGCTACCTCTGCAAGGGCAGGATGAGTTCCGAGACTTTCCCCTTGTAACGGTGGTCAAGGAGGGTTGCCAACCAACAATGATCCTTCTCCTTGATGCCACAAATTCTCGGGTCCTTTCGCTGGCTGTGAAGAATGAGGGAGCCCATGCACCCAAATGTCTGGTGTTTTTGACATGCTTGATCTGCTTGCTGCAGAGATTACAAATTGTAACAGTGCGATCGGCTGCACGTGTGCTAAAAAAGGTTCACACAGCTGAGCTCGGGCCGGGAGATAACAGCTCCACAATCTGATGGGATAAGGTGGCTGCTCTCTACTCTTCCATGATGGCTGCCTCTGGAGGACATCCTGCCTCGTTGGGGTTGTTCCCCCCCCCTCACTTTCCTCCTCTGCTCTACCCGGCACCCAAGTCACGTCGGTGACCTCATCATCATTATCCCCTCCATCCTCATCATCACTGGAGTCAACTTGGTAATACGCTGCGGCTGGGGGAACATGACTGACAATTTGTTGTTTATCAGTGTTCTCCCCTCTCTGTAGGCTCATATTCCTACCTTCCTCAACCTCAGAACCAACATCAGAATCATGTTTGTACATCCTCAAGAAGCAAGTGGCTGACGCTGTATTCAAATAATTCAGCTAACTCCTCCATGCAAGATAACGGGGCAATGGCAGGAGTAGCTGTGGACAAGGAGGCAGAATAAGCCGCTCTAGCAGGTGCGGTGGACTGCGCACTAGTGTCAGCTCGGGTCATAGAGGATGAGGATGGTTTAGTAAGCCAGAGCCCCCACCTCCTCTGCATGCTGTGTCTGAATAGCACGGGCAACATCACTAAACAAAGACAAATGCGCCCTGCCTGAGGACCATGTCCACCTTTGCCTGGGGGCACAGAAGCTACTGGCCCCCTCATAGTGGCATGGGAAAGTATGCCTTTGCTTGTTGGCCTCCCAGACATGATGGGGGGGGGGGGGTTATTACCCAAATTTAATAGAAACTGGGAAATGTGTGATTCGATTCACTTTATTGAATGAAAAGTAGTGTTTGGTGCGCTTTAATTTGAGAACTGATGCTGACAGAAATGTAAAATCTATAAAATAAAAAAGGGAACACCAGCATTTCAGTCACAAAATCTGGGGCTGACAATTTTAAAAAAAGGGGACAAAAAAAAAAAGACAAAAAAAAAACAGCAACCAAAAAAAAAAGAAAAATAAGGGTATACAGCACTAAATGTTATGTAATGCACTGTACTACACTATACTGACACACTATACACACACTACACAATACTGACACACTATACTAACACTCTACAGTCAGGGTCACAATAAGTGAACACACTAACTTGCTAGTAGCAAACTGAGCCCTGCTCTAGCTATCTCCACTCCAACAACACACTGCAAAAGGCCCCTTTGGGAAGAAACCTTTTATAGTGAGGGGTGAGACTATGAGCACTGAGCTGTGATTGTACAAAGTAATCATCACTTTGTCCAATCAGGGCTCTGACAGTGCTATGTGCCCTAATTGGCAAAGCCTTGCACCTGACCAGCGGTCAGCTTCATCCAATTAGGGTCTTAGAATGCGCAGTGCACTGTGGAGTGCTCAAAGGGCGAACATTCCGCTGAGTGCCCCGCAAATTTGGGTGTTCGCTGAACAGGCGAACAGGCGATGTTCAGGCCGAACTTTTGCTCGGCCCAAACTGCTCGCCCAACACTAGTCCACAGTACATCATAACGTGTGACAGGACAAAAAGATGATCCAATAGGTTAACGCATTTCGAGGGCCAGCCACTCACTTCTTCGAGGCCAGTCCGCAAAATGCGTTAGCCTATTGGATCTTCTTTCTTTTTTTTTTCCTGTCACACGTTATGATTTACTGTGGACTAGATGAAGCTGTTCTTTGTGATGAACTTTGATACAATTGTTATTTTATGAGTATAATACTTACCACTTTTTACATTAATAAAACAATGTTCTTAGGATAATGCGCTAAGTTGGCCCTCTATTTATTTTGTGCCATTTGTTATCATTGTCAGCACTGCCAGCACCAGTGCCATTCAGTACCATTGCCCGTTCACCCAATACCATTCAGTAAGTTTGCCATCAGGTACCAGTGCCACAGAAGTGCAAGAACAGCCAGTACCAATGCTGGCTGTCAGGTCACCTTGAGGCTAGGTGACAGATGCACTCTGTAGGAGTCAGAAGTGCACCGCAAGGTAGTGGACCCTAGGACTGACTGCTGTGGATTGAACCCTGGGAGGTGCAGGAAGCAGGTCTACTGGATCACTGACACAGATCCCACTGGGAGCTAGAGCATAGATTCCCCAGGGCGCGGAGTCTAAGAGACAGCAGGTGTTCACCAGAGCCTCCAGTGGTTAGGATGGACTGCGCTGCAGTCTGGCTCCAGGTCGCGGCCCCCAGGGTCTCACAGCTCACGCTCACGGTAGACTTCAGGAGAAGAGGAAGGAGGCAGCAGGCTGGAACAACAAGGAAAGTAAGGGACAAGCCAAGGTCGGGGCCACAAGCAGACAAGGACAACAGAGTTCACGCCAAGGTTCAGGGTCACAGGCAAACAGGGATGGTCGGGGGCACGCCAAAGGTCAGGGTCCGAGCAGACAGGAATAGTTAAGAACAGGCCAAAGTCGGTAACTGGAATCGGACGTAGGACACACAGCAAGTACACACGAAAGCTAACACACAATGGTTGATCAGCACTGCTGGCTTGCAGTGCACAGGTTAATATAGGGTTCCCTGATAGGGCCTGGGGTGGGGCCAAGCTTAGAGGAGAGGTTATAAAACCAGTCAGGTGAGAGGCAGCTGGTCTTTAGAGATGAACACATGGAGACAGGTAAGCTGACAGAAAACTCTATTGCATAACCATGACAGTACCCCCCCTCTTATGAGGCCTCCCCCTCCCCCGCCTGGGCCCTGGCTTAAAGGGAAACTCCAGATGAAACCTCCTCAACAGACGAGGCGCAAAGATCTTAGATGCAGTGATCCAAGACCTCTCCTCAGGCCCAAACCCTTCCCAATGTACGAGGTACTGAAGAATGCCTCTACGGCGCTGGGAATTGAGAACTTGACTAACCTCGTACTTAAGATTATCCTCAGAGACCGAAACCGAGGTAGGGAGAGGACGAGAGGACTTATTGAGGGCTAAAGGCATAAGAAGACCATCAGGAGTCTGAGCAGGGTCCCCCAGACCTTTAAAGATGAGCTGGACATCCAACACAGGATCATCAGACTGGGCAGAAGTCAGTGGATCCCTGAGACCAGGTTGGTTAGAAAGTGATGTGTCACAGAAGTCAAGCTGGATAGCTTCATTGGGCATAGGCTGAACTGGTGCAGAGGCCGACTGAACAGCATTGCCAGGTGCAGCGACCACCAGAATCGCATCACAGGGCGTAGCGACTGTGGAACTGGTAGACGAGTCAGCCTGGGTGTGCGTCCAAGGGGGTCCAGGAACAGGCAAAGGTAAATGACCATGCAAACTGGAGTGAATGATCGGCTCAAGTTTACAGGTGGGCTCCTCATCCAGAGTGCCACATGACCCAGAGAGTGCCTCAGCCCAACTACTGCAGGAGATATTCCAGAAATCGCTATATGCAGCGGGAAAAGCAGAAGATACTGGGATGGTGGCAACAGGAAGTTTTTCTTTTGGGGTAACCTTGAGTAGGCAGGAAGAGGAACAGGAGGAACCCCAAGCCAGGATCCGTCCAGCAGTCCAGTCAATGTGTGGAGAATGGAACCGTAACCAAGGAAGACCTAATATGATAGGAGATGAAGCCTTAGGCAAGACAAGGAAGGATATCCACTCCTGGTGGAGTGTCCCTACCGACATCTTAACAGGAAGGGTCTGGAAGCGGATAGGACCCCCTGGGAGAACTGTGCCATCAATCGCCAAGACCACCAATGGCGTTGAAAGGGGCAAAAGGGTAAGTCTCATGGAAGATGCAGTTTCCCAATACATGAAATTGCCAGCGGCTCCGGAATCCAGATGTGCCGAGACCGAACGAGGGGAAGCGCCGACATGAAGGAACACAGAAAGAAGAAGACGAGAAGGTGAAGGTGATACTTCAAGGTCTAATACTCCACCTTCCAGATGTATTAGCCCCGATCGCTTTTCCGGACGAAGAGAACAAGTGTCACAAAAATTACCTTTGGCCCCACAATAGAGGCACAGGCCCAGAGTTCTGCGCCTAGCGCGTTCTTCAGGAGACAACTTGGTCCAGCCCAGCTGCATAGGTTCCTCAGCGGGCAGGGGGTGCTCCTCGGATCGAAGAGAAGGGACTGGGAGCTCAAGCTGCCTAAGGAACGGGGAGTGCTGGCGTCTTTTTTCCAGGGCCCTCTCCTGAAAGCGAATATCGATCTGGTTACACAAGGTGATGACACCATCCAGTTCAGCAGGAAGGGATCTTCCTGCTAATTCATCCTTCACTCTATCAGAGAGGCCATGTAAAAAGGTTGCAACTAGGGCCTCATTATTCCAGCTCAATTCAGCTGTGAGGATACGGAACTGAAGAGCATACTGTCCCACAGAAGCGGACTCTTGACGGAGACGTAAAAGAGCGCTAGCCGCTGAGGAGACACGACCCGGTTCCTCAAAGATATTCCGAAAAAGTTTCAAGAAATCAGACAGGCTAGAAACCACTGGATCATTCAGTTCCCACAGAGGGGCAGCCCAAGCTAGCGCCTCGCCAGACAGGCGGGATATAATATAGGCTACTTTTGCCCGATCGGACAGGAAGTTTTGGGGCTGAAGTTCAAAATGAATTGTCTACTGGCTATGGAACCCCCTGCAAGCCTTGGAATCCCCAGAGAAACGGGCCGGAGCTGGCAGTTGTAATGAATGTGTGGCTGCGACTGATGCGATAGGTGCAACAGCAGATAGCGGTTGAGGTTGTTGAATCGGGGGTCCTAATGAGGCCTGAACCTGTTAAAAACGGGATGTCAAATCCTGAAGGAATCGCATCACCTGGGTCTGATGCGATTCCAGGGTCTCAAGTCTGCGAACTAAACCCTGCAACGGATCATCTGCAGGTAGCGGCACATCAGCCGGGTCCATGGCTGATCAAACTGTCAGGTCACCTTGAGGCTAGGTGACAGATGCACTCTGTAGGGGTCAGAAGTGCACCGCAAGGTAGTGGACCCTAGGACTGACTGCTGCGGATTGAACCCTGGGAGGTTCAGGAAGGTCTACTGGATCACTGACACAGATCCCACTGGGAGCTAGAGCATAGATTCCACAGGGCGCAGTACTAAGAGACAGCAGATGTTCACCAGAGCCTCCAGTGGTGAGGATGGACTGCGCTGCAGTCTGGCTCCAGGTCGCGGCCCCCAGGGTCTCAAAGCTCACGCTCACGGTAGACTACAGGAGAAGGGGAAGGAGGCAGCAGGCTGGAACAACAAGGAAAGTAAGGGACAAACCAAGGTCGGGGCCACAAGCAGACAAGGACAACAGAGTTCACGCCAAGGTTCAGGGTCACAGGCAAACAGGGATGGTCTGGGACACGCCAAAGGTCAGGGTCACAAGCAGACAGGAATAGTTAAGAACAGGCCAAAGTCGGTAACTGGAATCAGACGTAGGACACACAGCAAGTACACACGAAAGCTAACACACAATGGTTGATTAGCACTGCTGGCTTGCAGTGCACAGGTTAATATAGGGTTCCCTGATAGGGCCTGGGGTGGAGCCATGCTTAGAGGAGAGGTTATAAAATCAGTCAGGTGAGAGGCAGCTGGTCTTTAGAGATGAACACATGGAGACAGGTAAGCTGACAGAAAACTCTATTGCATAACCATGACAGTACCCCCCCTCTTATGAGGCCTCCCCCTCCCCCGCCTGGGCCCTGGCTTAAAGGGAAACTCCAGATGAAACCTCCTCAACAGACGAGGCGCAAAGATCTTAGATGCAGTGATCCAAGACCTCTCCTCAGGCCCAAACCCTTCCCAATGTACGAGGTACTGAAGAATGCCTCTACGGCGCTGGGAATTGAGAACTTGACTAACCTCGTACTTAAGATTATCCTCAGAGACCGAAACCGAGGTAGGGAGAGGACGAGAGGACTTATTGAGGGCTAAAGGCATAAGAAGACCATCAGGAGTCTGAGCAGGGTCCCCCAGACCTTTAAAGATGAGCTGGACATCCAACACAGGATCATCAGACTGGGCAGAAGTCAGTGGATCCCTGAGACCAGGTTGGTTAGAAAGTGATGTGTCACAGAAGTCAAGCTGGATAGCTTCATTGGGCATAGGCTGAACTGGTGCAGAGGCCGACTGAACAGCATTGCCAGGTGCAGCGACCACCAGAATCGCATCACAGGGCGTAGCGACTGTGGAACTGGTAGACGAGTCAGCCTGGGTGTGCGTCCAAGGGGGTCCAGGAACAGGCAAAGGTAAATGACCATGCAAACTGGAGTGAATGATCGGCTCAAGTTTACAGGTGGGCTCCTCATCCAGAGTGCCACATGACCCAGAGAGTGCCTCAGCCCAACTACTGCAGGAGATATTCCAGAAATCGCTATATGCAGCGGGAAAAGCAGAAGATACTGGGATGGTGGCAACAGGAAGTTTTTCTTTTGGGGTAACCTTGAGTAGGCAGGAAGAGGAACAGGAGGAACCCCAAGCCAGGATCCGTCCAGCAGTCCAGTCAATGTGTGGAGAATGGAACCGTAACCAAGGAAGACCTAATATGATAGGAGATGAAGCCTTAGGCAAGACAAGGAAGGATATCCACTCCTGGTGGAGTGTCCCTACCGACATCTTAACAGGAAGGGTCTGGAAGCGGATAGGACCCCCTGGGAGAACTGTGCCATCAATCGCCAAGACCACCAATGGCGTTGAAAGGGGCAAAAGGGTAAGTCTCATGGAAGATGCAGTTTCCCAATACATGAAATTGCCAGCGGCTCCGGAATCCAGATGTGCCGAGACCGAACGAGGGGAAGCGCCGACATGAAGGAACACAGAAAGAAGAAGACGAGAAGGTGAAGGTGATACTTCAAGGTCTAATACTCCACCTTCCAGATGTATTAGCCCCGATCGCTTTTCCGGACGAAGAGAACAAGTGTCACAAAAATTACCTTTGGCCCCACAATAGAGGCACAGGCCCAGAGTTCTGCGCCTAGCGCGTTCTTCAGGAGACAACTTGGTCCAGCCCAGCTGCATAGGTTCCTCAGCGGGCAGGGGGTGCTCCTCGGATCGAAGAGAAGGGACTGGGAGCTCAAGCTGCCTAAGGAACGGGGAGTGCTGGCGTCTTTTTTCCAGGGCCCTCTCCTGAAAGCGAATATCGATCTGGTTACACAAGGTGATGACACCATCCAGTTCAGCAGGAAGGGATCTTCCTGCTAATTCATCCTTCACTCTATCAGAGAGGCCATGTAAAAAGGTTGCAACTAGGGCCTCATTATTCCAGCTCAATTCAGCTGTGAGGATACGGAACTGAAGAACATACTGTCCCACAGAAGCGGACTCTTGACGGAGACGTAAAAGAGCGCTAGCCGCTGAGGAGACACGACCCGGTTCCTCAAAGATATTCCGAAAAAGTTTCAAGAAATCAGACAGGCTAGAAACCACTGGATCATTCAGTTCCCACAGAGGGGCAGCCCAAGCTAGCGCCTCGCCAGACAGGCGGGATATAATATAGGCTACTTTTGCCCGATCGGACAGGAAGTTTTGGGGCTGAAGTTCAAAATGAATTGTCTACTGGCTATGGAACCCCCTGCAAGCCTTGGAATCCCCAGAGAAACGGGCCGGAGCTGGCAGTTGTAATGAATGTGTGGCTGCGACTGATGCGATAGGTGCAACAGCAGATAGCGGTTGAGGTTGTTGAATCGGGGGTCCTAATGAGGCCTGAACCTGTTAAAAACGGGATGTCAAATCCTGAAGGAATCGCATCACCTGGGTCTGATGCGATTCCAGGGTCTCAAGTCTGCGAACTAAACCCTGCAACGGATCATCTGCAGGTAGCGGCACATCAGCCGGGTCCATGGCTGATCAAACTGTCAGGTCACCTTGAGGCTAGGTGACAGATGCACTCTGTAGGGGTCAGAAGTGCACCGCAAGGTAGTGGACCCTAGGACTGACTGCTGCGGATTGAACCCTGGGAGGTTCAGGAAGGTCTACTGGATCACTGACACAGATCCCACTGGGAGCTAGAGCATAGATTCCACAGGGCGCAGTACTAAGAGACAGCAGATGTTCACCAGAGCCTCCAGTGGTGAGGATGGACTGCGCTGCAGTCTGGCTCCAGGTCGCGGCCCCCAGGGTCTCAAAGCTCACGCTCACGGTAGACTACAGGAGAAGGGGAAGGAGGCAGCAGGCTGGAACAACAAGGAAAGTAAGGGACAAACCAAGGTCGGGGCCACAAGCAGACAAGGACAACAGAGTTCACGCCAAGGTTCAGGGTCACAGGCAAACAGGGATGGTCTGGGACACGCCAAAGGTCAGGGTCACAAGCAGACAGGAATAGTTAAGAACAGGCCAAAGTCGGTAACTGGAATCAGACGTAGGACACACAGCAAGTACACACGAAAGCTAACACACAATGGTTGATTAGCACTGCTGGCTTGCAGTGCACAGGTTAATATAGGGTTCCCTGATAGGGCCTGGGGTGGAGCCATGCTTAGAGGAGAGGTTATAAAATCAGTCAGGTGAGAGGCAGCTGGCCTTAGAGATGAACACATGGAGACAGGTAAGCTGACAGAAAACTCTATTGCATAACCATGACACTGGCACAGCCAAAACTAGTGTTATCAAGTGCCAGCACACCAAGAACAGGCACCTGTACAGCCACTACCAGTGCCAGACAGAACCAGTGCCTGTAAAGCCATTAGTAATGCTTGTACATTGAGTACCAGTGTCAGCACAGCCAGTACCAGTGTCATTCAGTATTATTGCCAACACAGTCAGTACCAGTGCCTGTACATCAAGTACCAGTGTCAGCACAGCCAGTATCAAAGCTGTTCAATGTCAGTGCAGTGCCAGCATAGCCAGTACTAATACCATTCAGTACCAGCATCTGTACATTCTGTAGGAGCAACACAGTCAATAAATAGATCATATAGTCAATTATTGTTCGTTGAAGGTGCTCCTTGGATTTTGGACCCCTCTATGTGGCTATACAGTGAAAAAAGTCTCATACATTTGGTATCCCCTTACTCAGGAAGAGTGGCAGAATGTATTTATAGAGTGTAACTCTAAGTATGTCCATGCTGTGTGCAAGAAATATCTTACTGAACTGACAACTTTGTGTGTATAAATACATTTTCATTTTCTTTTTTCATTTTGCTTATACTACAAAATGAAAAAAATAAAATTTCTAAAGACTCTCTACATCTCTTAGAAAATATCCTGAGGTGTTTGCTTACCATTTTGTAGGCTTTACTTCTGTCCTGACATTTCAGGGTCCCTGAAATGTGTGATAGGTAGTCAGAAAACCAGATGCACAATTTATGCCACTTGAAAGCCTGAAGGTGTTCTTTTAATTTTGGGCCCCAAAAATAATTTTCTATTTTTTTGCATATCCCCGAATGCTGTACTAGTCTCTTTACGGTAGTGCCACCATATACACCAGTACAGTAGCAGACAGCCATTCATGTCATTGACAGGCTATACACTTCATCTGAGCTACAAAAACATACACAAGAGGGTGCAAAATGCCTAGTACTTTACCACTAAAACGATTTATTGAAAACACGCAACAGTGATATATTCACAAAGTAGAAATAAAATCAGGCTCGTCATTTAGGCCGCTCCAGCTGGTGAGGCGGGTGATTTTATAGCCACATGGTGGAAAACCTTTCGCATTTCGGGGGACAAACCCCCTTCCTCAGAGCTTAGCCCAACCAAGTGGTGAGCCACTATTTGAGAGTTTGCACACTGAGAACACATCCCACCCAACAAACAGACAATCTTAACCCTCTCCTCGGTGCCTCAATACACCGTCCACCACACAATAAATAAATAAACAAAAATATATGTATAGTTATATGTATACTTGAGTAATATATAGTAAATATATGAATTAGTGTACAAGGACCTGTGGGCGGTCAGATACCTCCGAAACCATGATCAGTGCACTAAATATAGCAGCCGATACCTCTATAAATATATGCCACTTCCTTGTCACTTACTCATCAGTGGCCTAATGGGGACCCCTACTGCCTCATGCTTGTTCGCCCACCAGGACCGGCACAGTCGATCCCTGGGATTCGGCTGTGCCGGTCATGGCGGGCAAATGTGTATGAGGCGCGTCACTGATCATGGTTTCGGAGGTATCTGACCACCCACGGATCATTGTACACGGATTCATATATTTACTATAGATTACTCAAATATACATATAACTATACATATGTTTTTTGTGTGTGTGTGGTGGACGGTGTATTGAGGCACTGAGGAGAGGGTTAAGGTTGTCCCAACTCAGCCGCTCGTTGAATGGGATGTGTCCTCACTGTGCAAACTCTCAAATAGTGGCTCACCACTTAAAGAGGTTGTAAACCTCCATGGGGAAGTTGTACCTCTAGGTAAGCCTAGAATAAGGCTTACCTATAGGTACTGTAAATATCTCCTAAACGTGCGCCGTTCGGGAGATATTTACTTTTTACTGTGCCGATGATGTAATTGGCGAATGCGATCTGAAGGAACGGCCGCCCGTGCCATTTCTTCAGGCGAGTGTGCCATGAACTGCGGCTCCCACGTGCATGCATGGGAGTGACGTCATGCGGCTCTGGCCAGTCACAGAGCCGGAGTCCACGGCCCCGGAAGGAAGACGGGCAAAGATGGATGCGGCCTGCAGCGGGGACGGCGCAGTCTTCGTTTGCAGGTGTCACATAATGTGCTAGTATGCAATGCATACTAGCACATTATGCCTTTACTTTGCAGGGGAGAAGAAAGGAAGAAAAACCCACCAGGGTTTACTTCCTCTTTAAGTGGGCTAAGCTCTGAGAAAGGGGGTTTGCCCCCCAAAACGCATAAGCTTTTCCACTGTGTGGCTATAGAGTCACCCGCCTCACCATCTGGAGCAGCCTATATGACAAGCCTGATTTTTTTTCTACTTTGTGAGTATATCACCGTTGTGATTTTTCAATACATGGTTTTAGTAGTAATGCACTAGGCACCCTCTTGTGTATGTTTTTGCAGTGTTTGGAGGACCACCCAGTCATATAGTTGATGGGTGCCATAACTATTGGCAAGGGTTCCCAGAGATAGAAGTTATTTGTGAAAAGTGAGTTGAGAAAGTTATTTCAAGGGTTCCTCCATGTTAAAATGGTTGTGAAAGGCTGCTTTAGACAATCTCATACTGCAGATATAAAGCTATAAGGCTGTAGGCACAGAAATTACACTGCTGTTTTTCATGAGGAATTCAAGACAAATAGGTAAACCATTCAAGGTACTCCTTAGGCACAATGACCATTTCTGGATGTGCCCTAGGAGATTGCAAATCTTCACTTTTTGAGTTCAGGCCAACTTTACAACTCTAAATAAGATATTATTATTATTATACAGGATTCATATAGCGAAGACAGTTTACGCAGCGCTTTACAACATTAGAAAAAGATATACAGGCGCGTCTCATAAAATTAGAATGTCATCAAAAAGTTAGTTTATTTCAGCAATTCAATTCAAAATGTGAAACTCATATATTTTATATAGATTCATTACACACAGAGCGATATATTTCATGCATTTTTTTCTTTTAATTTTGATGATTATGGCTTACAGCTAGTAAAAACCCAAGATTCAATATCTCAGAAAATAAAAATATTACATAAGGCCAATAAAAAGGATTTTTATTACAGAAATGTTGGCTTACTGAAAAGTACAGTTGTGCTCATAACTTTACATACCCTGGCAGAATTTATGATTTGTTGGCCATTTTTCTGAGTATATGAACGATAACACAAAAACTTTTCTTTCACTCATAGTTAGTGTTTGGCTGAAAGTAGAAAAGTTGTTGACTGCGCTACCCTACTACCTTACAATGAAACACACCACTAATTATGAATTTTGTGGATGCCCACAACTGTATGTGCCAGCAAAATTTCTATATTTCAATGTAACATCAAAATTACCAAACTTATAATAACCAACTAAATATTTAAAGTGCAATGTGCCATTACAAAAAATTCATAAATTACAATCTTTAATTAAATAAAAAAACTCCAATGTCCAATTTGTGCTATGTGCAACGTGCTGATTGGTACAAGGTGCCCTGTGAACTGTGCTTTAGATAATCCCTGTGCTTATCAGATTAACCATCCATTTCTCCTTGTGACAATTTCACAATTCGAGTGACAATCCCACCACTACATGGATTACCACTCACCAGATGCTGGTATGTGTGCGCCTACTCCACCTTTAACGTTTTCCTTGCTGACCCCAATTGCTATAGGCAAGTCAAATCCATCCTCATAGGAAATAAACAACGATCATTGTGCAATATGTAATTGCTATTTATTTAAAATTAGATAGGATTATCTAAAGAACAGTTCAAAATTATTTAATTAAAGATTGTAATTTATGATTTTTTTTGTAATGGCACATTGCACTTTAAATATTTAGTTGGTTATTATAAGTTTGGTAATTTTGATGTTACATTGAAATATAGAATTTTTGGTGGCACATACAGTTGTGGGCATGCACAAAATTCATAATAAGTGGTGTGTTTCATTGTAAGATAGTAGGGTAGCGCAGTCAACAACTTTTCTACTTACCGTATATATTTCACTTATTATTGGTAAATTTCTTTGATTGCAGCAACCAAATTAGTATTTAAATGTATTCATTTTAGAGTTACATATGCGCCGGTGACTCTCACATATTTATTTAGTGTTTGGCTGAAGCCATTTATTATGAATCAACTGTGTTAACTCTTTTTAAATCATAATCACAACAGAAACTACCCAAATGACCCTGTTTAAAAGTTTACATACCCCGTGATTTTGGCCTGATAACATGCACACAAGTTGACACAAAGGTTTGAATGGCTATTAAAAAAGGTAACCATCCTCACCTGTGATCTGTTTGCTTGTAATTAGTGTGTGTGTGTGTGTATAAAAGGTCAATAGGTTTATGGACTTCTGACAGACCCTTGCATCTTTCAATCAGTGCTGCACTGATGTTTCTGGATTCGGAGTCATGGGGAAAGCAAAAGAATTGTCAAAGAATCTGTGGGAAAAGGTAGTTGAACTGTATAAAACAGTCGGTGATGATTTGGGGAGCCGTGTCATCTGCTGGTGTTGGTCCACTGTGTTTTATCAAGTCCAAAGTCAACGCAGCCCTCTACCAGGAAATTCTAGAGCACTTCATGCTTCCCTCTGCTGACCAGCTTTATGGAGATGCTGATTTCATTTTCCAACAGGACATGGCACCTGCCCACACTGCCAAAAGTACCAATACCCGGTTTAATAATAATGGTATCACTGTGCTCCCCTCCTGAAATCCCCACTCACCAACAGTATGGTTCAAAAAAGCATGGTATGTGTCCTTTGGAAAAATGGATGACTGTGGCTACTTCGATTATAGGGCCCTCAGCATGGTTGTGGTATGAAATCCAATAAAGAGAAAGATTTCCATAGCATAATACTGTAAAATAATTTAAAGGTTTAAAAGCACTTACAACAAAGTAAAAAATTCAAGCATGTTCCTATAAGGCTAGAAAAATTATACCCTGGTACTTCACCCCTATGCTTTCGGGATTGCAGACAGGAAGGAGATATGTACCATGTCTGGTGGTCTTGCCTGAAGGTCCGACATTTCTGGATCAGGATGTTCAACCTAATCTACTCAGTGACGGGACAATATATACCTAGAGGGGCCAAAACGGGGTTGTTTAGTGATCTACCAGAGGAGATCCCCAGACATCTGCAAACTCTCATATTCTTCAATCTTTTAGCAGCTAAAATAACTATTGCACGTGCATGGAAATCACCTGTAATTAATGTCGCCCTGGTGAAACACAAGACATCATGGATCATGATCAGTGAAAAACTGACTAGTATTCGATGAGATAAGCAAGCTAGGTTTGAAAAAGTGTGGAATCCCTGGATTGCTTATCTCTAGGCCCCTTGAAGGCGGGGCTATTTTGTGAGGGGAGACACGGGCTGAAGGGACCCACCCAACCCTACTCTTTTCTGATTCTCCCCCCCCCCCTTTTTTTTTTTTCTTCTTGCTATCGGTTATGTTATACTAAGTGGAACATTTTTGGTAGGATGCTGCCAGGGGACAGTAAAGTCTCCCCAAATAGGTTAAATTCTTGATTATTATGTTTTGTTGATGTTTACCAGGTCAGGGTTCACTGATCTTATTGGATAACGCATCCTTGTTTTAACTATTTCATGATGATTATTTGAACATAAACGTCTGTATGATGACTTAAAATTTTAATAAAAATGATTGAAACAGAAAAATTCAAGCATGTATGTGGACTCGGATTTCTGTCGCTGCATGCGTTACAATTATCGGATATGACATCACTAACTCATCCCCGCTTTACGCAAAACCGCCATATTGCTACACCCTTTTACTAAAAACTCGGCTTTTTAGTATCCTATCCTCCATATTACTCCACCCCTCTAGTTTATACTAGTAAATATACTTCTTTACATCACGATATTGCATCTGCAGTGTATAAATAACTTACATCATCCTAGTATTATCTACATTTGTAAATCCTAAAATTACACGTAGACAAACTCACTATAATACTTTTTCATTAAGCCAACATTCCTGCATTAAAAATCCTTTTTTTTTTTTATTGGTCTCATATAATAATCACATTTTCTGAGATACAGAATTTGGGGTTTTTACACTAGCTGTAAGCCATAATCCTCAAAATTAAAAGAAAAAAATGCTTGAAATATATCACTCTGTATGTAATGGAGCTATATAATATACGAGTTTTGCCTTTTTGAACTGAATTACTGAAATAAAATAACTTTTTGATGATATTCTAATTTTATGAGATGCACCTGTATGTAAGTTCAGTACTCTCCGAAACACTGACCATGAGCAAGCATGCAGCAAGTAAAGTCTATGTGAAGTCAGGACTTCTAATTTGCATATTCGTTTTGGCGCAGTAAGTATTGAAACCAAAGGCTGCGACTGAGCATTACAGACAGAAAACTAGCGCTTTCGGAAGGAAAGTAAACAGCGGCAGATTCTACAACTCCTATGTTACAGCTAGCTATATCCTATTTTCAGAGACAGTCTAACAGAGTCAAATTGCTATTAAAGTGTTTTCTGAACCTGGATTGCGAACCCAAAACAGAATATCTAAATACATTTGAAACTCAGGACAAACAATTACTATAAGGTGGATGACATTTATTCACATGAAAATGAAGAACAATCTGTAGCAGTATATCCCTTAATAGGCAGACTCTCTGATCACAACTGATTTCAGATAAAGACTCAAACCTTACACAGCCCTTGGCTCTCTCAAGGACATTAATGGACTGAGGACCATAAAATACTGAAAAAAGTCTTAAAAGCTAAACCAGGAATATTATTATTTTTTGCATACTTACAATGGCCCTTAATGTGAAGTATATCTCATACCCAGAGGGAAGCTGTAAATCACCAAAGTAGTCCACGCTACATACAGCGAGAGCCGCAATTGTCCAGGTCAGTGGTCGACCACTTTTCAAACTTAACTGACCACCAAACTCACAATTTTGAATCCAGCGGGCCACTAACAGGAATTTTACATGCCTTATACACACACAATGCGCTGGCTCTCTGCCCCCCTCACTCTGGATCACACTTCTGCATTATACACCCAATGATCTGGTCTCTGCCCCCCTCCCTCTGGATCACACTTCTGCCTTATACATGCAATGCTCTGGCTCTCTGCCCCCCTCCCTCTGGATCACACTGCTGCCTTATACACACAATGCCCTCACTCTCTGCCCTCCCCGATCACACTGCTGCCTTATACACACAATGTGTTGACTCTCTGCCCCCCTCCCTCTGCATCTCAATGCTGCCTTACACAGACCCATCATTGGATCTCACCTCCTTATCCAGCCATGTGCTCGAGCTCCATGGTCCCTCCCACAATCTGTGATCAACGCTGCCATTGGAAGTCCCCTCCTTCACCTCCTGCTCTCTGCATGACTCCCGGGGCCTCCATCTGAGTTCACAGGAGCCGGAACTACAGAGGAGATGTCGAGTATCAATGCGTGTTGACAGTGTGCATTGAGAACAACACTGGAAACAACACTGGTTGATATACATACGCCAAAATGTTGATTTGCGGCAGAACCCCTGGGGAGCACCAAAAGTTTCTCGTGGTCGACGGACCACTGGTCCAGGTTCTGTGCCAGTGGCTTTCGCTCTGCACACTGACCACAGGAGGCACTTACTCAGCTGCTCTGCCATTTATAGATCACCTTGAAATTTTTTTAAATTAATACAAGGTGTTCTCTGATTGGACGAGTTGGAGAAAAGAGGCAGTGACTTTAAAATCTCCACCTCATCCAATCAGATTATTCCCTGTATTCATTAAAAAAATACATACACATACTATGAATGGCAGAGGTGCATAGCGAGTGACCCACTGTGGTCACAATGAGGGGGAAGCCGCTCACACAGGACCTAGAAGAGCACAGCTCTCACTGTATGTATTGTGGACTGCTACAGTGATTTATAGCATTCTCAGTGGCCCTCTGAATATCAGCCAAACTCAAATTAAATGCCTAAGTATAAAATAACCAGTAATAAAAGTCATGAGCATAAGTCTATTAATGAGTTTTTCGCATTTGTTGGTCTAGTGATGTTTTTTGTCAGTCTCGTTGCGTCTTTTTGTGTTAAACTTTTTCATACTGAAAAGGTATTTCTCCTTGAGGGGATACAAAATAGTCAGCAAAGGTGTTCCGGACCAGCATGCCGCTAGCAGGCCCTCGGACGGTGCTCCATGAGACGTCATGTAACGGGTTATTAAGGATGTGCTCAAACACAAAACCATCTCTTAGAAGCACCACATTATGCAGAACACAAGCGGCCTTTATGATGTCCTGAACAAAGTTGGCTTCTAACTGAATGGGAGAATAGAAAACCCGCCATTTGTTGGCCAAGATCCCAAAGGCACCATCTATCATCCTTCTCGCACGGATCAGCCTGTAGTTGAAGACTTTGCGAATCGGGGTTATGTTCCTCGTGGGGAAAGGTCTCAAGATATTTTCCGATAGTCCAAAAGCCTCGTCGGCAACAAAGACGTATGGCATGGGATTACTACTTGATCCAGGTAAAGGTCTGTATTCTGGCAACTTCAATTTGCCCTCTTTCAGCTTGCGACCCAAGGTAGACTTCTTAAAAATGCTACAGCAGCCTGTGGCTCCATAAGCACCGACATCTATTGTGATAAAACTGTAGTTACTATCTACCAAGGCCAGCAATACAAAAGAATGTTTACTGGCATCCCAGTGCCTCTTCCCGCTATTCGGTGGCATTTTCATCCGAATGTCTTTGGCATCAAGAGCTCCAACACAGTTCGGGAAGCTGGTAGTGGCATAGAAGTCCTCAGCTATTTGCATCCATTTCTCTTTGGTTGGTTCTGGCATAAAGACTTTAAACAGAGTGTCACATATTGCTTTGCAGGTCTCCCGAACGATTAACCTGATGGTGGCTTTTCCAATCAGAAATCGGAAATGGAGGGAAGTGAAACTTTGTCCGGTGGCCAGGTATCTGTCAATGATAACACATTCAGTTAAAAAGGTTGCAAACCCTATTAAAAAAATAAATTAAAAAAAACCTGTAAGACAAAGGCATAATGAGCTAGTATGCATGAAATACTTACCTTAGAACAAAGCTCCCATAGTGGCACCCGTACACCGCTGAGACGACTGGCATCTTCTCCGGTGTTTAGTCCAGGTTTGTGGGCTCCGGTGCTGTGATTGGCTGGAGCCACATTGACGTCACTCCCACGCATGCGTGCGGGAGCAGCCAGTCACGGCACAGGGCCCTGAAGAAACGGCACGGGGGGGCGTTTTTTCAGAGAGCATATGACGTTGGCGGCGTATATTAGTAAATATCTCCTAAATGGTGCAAGTTTAGGAGATATTTACAGTACCTACAGGTAAGCCTTACCTGTAGATACAATTTAAAAGGAAGATTTTACTTCCTCTTTAATAGAACAGAACATAAACAAAGATTATACCCACTTATGTTTAACCACTTTAGCCCCGGAAGGATTTACCCCCTTAATGACCAGGCCATTTTTTGCATTACTTTAACTGACAATTGCACAGTCGTGTGACCTTGTCACCAAACAAAATTGACGCCCTTTTTTCCTCACAAATAGAGCTTTCTTTTGGTGGTATTTGACCACGTCTGCGGATTTTTTTTTTTTTGCGCTATAAACAAAGAAAGACCGCCAATTTTGAAAAAAAACAAAAAACAATATTTTTTACTTTCTGCTATAATACATATCCCCAAAAAATATATAAAAAAAAACAAATGTATTCATCAGTTTAGGCCAATATGTATTCTTCTACATATTTTTAGTAAAAAAAATCCCAATAAGCGTATATTGATTGGTTTGCACAAACGTTATAGCGTCTACAAAGTAGGGTATAGATTTATGGTATTTTTATTTATTTTATTTTGTTTTACTAGTGATTTTTAGTGATTTCTAGCGGCACTGCGACATTGCAGCGAACAGATCGGACACCTGACATTTTTTACATTTTTTTGGGAACCAGTGACATTATTAAAGTGATCAGTGCTAAAAATATGTACTGACATTGTACTAATGGTACTGGCAGGGAAGGGGTTAACATCAAGGGCGATCAAAGGGGTTAAATGTGTTCCCTGTTTGTGTTTACTAACTGTATGGGGGACTGTGTGTGCTAAGCAGAATGTCCACCGCAATATCGCAGTCCTACTATAAGTCACTGGTTGCCGCCATTACTAATAAAAAAAAAAAAAAATCCCATAGTTTGTAGATGACTTTTGCGCAAACCAATCAATATATGCTTATTGGGATTTTTTTACCATAAATATGTAGCAGAACATATATTGACCTAAATTGATGAAGAAATAGCGCAAAAAATTGAAAACGGCGGAGGTGATCAAATACCATCAAAAGAAAGCTCTATTTGTGGGTAAAAAAGGACATACATTTTATTTGGGTACAGTGTCGCACAACCGCGCAATTGTCAGTTAAAATAACGCAGTGCCGTATCGCAAAAAGTGGCCTGGTCATGAAGGGGGTAAATCTTCAGGAAGTCAAGTGGTTAAACATTTTTCAGCTATTTATTAATTTTTGCATATATTTAAATTTTTGCGTGTACATATTTAAAATATGTATTTTACTACATGTTTTTGGTAAAAAAAAATTCCAATAATAATTTAGTTTGGTTTGTACAAAAGTTATAGCGTAGGTTGCACTAAGGGGAGGCAGAGATCCGTGTTACTGCTTAGTAGAGCAGTGGATGCTGTCAGTAGGGCAGTGGATGCTGTCAGTAGGGCAATGGATGCTGTCAGTAGGGCAGTGGATGTGTCAGTAGGGCAGTGGACGGTGTTGGTAGGGCAGTGGACGGTGGGGGTAGGGCAGTGGACGGTGTGGGTAGGGCAGTGGACGTGTCGGTAGAGCAGTGGACGGTGTCGGTAGAGCAGTGGACGGTGTCGGTAGGGCAGTGGACGTGTCAGTAGGGCAGTGGACGGTGTCAGTGGAGCAGTGGACGGTAGTAGGGCAACGGACGGTGTCAGTGGGGCAGCGGACGGTGTCAGTAGGGCAGCGGACGGTGTCAGTAGGGCAGCGGACGGTGTCAGTAGGGCAGCGGACGGTGTCAGTAGGGCAGCGGACGGTGTCAGTAGGGCAGCGGACGGTGTCAGTAGGGCGGCGGACGGTGTCAGTAGGGCGGCGGACGGTGTCAGTAGGGCGGCGGACGGTGTCAGTAGGGCGGCGGACGGTGTCAGTAGGGCGGCGGACGGTGTCAGTAGGGCGGCGGACGGTGTCAGTAGGGCGGCAGACGGTGTCAGTAGGGCAGCAGACGGTGTCAGTAGGGCAGCAGACGGTGTCAGTAGGGCAGCAGACGGTGTCAGTAGGGCAGTAAATGCTGTCAGTAGGGCAGTGGACGGTGTCAGTAGGGCAGTGGACGGTGTCAGTAGGGCAGCAGACGGTGTCAGTAGGGCAGCAGACGGTGTAAGTAGGGCAGCGGAGGGTGTCAGTAGGGCAGCGGAGGGTGTCAGTAGGGCAGTAAATGCTGTCAGTAGGGCAGTGGATGATGTCAGTAGGGCAGTGGACGGTGTCAGTAGGGCAGTGGACGGTGTCAGTAGGGCAGTGGATGCTGTCAGTAGGTGTTGTAATATGTTGGCTGATTTATGTAGGATATTATATTATTATATATGTGTACACGTACAGTACAATATTGACATATTGACCAGGCCAAAATTCAGTTGATAATGGTTGAGTTGCCAACTCAATTTTAACATATCAAAGGGACAGCTGATGACCCTTTGATGTGTTAATCTTATGCAAGTCTCCCTAGGTATGTGAGGTATACTGAACATTGAACATTTCAAAGGGTACATTGTTTACATACGTAAGGATGATAAAGGATCATACAAGAAGTATTTATTGATGGTAATTAGACTTGAGTGGGTAACAATAAAATCAAAAAGTATTTTGGGTTGACCTAGCAGAACCCCCCCAGTGTCAGACTAGTACTTGAGAGGACATTTAAGCCAGCAATCATTCAGTCTTTTTATTCTCCATGAAGGTGACAGAAGGAACTGGGTTCTCTGAAGGTGTATGAATGCTGCACAAATAGCATGTCACCTATTTTATATTTACTCTGTGGGATTTTGTCCTCTGTTGCAAGTATCTTATATACTTTGTTCTGTCTGAAGTTTCATTAAATGCATCTCTCTGGAAGAATCGGGTTGCTGCTGGAAATTACTCACATTATAATAACTAATTAATTATCTACCTACTATTACATCACTAGCGTAGGGTAGTGGACGGTGTCAGTAGAGCAGTAGATATCAGTGTTCGTTTTGATGTCAAATTTCAATTTAGTTTCAGTCAGGGGGGTTGATTTACTAAAGGCAAATATGTTGTGCACTGCAAGTGCAGTTGTGCTAGATCTGAGGGGAAGCTCTGCTGATTTCTATCATCCAATCATGTGCAAGCAGAAATGCTGTCTTTTTATTTTCCTTGCTTGTTCCCCTCACTTGCAGTGCACAGACTATTTGCCTTTAGTAACTCAACCTCATAGTCGTTTGACCAAAATGCCATTTTAGTTTTAGTCGTATTTTAGTAGACTAAAATAGTACATTTTAATCAACTAAAATCAAATAAATTTAGTTTAAAATGTAATGCATTATTAGCCCAGGTTCACACTTGTGCGATGCGGGAACCAGAGCAATTCCAGCGCCGGTTCCCGCATCGCTTCTCTCCCACAGGCAGTTCATACTGCCCTCTGCAAACCGCTGCGGGTGTCAATACAATGTTAATGACACCCCCAGAACGGTTCACAGATCGCATTCATACAGGAATCGGATCGCACGGGTGAGAACACCCATGCGATCTGATTCCAGTGCAGAGAAAAACAAAGTCCCTGCACCTTTTTCTGTGCGAATCCAATGTGAGATCAGCCATACAACTGTATGGCTGAACTCGCATTGCCCAGACATCGCATGTGATCGGCACCACAGTGCGGGTGCGAATCAAATGCGATGCCTGAGATCGCAGTAGTCTGAACCTACACATGGGACAAACACATGGGACAAATGTCAGCTGTTTTTTTTTTTTTTAACCGGGTTATGTTCCCAGGCATTTACCCCATGAATACTAGACTTAACACTGGTGGACAGTGTCAGTAGGGAAATGGACAGTGTAGGACAGTAGGGCAAAGGTTGGTGTCAGTAGGGCAGTGGACGCTGTCAGTCAGTAGGACAGTGGAGGTGTCAGTAGGGCAGAGGATGGTGTTGGTAGGGAAGTGGACGATGTGTGGACAGTGGAAGGTGTCAGTAGGGCAGCAGTCAAGGGCGTACATGTGCAGCAGCAGAAATTATACCTTCTGTTGCTTTCTGTGGGCACTGCCGCCCACCAATCTCGACCCACTCAAGTAAATAGGGCCACTCTACAAGCGCCCCGCAACGGCATGCTTGTGTGGGGGTCCAAGGGGTTATTGCAGGTGATGTGAAGGTGATACAGTGCCTCCTCACTGCCTGCTTTAACCCCTTGGTTGCTGTACTGCTCAAGATTGCAGAGCGCCTGCAGAGCGGACTCATTCACTTGAACAGGTGATGCTTGGCGGGTGGTAAACCCGAAAAGCGTGACTGGGCGTATAATTCCTGTACACCCCTGGCCACTGCAGCTAACAGGGGTGTTAGCCCCACTGTGTTTGATGCAGGGTGGATTTGATTTAAATCACTGGTAAAAAGGCTTGATTTAAATCATAATTTTTAAAGAGCAACTGTCATCTCTGTCCCGCAGCGGCTCCTCCTCTGACCTGCTGTTGACTCACCGACAGTCCCATTCACTTTAATGAGAAGACTGGTGATGCAGCAGTGACACAACAAGGTGAGGGGACGTGGCGGCAGCAAGTGAGTGGATGCCCGCTAACAGGCGCTGCCATGATGGATCTGAAATGACAGGTGCTCTTTAAATGTAAGATATGTGATACACTGTGCAGCGCTAATATGCACCAAATCAAGCAAATACTAATACAATTATATAAAAACCAATAAAAAATCTATATATAGCATAACTATATAAAACGTGACATCCTGTACAAAAATATATAAATAAAAGTGCTCGTGCTCCGTGAGTCACACTCAGTCCTCAACAAGGTATTGAACTAATCAACAAAAGTCCATGTTAACATCAACCATGTGATAATTGTGTCTTCATGCGTTGTGCACACACAACCCCCGCCAGGTGTTCCCTCAACTTAGGGGCTTAAAGAATAAGCCTGTAATTAGATAGCAATAGCACTTGCAGAGATCCTGATTTGCTCCCTTTATCCTATGCAGGTTTATAGAACACTGATATGGAACACAGGCCACTTGCTCCTCCCGATAATAGCCCAGCTCAAAAGCCACTATTTTCTCCCGGTATGTTCAAAGACTCTCCTCATATACATCACATGACAGAGGCATGCAATAGCGTGATAACGTTTTAAAAAGGTTTAATTTCTAACAGAACTCCACATACATACAACTCACATTTCACATAAATAAATAAATAATAATAAATACATAAAATAAATAAAAATCGCCTTTAAAGTGCTATAGTCCCAGAGGAAGTTACCCAGAGGAAGTCCGGTAGGAGGAGCTTGATTGGCTGATGTAAGAGGTACCAGGAAGTGTTGCAGAGCAGGCACAGGACAGGGGGAACGGCGTGAAATCGGGGCTGCAGAACCGGACCACAGGTGACTATCACCCCTCAGCACTATAGCACTTTAAAGGAGATTTTTATTTATGTGAAATGTGAGTTGTATGTATATGGAGTTCTGTTTGAAATTAAAGCGGAGCGCCGCCGAAAATTTTTTTTTTTAAAAGTCAGCAGCTACAAATACTGCAGCTGCTGACTTTTAAAACATGGACACTTACCTGTCCAGGGCGCCCGCGATGTCGGCACCCGAGGCCGAAGCGTCTCTCCGTCCTCGGGTGCTGCCGCCTCCATCTTCGGTAAGGGAATCAGGAAGTGAAGCCGCGCGGCTTCACTTCCCGGTTCCCTACTGCGCATGCGCGAGTCGCGCCGTGCAATAAGGATGCTCCCTGCTGCCTCTGGGACCCGTGTGTTTCCCAGCAGGCAGCGGGGAGGGAGCAGGAAGTGGCGTAAATAACCGCAGATTCTGCGGCTATCTATGCCGGAAGTGGGTACAGATACCTGTAATATACAGGTATCTGTACCCCCCTCCCCCCTGAAAGGTGGCAAATGTTACACCGGAGGGGGGGAGGAATCTGATGAGTGGAAGTTCCACTTTTGGGTGGAACTCCACTTTAACCCTTTTTAAAACGTTATCACGCTATCGCTATTAATTTATCTTAAATAGGAAACTATCTTTAGATTTTTACTCCAAAAGCATTTTATTAAAATAAATTTGATAAAAAAAAAAAAAAAAAACTGATTCAAATCACCCTGGTTTGATGTTGTGGGGACATGGGTTCGGCCTGAAGGTGTGGTCTATCAGTCATCGGGCCATGGTCCACTGGTAGATCGCGATCTATCAGTGGAAGCAAACCTGTTTCTTTGCACTCTTTGCTATGGAACAGCCTTCAACAGTACTTTCTAGACTGAACTTTTTGGTTCCTGAATATCATATTTATTGTTACGCCCCATCTTATAGAATTCCTCTTACACAACCAACTTACTTTATAGTGACGCAGAGCCGCTCCTCGGGGGATATGGCCAGTCTCATCTGTGTGTCGCTCCGTATGAGCGCCGGTCTCAGGAACTCCAGCAACTCGTCGAACGTTCCGATGGACATTTTGAAGTAATTGAAGAACCTCTTGGGACACGTGCGCAGATCTCCATAGCGGAGGTGAAACTGTCCCTTGGAGAACCTCTGGCTGGTCAGCGGGTGCACCCAGTAATTCCTCACCGTCTCCCGTCTACGCTTTCTCTTTTTGTTCACCACATAACCCAGAACCAGCAACCAGAACTGGATCTCGTGGTCTGTGGACATCTTTACACAACAAGCAAAAAATAAAAAAATAAAACGATGATCAAGAAAAGATTTCAGCCAACCAAATCCAGATCCTTCCAATGTCTACATCACCCAAACATTCTGTGTTCAGAAAATGGTTTAGAAAATCAGTTTGGAATGTCCTGGAATGACAACAAAGGCCGATGCATTCTTTTTTTTTTCTAATGACACAAACTATTAATAAACCTCAAAATTCCGAAATATTACTTGTGTAGGTCTATAGTAATGTGTAATATAAAATAATGCAACAAATCAGGACTGATCACTTTTCAGGGCATATAAGTGATGTTTCAGTTTGGGGGTCACGGAACGTACATCTGATGTTATTTTGGTCTGTCCTTCCAGCTGGTTCTGTGACATCAATAGACCACCAGAACCTAAACAGTGACTACGACACACATCTGTTCTCTGTCAATCCTCAGAGCAGGCCTGAACATTCCGGAAGGGGTCGAGCTCCTCCCAGTGGCGGATCCAGTCTGAGGATATAGATAGATCTGGCTCATTTACAAGTCTGATCAGCAGAGGAAGCCTTGTGACATTGACATCTCGCTGACAATCTAGGACCATGGAGTTTAATTGGAACGTAAGCGCAGACGGCAGATCGTAGAGACGGTGACAATCTCACATAGATGACGGCAAATCGTAGAGACGATGACAATCTCACATAGATGACGGCAGATCGTAGAGATGATGACAATCTCACATAGATGACGGCAGATCGTAGAGACGGTGACAATCTCACATAGATGACGGCAGATCGTGGAGACGGTGACAATCTCACATAGATGACGGCAGATCGTAGAGACGGTGACAATCTCACATAGATGATGATCTGCAGACAGACCAGAGCTCAGCATGGACAGAGCAGACCAGACAGGTCAGGGATCCGATTATGGAGGCAGCCATGGCTTCTTAGAGGGGAGATGATAGTGAGGAAGATGCAACGGATTGGGGGGTCATTAAAGTCTCTAATAACCCCCAGATCCCCCTCCTGATGTCTGCCTGTCCCTGCCTGACATCAGAAGATCAGGTCTGTGACATGTGTATGATGAAGGCTCAGCAGATCTCTATCTTCTTCTTCTCCATGGAAGTAATAATGATTACAAAGACACCATCCTGCAGCCTGCCGAGTTAAAACAGTTGAAAAAGGCTGCTAGATCGCTTTTACTGATGTGTCCGCAGTCCAGTGCACTGAGCTCCGGGGCGTCCTCCATTTTTATGGAGATCGACCTAGTGCAATAGAAGGGGGAGAGCTCAACCAAAATGGCTACTGAGGTGGAGACACAAAGACAGCTGAAATCACAATCTAGTGGTAAAAAAATAAACAAAAACACAGATTTAACTATGTCACTGCTAGAAGAATTTGAATAGCTAGTTAATATATTTGTTAGTTATTAATACATATATACACACACATATACTTAAAGCATGCTTGAATGTAAAAGGGGAACCACATACGAATTTTAAAAACAGTATTTAAAGTGGAACTAACAGGAGAATGTTTTGAAGAAGGTTATAACCCGTCAGTTTTTTTTTTCCCTTTGAGGATATTTCTCTTCACTTCCTGTCCTATAGCCACAGCAGGAAGTGAGAAGAAAACCCTCTAAAGCAAGCGAATCCCTGGTTGTCACCAGAACTAGTGTCCCCATTGGAAGGTTTCCCCTTTATTCCTGCTCTCGGGACAACACAAAATTTGGGGTTTTCTTTTCCTTTCGTTGGTAATGGTCACCAGGACAAAAAGAGAGTGAATCTCCCTAAGACCCCTTTCACACTGAAGACGTTTTTCAGGCATTTTAAGCGCTAAAATTAGCGCCTGAAAACTGCCTCCCATACCACCCCAGTGTGAAAGCCCGAGTACTTTCAGACTGGGGCGGTGCGCTTGCAGGACGTTAGAAAAAGTCCTGTAAAAGCAGCATCTTTGGGGCAGTTTGGGAGCGCAGTATACTGCGCTCCTAAACCGCCCCTGCCCATTGAAATGAAGGGGCAGCGATTCCGAAGTGCCTGCAAAGCGTTTCTGAAGCGTCGCAATGCGGGCGGTTCTAACCCTTTCTTTGGCCGCAAGCGGGGGTTAAAAACGCCCCGCTAGCGGCTGAAAAGCGCTGCTTAAACAGCGTTTAAGCACCGCTAAAATGAGTAGCACTTTAGCGCTGATGTGGTGCGGGCCCAGTGTGAAAGAGGTCTAATAGGAACACAGACAGCAATAAAAACCTTACATGTGTTCAAAGCCCTGGACTGTCCCGTGGTTCACAAAGCTCAGGATTCCTGAAAGGATTTATCATCATGTATTTCCTGTTGGCATTTTTTTTTTTTAAATAAAATTCTGTAGTGATTATTATTATTAATAGTAAGAGGGGTTGCCGCTGATGACCTCTCTGGCTCGAAATGCTTTTTGCCCGGCTGTCACACCGGCTCTCTGTGAGAAGGATTTCTGAAGTAACTGCAGCCAAAGGATGGATATAAGAGCCCTTTTACACTGGGGCCGCCCATGCGTTCGCAGTAAAGCGCTGCTTGTTTTAGCAGGGCTTTACCGCTGTTTAAGCACAGCTTTTGCGCTGCTTTTTGGCTGCTAGCGGGGAGCTTTTAACCCCAAAAAAGGGGTTGAAAACTCCCGCGTTGCGGCGCTTCCAAAAGCGCTTTTCAGGTGCTTCCGAAGCGCTGCCCATTCATTACAATGGGCGGAGGCGTTTTGGGAGTGGTGTATACAGCGTTCCCAAACCACCCCAAATGTGCTGCTTGCAGGACTTTTTCTAACATCATGCAAAGCACACCACCCCAGTGTGAAAAAGCACCCATTGCAATGAATGGGAGGCAGTTTCCAGGTGCTTTACAGACGCTGTTTCTAGCGCTTAAATGCCTGAAAACTGCCTCAGTGTGAAAGGGGTCTGACAGGCAGGCAGCTGGTTTTCAGAGAGAGAGATCGGCAATGGCAGCCCCCGTGTTTATCTCATATGACAGGTTTACTTTAATGCAGCCCTTTGAAGAGCTTCAGGGAGGGTTGGGAGCTGCAGTCACATGCGTTGTAGTAATGTGCAGGACAATGCATGTTAACTAGAGACAAAAATCCCATCCTGCAAAAACTCATTTTAGGGACATGGCAAACCCATTTCAGTAAGGTGGCGCTTCGCGCAAAAAAATATTTTTTTTTAATTGACTTTTTCAACATTTTTTCGCAGTGCTTCTGGGGAAGGGGGTGGGTGGTATGTGGCAGTGGACGGTGTCTGTAGTTTTTTTATTTTTAATAATTGATTTTTTTTATTTTTTATTTTTTTACAATGCTTTTTGGGGGGAGGGGGTTGGGGCAATGGACAGTGTTGGTAGGGCAGGGGAGATTGGTGTCAGTAGTTTATTTTTTTTTACACTTTTTCATTTTTTAGAATTTTTTTACAATATTTTTTGTTATATTTTTGGGGGGCTTTGGTGAGATGGCAGGGGTCTATACAGAACCCTGACATCCCTCTTTTGGGATAGACAAAGGGACTGAGGACACAGGTTCCCCAGTCCCTTTCTCAGCACTACAGATGAATGAACAGGAGACAGAGGCTCCTGTTCATTCATAAACTGAGCAGAGAAAACAGTTTATTCTGCTCAGTTATCACAGGACACAGGAGCGAACTCACTCACTGTGTCCAATTACTAGTTCCCCTCCGCAACCGGCGGGAGAGGAGAGGAGGAGAGCCGGCTACGGGGGGGACGAGGGGAGGCGTAAGAGAACATGGGGGGGGGGGGGCGGAGAAAGACACGGAAGGGGCCAGGGGAGGAGCACGCAGAGCAGCTGGGAATGATCAGTGCAGGAGGGACAGCTGTGAACACCGATCTCCCCGTATAGCTTTGTAGCTGACAGCCACAGGAGGGAGAGAAGGAGAAGTGGCTGTCAGCTAAAAATCATTACAAAGGAGATCGGTGTTCACAGCTGTTCCCCGCCGCACCGATTATTCCCAGGAGTTCGCTTGCGGGTGTGCGGGAGCCGCCGCAGAAATGCGGGAGACTTGAGATGGCTGTACATGACATGGCTGTTGGGTGCTGATTTTGTTAACTTATTGGTCATAAGTTAACAAGGTCAGCACCCAACAGCCATGTCATGTAACATGCCATGATAGAGTGTGCCTGTGTGTTATAATGCTGATCTTAAGCTCCCTGTGTTGCTGTTTGTGATCAAGGTTTTCACGCAGATTATAATCTGCTTGTTCAATGGGGAATCTGTCCACTGATCCCCCGCTGAGTGGAGTGGGCCGATGACAGGTCCGTGTCCACTCAGCTTATGCAGAGCGGACACGGACACAGCCCATTCTACTCTAAGGGAGGCTGGTGTAAACAAACCAGCTGTTCATTTACATCCGACTGCCCTCCAATCTGATTCGCTAGACGGAGGGGAACGGATCCCTTTCCGTTTTGTTTAGCGGATTGGATTGGCGGTAGGCGGGTGTAAATGGACACAGGTCCATTTAGATCCATCGAGCTATAGTAGTGATAGGAGGATCAGATCAGGTCCATCTGAAAAATGGACAAGTGTATCTGATCAGACCTGTCATGTGAACCCACCCTCAACCTTTTCCCTTTAACTTCTTGCTGCCCACCCTCAGTACATTTACTGCAGCAGGGTGGCACGGGCAGGCTGGATCACATATATGTACTTCACCCAGCCTGTTCCTGCACTTTGTTTCAAGGCGTGGCTGGGGGAGGGGTCAGGGGTGGGGCTGCGAAGGGGGCCCCGCCAGGTAGCAGAAATCCCAACCTGCAAAAACTCATTTCAAGGAGGTTTCAAGCTCATTTCAGGGAGGTGACGCTTCGCTCCGGTGCTGACCCCCCCAATAAAATGCAGCCTTACCAGTGCCAATTAAATGCAGCTAGACCAGTGCCCATGAAATGCAGCCTGATCACACAGGGGCTGGGCTGGTAGCCCTGGGGTCTGGCTGCTGGAGCTGGGCTGCTGGTCCTGGGGTCTGGCTGCTGGGGCCAAGGGTCTGGCTGCTGGGGCCAAGGGTCTGGCTGCTGGGGTCTGGCTGCTGGGGCCTGGGTTCTGGCTGCTAGGGCCTGTGATCCGGCTGCTGGGGTCAAGGGTCCGGCTGCTGGAGCCGGGCTGCTGGTCCTGGGGTCTGGCTGCTGGGGCCAAGGGTCTGACTGCTGGTCCTGGAGCCTGGGGTCTGGCTGCAGATGGGCTGGGGAGGCATCCCAGTCAGCAAATTCAGTGCAGACCCCTCTCCCGCAGTACAGACTCCTCCTCCGCACTCCCGCAGTGCAGACCCCCCTCCCGCAGTGCAGACCCCCCTCCCGCAGTACAGACCCCCCTCCCTCAGTGCAGAACCCTCTCCCTCAGTGCAGAACCCTCTCCCTCAGTGCAGACCCCTCTCCCGCAGTACAGACCCCCCTCCCACAGTATAGACCTCCCCTCAGTATAGACACCCGCCTCCATCAGTATAGACCCCCCCAGTGCAGCCACCCTGCCATCAGCATAGACCCCCCTAAGTGCAGACCCCCCTCTCCATCAGCATAGACCCCCCTAAGTGCAGACCCCCCCTCCATCAGCATAGACCCTCTTAGCATATACACTCCCCTCCATCAGTATAGACCCCCCCAGTTCAGATCCCCCTCCGATCCCCCTCCCTCAGCATAGACCCCCCTAAGTGCAGACCCCCCCCCATCAGCATAAACCCCCTCAGTGCAGACCCCCCTCCTTCCACTTGTGCTAGTAGTCCCCCCTTCCATAGTACACTGTTCAGACCTCAGAACAGCGTGGGATATGCACAGCGGCGTGTCCCTCCATGGACTCCTTCATCCATCCTGTGTACAGTAGTGTGGGAGGAGCTGCAGTGCAGAGGGCTGGAGGGGCGGGGTACTGATCTGAGCCGAGAGCCAGGGAGAGACACAGATCAGTGGGGTGTGCGGATCGCGCAATGCCGCTGCCCACAGGTGTCACCCAGATGCGGCCCGCTCCCCCCGCCCCTTCATAACAATGCCACTGCCTCTGCCCACCCCCCTCCTTCCCTGCTGAATTGACCGGACGAAAAAAGTACCCGTGCCCATGCAGCAGCCAAAGCAGACTGGGGACAGCAGTATGGGCCTTCTGCCTCAGCTCGCAACACCTTACATCAGACTGTCACTCAGCCACAGACAGAGCGGCCGTACTCCATCCAGCCGTTCGGGCTGCTCTGTCTGTCTGTGGCTGAGTGACAGGCACAGCCAGGAGATCGCCCTGCACTCGCGGGTGTCCGGGAGCCTGCAGCCAAATGCGGAAGGCTCCTGCGACTCACGGGAGACTTGAAATGTCTGTAGAGATGAGCTTGGACGTCCTCTGAACTTACACTATATTACCAAAAGTATTGGGACTCCTGCCTTTACACACACATGAACTTTAATGGCATCCCAGTCTTATGCCCCATACACACGGTCTGATTTTCCGACAGGAAATGTTCAGTGGGAGCTTGTTGTCGGAAATTCCGACCGTGTGTAGGCTCCATCGGACATTTTCCGTCGGAATTTCCGACAAACAAAATTTGAGATCTGGATCTCAAATTATCCGACAACAAAATCCGTTGTCGTGAATTCCGATGGGTGTATACAATTCCGACGCACAAAGTTCCATGCATGCTCGGAATCAAGCAAAAGAGCCGCACTGGCTATTGAACTTCATTTTTCTCGGCTCGTCGTACGTGTTGTATGTCACCGCATTCTTGACGTTCGGAATTTCCAACAAGATTTGTGTGACCGTGTGTATGCAAGACAAGTTTAAGCCAACATCCGTCGGAAAAAAAACATGGATTTAGTTGTTGGAATGTGCGATCGTGTGTACACGGCATTAGTCTGTAAGGTTCAATTTTGGGTTGGCCCACCCTTTACAGCTATAATAGCTTCAACTCTTCTGGGACGGCTGTCCATTGAGACACAAGAGGAAGCAATTGATTTCTAGGTGCCCTGTTCACTTTATGTGTGCGGTGGTGTGCGCTGCATAAAAATGTAGCATGTTTTTGTGTGTACACAGCACTGCTCACTGCATTACGTGTCACCACAGCGCATCGCAACATGCTGCAATGCAGAGAGCTGAATGAAATGTCATTTTGTGACATTTCAATAAAGTAAAAGAAAACAATAAACAGTGCAATGCATTGGACCTCCGCTACCCAATGCTGAATGTAAAAACAAGCATTGCGGGCAAAAAAGAAAAATCATTAAAGTCTGGTCTGGTATGAATTTTGAGGGGAACCCTATGCCAAAAAAAAACGGCGTGGGAATACCCCCCCCCCCAATCCATACAAGACCCTTATCCAAGCATGTAGCCCGGCAGGTCAGGAAAGGGAGGGGATGAGAGAGTGCCCCCCCCCCCCCTGAACTATACCAGGCCACATGCCCTCAACTATATTGATGTGGACAAGGGCCTCTTCCCCACAACCCTGGCCAGTGGTTGTGGGGGTCTGCGGGCGGGGGGCTTATTGGAATCTAAAAACACCCTTTAACCAATTACCTACTGGACACTTTTACCCCCTTCCTGCCCAGGCCAATTTTCAGCTTTCAGTGCTCTCACACTTTGAATAACAATTGCGTGGTCATGTAGCACTGTACCCATATGAAAATTTTATTATTTTTTTTCACACAAATAGAGCTTTCTTTTGGTGGTATTTAATCAATGCTGGGTTTTTTATTTTTTATTAAAAATTTTTTTTAAAAAAACAGAAGATTTGGGGGAAAAAAAGTTTTTTTCTTAGTTTCTGTAAGTACATTTTGTAAAGAAGTAATTTTTCTCCTTCACTGATGTGCGCTGATGAGGCAGCACTGATAGGCTGCACTAATGTGCGCTGATGAGGCAGCAGTGAAGGGCACTAATTAGGTGGCACTGTTGGGGAGGCACTAATAGGTGGCACTGATGGGCAACAATGACTGGCATCAATAATGGGCACTGATTGGTGTAACCAATGGGCACTGCTGGGACTGTACTTACATAGTTACATTGTAGGTGAGGTTGAAAAAAGACACAAGTCCAACCTATGTGTGTGATTATATGTCAGTATTACATTATATATCCCTGTATGTTGTGGTCGTTTAGGTGCTTATCTAATAGTTTTTTAAATTAACGATGCTCCCCGCTGAAACCACCGCCTGTGGAAGAGAATTCCACATCCTTACCGCTCTTACAGTAAAGAACCCTCTACGCAGCTTAAGGTTAAACCGCTTCTCTTCTAGTTTTAGTGAATGGGCGCGTGTCTTATTAAAGCGGAGCTCCACCCTAAAGTGGAACTTCCGCTCATCGGATTCCTCCCCCCCTCCGGTGCCACAATTGGCACCTTTCAGGGGGGAGGGGGGGTGCAGATACCTGTATAATACAGGTATTAGCACCCACTTCCGGGAATAGCTAGCCGCAGATAGCCGCAGATCCCCCCCCCCCCCCTGTTGTGTTCTGGGAAACACACAGTTCCCAGAACACAACGGGGACCAGTGAAGACGCGCAGTGCGACTCGCGCATGCGCAGGAGGGAACCGGACAGTGAAGCCACAACGCTTCACTTCCTGATTCGCTGACCGAGGATGGCGGCGGGGGCAGCCGAGAACCGAGTGATTGCTCGTCATCTGCTGCCGACATCGCGGGCACCCTAGACAGGTAAGTGTCCATTTATTAAAAGTCAGCAGCTGCAGTATTTGTAGCTGCTGGCTTTTAATATTTTTTTTTAAGGTGGACCTCCTCCTTTAAATTCCCTTTCACAGAAAAGTTTTGTCCCTATTGTGGGGTCACCAGTACGGTATTTGTAAATTTAATGTAAATTTAAATCATATCCCTTCTCAAGCGTCTCTTCTCCAGAGAGAACAAGTTCAGCGCTCGCAACCTTTCCTCATAACTAAGATCCTCCAGTCCCTTTATTAGTTTTGTTGCCCTTCTCTGGACTCTCTCCAGTTCCAGTACATCCTTCCTGAGGACTGGTGCCAAGAACTGGACAGCATACTCCAGTTGCGGCAGGACCAGAGTCTTGTAGAGCGGGAGAATTATGGTTTTATCTCTGGAGTTGATCCTTTTTTTAATGCATGCCAATATTCTGTTTGCTTTGTTAGCAGCAGCTTGACATTGCATGCCATTGCTGAGCCTATCATTTACTAGGATCCCCAGGTCCTTTTCCATCCTAGATTCCCCCAGAGGTTCTCCCCCCATTGTCTAGATTGCATTCGTATTTTTGCCACCCAAATGCATTATTTTACATTTTTCTACATTAAACCTCATTTGCCATGTAGTTTCCCACCCCATTAATTTGTTCAGATCTTCTTGCAAGGTTTCCACATCCTGCAGAGAAGTTATTGCCCTACTTAGCTTAGTATCGTCTGCAAATACTGAGATTGATGATCAGTGCCCTGATTACCTGTACAGGTCTCCACTGCGAGGAGATGCCGCTGATCGGCTCTCCTCGCCACACACTTTGTCAGTGTGAGGCGAGGAGAGCCGATAAATGGCACTTCTTTGTTTACATGTGACCGGCTGTAATTGGACACAGCCGATCACATGGGTAAAGAGCTGTGTCATCGTGTTTTTTTTCCGAGATCGGGGTCACGCCATGTCCTAGGAACACGGCACAGTCGCGATCACCACGCTGCACGCCCCCGAGCGAGATCGCCCGTTCTGGGACGCCGTCATATGACATCCTCTCAGAACAAGAGCTCATCATTTTACTATATGGCAGGCGGGAAGTGGTTAACAAGGGGGCCCCCAGATCCTAGCCCTCCATGTGAAGGAGTATGGGGTAAAAACACATGTAAAAATGCATCAAAATTGCCACACCTAAGTTTTTGGTGCAGGTCCATTGAAGTCTATTACATGCAAAACGCATTGATGTGAACTTAGAGTTAAAGCAGTACTTGCATAAAAATGAAAGGTCCACTTATCTGGGAGTCCATCACCCCTCCCCCCATACTAAAAAACACTAATTTAAAGCAGAACTATAGGCACAACTCTTTCTTTTTTTATTTGGATAGTGTAACCTAGAAACATAGAAGAGTGGTGGCATAAAAAAGAGCAAGTAGTCCATCGAGTCTGTCTCATTTTTATATATAAACTGTATCTCACAAAAGTGAGTACACCCCTCACATTTTTGGAAATATTTTAATATATCTTTTCATGTGACAACACTGAAGAAATGACACTTTGCTACAATGTAAAGTAGTGAATGTACAGCTTGTATAACAGTGTAAATTTGTTGTCCCCTCAAAATAACTCAACACACAGCCATTAATGTCTAAATCGCTGGCAACAAAAGTGAGTACACCCTAAGTGAAAATGTCCAAATTGGGCCCAAAGTGTCAATATTTTGTGTGGCCACCATTATTTTCCAGCACAGCCTTAACCCTCTTGGGCATGGAGTTCACTAGAGCTTCAGAGGTTGCCACTGGAGTCCTCTTCCACTCCTCCATGACGACATCACGGAGCTGGTGGATGTTAAAGACCTTGCGCTCCTCCACCTTCCATTTGAGGATACCCCACAGATGTTCAATAGGGTTTAGGTCTGGAGACATGCTTGGCCAGTCCATCACCTTTACCCTCAGCTTCTTTAGCAAGACAGTGGTCGTCTTGAATGTGTGTTTGGGGTCGTTATCATGTTGGAATGGCTCTTTTGAGTCTCCGAAGGGAGGGGATCATGCTCTGCTTCAGTATGTCACAGTACATGTTGGCATTCATGGTTCCCTCAATGAACTCCCCAGTGCTGGCAGCACTCATGCAGCCCCAGACCATGACACTCCCACCACCATGCTTGACTGTAGGCAAGACTCACGTTTCTTTGTACTCCTCACCTGGTTGCCGCCACACATGCTTGACACCATCTGAACCAAATACGTTTATCTTGGTCTCATCAAACGACAGGACATGGTTCCAGTAATCCATGTCCTTATTCTGCTTGTCTTCAGCAAACTGTTTGTTTTTTTTTGTTTTTTTTGTGCATCATCATTAGAAGAGGTTTCCTTCTGGGATGACAGTCATGCAGATCAATTTGATGCGGTATGGCCCCCCCCACCCCTTCAACCTCTGCAGCAATGCTGGCAGCACTCATACGTCTATTTCCCAAAGACAACCTCTGGATATGACACGAAGCACGTGCAATCAACTTCTTTGGTCGACCATGGCGAGGCCTGTTCTGAATAGAAACTTGTTCTGTTAAACCGCTTTATGGTCTTGGCCACAGTGCTGCAGCTCAGTTTCAGGGTCTTGGCAATCTTCTTATAGCCTAGGCCATCTTTATGTAGAGCAACAATTATTTTTTTCAGATCCTTAGAGAGTTCTTTGCCATGAGGTGCCATGTTGAACTTCCAGTGACCAGTATAAAAGAGTGAGAGCGATAACACCAAATTTAACACACCTGCTCCCCCTTCACACCTGAGACTTTGTAACACTAACGAGTCACATGACACCGGGGAGGGAAAATGGCTAGTTGGGCCCAATTTGGACATTTTCACTTAGGGGTGTACTCACTTTTGTTGCCAGCGGTTTAGACATTAATGGCTGTGTGTGGAGTTATTTTGAGCAAATTTACACTGTTATACAAGCTGTACAAAAATGTGAGGGGTTCACTCACTTTTGTGAGATACTGTGTGTGTTTATGTATGTGTGTGTGTGTGTGTATATATATATATATATATATATATATATATATATAATATATATATATATATATTTACACACACAGTGGGGACTAATGTACACACAGCACCCCATATTAGCAGTAAACAGAATTGTAGACATTTATGCAGATTTGTTAAAAAAGAAAAACTGAAATATCACATGGTCCTAAGTATTCAGACCCTTTGCTCAGTATTTAGTAGAAGCACCCTTTTGATCTAATACAGCCATGAGTCTTTTTGGGAAAGATGCAACAAGTTTTTCACATCTGGATTTGGGGATCCTCTGCCATTCCTCCTTGCAGATCCTCTCCAGTTCTGTCAGGTTGGATGGTAAACGTTGGTGGACAGCCATTTTTAGGTCTCTCCAGAGATGCTCAATTGGGTTTAAGTCAGGGCTCTGGCTGGGCCATTCAAGAACAGTCACGAAGTTGTTGTGAAGCCACTCCTTCGTTATTTTAGCTGTGTGCTTAGGGTCATTGTTTTGTTGGAATGTAAACCTTTGGCCCAGTCTGAGGTCCTGAGCACTCTGGAGAAGGTTTTCGTCCAGGATATCCCTGTACTTGGCCGCATTCATCTTTCCCTCGATTGCAACCAGTCGCCCTGTCCCTGCAGCTGCAAAATACCCCCACAGCATGATGCTGCCATCACCATGCTTCACTGTTGGGACTGTATTGGACAGGTGATGAGCAGTGCCTGGTTTTCTCCACACATACCTCTTAGAATTAAAGTGGATGTAAACCCGATTTTTTTTTTTTTTTTTTTTTTTTTTTATCATACAGTAGAGGATAAGATTTCCTATCATTTGAGCCACACAGAGTTAATCCAGCTCTGAGCAATCCTCTTTTATTGTTCAGTGAGATAAATCTTGACAAACAGAGAAAAACTTTGTCAAATCCTCCCCCTTGCTGTGAGTGACAGGTGATTTACATATCTCGTGCACTAGCCTAAGACATGCATTATTTTTTAATTCCCTCCCCCACTCCTTTCTTCAGCAGCTCTGCAAGGATTGGCTGTTCCGCACCTCAGCATGATTTGGCATGCTGAAGTCATGTGGTTACTTTCCTGTCTTTTCACTGGATGTTAGAGATCATAGCAGAACTTCAGTGTAAGAAATACACAGGAGAAAATGCATATTGACAAGGGAAGTGTAGAGGTGGGCGGGGAGTCTACTGACATCACGACTCCACCCACCGAGCTCCAGACAACAGACCCGCCCACAGAATATGCAGTTTTTCGGGTCTAATAAGAGACAGAGGGGAGACATTTGACAGGTAAAGATACATGCAGGAGGCATGTATATCCTTATAGGTAACCCCTATGGCAGTAGTTTAAAAAGGCTGAAATTGGGTTTACATCCACTTTAAGGCCAAAAAGTTCTATCTTGGTCTCATCAGACCAGAGAATTTTATTTCCTGACGCCTCCATGGCAGCACACGCTGGGTTGTGACTCCGCCCCCACAACCTGACAGGATTGGTTAGCTATAAGTTTGAAGGGTAGACACCCCGCTGCATTCTCTTTTTTATCCTCACCTGACAGATTGGGATAAGCAGCTTGCTCCTGTTGTCAAGATAAAGAAAAAGCCTCTTACTGCACTCGCCCCAGCAGGTTCAAGCCTCTCCTGTTTGGAAGTCCCTCCTGTACAGTCTCTAAAGGAGCTTCTATGGAGGGAACCCCCGGTCTGGTGGTCTCAGGGGGCGTCTGGACATCTGGCACAGTAAGCTTTAAAGAAGCTTCATATTTTTGCAGTGGTCTCCTTTTCTTTTTTGCCTGTACTTTGCCTGTTTCCTTGTTTATGGTGTTTCTCCTGCTTAGGGGGCTTGCTGGCACTTGCTGTCCACCGCTGTGGATCCGTCATGGCCGCCGAGGCCGCCTCCTCACTCTACAATTGGCCTCAGGGCCAAGTTCTGCCTTGAGAAGGGAATGCCCTTCTCCAAGATGGCGCCGAGGCATTCGGGACGCTCTGCGCATGCGCGGGAGCGTCATTTTGCCGCGACGGCGGCAGCAGATTTAAAAGCACAGGTATTTCTGTGTTTGTTTGCTGAGCAGTGTCACAGATACCTGAATGTTCACCGTGCGTTCAACTGCTTTGCCAGAAAACAACTCAGCAAGACCAGGTAAGTCAAATCATCTGATTTAGCCTTTTTTTAAAAAAAAAAAAAAAAAAAAAAAATTTCCATTCTCTTATTTTCCTTCAGTCTTACTGTCTTACTATCACTATGGAGACCACTGCCCGCGCAGACCACCATCAGCAAACGAGGTAAGAGGCCATTCGTCATTGGTAAGTATTGAAGAAGGGGAGAGAAAAAGAGAGCCAACCACTAACGCTGCGTTTTTGGCAGCCCCACCAGGTCAAGAGCCGCAAGTTCCAGGCATGAGAGGAGATCTAGTCATGCGTCAAGCAAAAAGTCTCGCAGAAGCCGCTCAAGATCCTCTTCTCGCCACCGAAGACATAGCCGCTCACGTCACAGCCGCTCAAGACGCAGCCACTCCCGTCACAGTCGGTCACACCGCAGACGGTCACCTTCATCACACCGCCAAAGCCGCCACACCCGTCCTGCAGCAAATGCTTGCTGGGTATGCGGCGCGCCAGCCTTGCCAGATAAGCTAGTCTGCAGACCCTGCTTCAATGAAGCAGCAAAGGACAAAGAGCTAGACGCAGCAGTGGCTACGGAGCTCATAAGAGAATCTGTGCGGAAATCCATAAGGGAGACAACAGCACCACTAATCGATAGGCCTACGCCCAGCACATCGGTAGCGGATGACCTCCAACCCCAGGCATCAGAACCCTCCTCAGGAGATGAGGATCAGGACATGTCAGCAGGTTTTGATTTCTCCCTGGTACAGCCTTTCGCAAAGTCTGTCAAAGAAGCGATAGACTGGGAAGAAGATAAAGAGTAACCGCAGAAAGTCCGGAAATATTTCCCAAATTTAAGGAAAGAACCAGAGAATTTCCCTTTTATAGGTGAACTGGAGGATCTTATTAAAGATGAATGGGAAAGATCTGATAAGCGGTCCAGTCTCACCAACAGACTGACAAAAATGTATCCTCTGAAGGAGTCAAAATGCGTCTTGCACGGCATGTCACTCTGCCTATTGAAGACGCAGTTTCCTTTCGGGATGTTCTGGATCGGAAATTGGATCTGGAATTGAAGAAAGCATACTCCACTGCTGGGGGCGCGTGCAGACTATCAATTACCACAGCAGCAGTGGCTAAAGCCATATCAGGTTGGGCAACCAAGGTGGAGAAAGATCTGCAAGACGGTACGGAAATAGACAAAATAATATCTTCTCTTCAGGAGATCAAGTTGGCAGGTGACTTCGTGGCAGAGGCTTCAGTGGATATTATAAGATCCTCGGCGAGATCAATGCTAGCCTCAGTCACGGCAAGAAGGGCCTTGTGGCTGAAACCATGGATGGCCGATACTGCATCCAAAACAAACTGGTGCAGAATTCCATATGATGGCTCAAACCTATTCGGGTCTAAATTGGACACCGCTATCTCCAAGGTAACAGGAGGGAAGTCGGGATTAATTCCCTCAGACAGAAGACCCAAGGCCCAAAAGGGTTCCTTCTTCAGGCGCAACCTTCCTGAGAAATATAGGGAAGCTAGATCCTACCGTCCTGGTAGGGAGTTTAGAAGAGACTGGAAGAACACAAGACCTTCCTTCCTAAGGATGCAGAAGTCCAAGCCTACCCCGGCAGGGGAGCAGCAGAAGTCTTTTTGAAGGTTCGCCTGCCCACTCAGTACAGGTGAGCGCCAGGCTCAAGGACTTCGCACAGATTTGGTCAACCCATATAAAGGACCAGTGGACTCTTTCCACGATCAAATTTGGACACAAGTGGAAGTTTATGGGCAAAATTCCAAAAAATCACTTCCAATCAACAAGACTGCCATCTTCACTAGTCAAAAGGAAGTTACTATTAAAATATATAGTGGAATTGAAGGAGAAAGAGGCAATCCTGGAGGTTCCGTCAGATCAAAAGGGGAGGGGGTTCTATTCCCCACTATTTTTGGTAAAGAAGAAGACCGGAGACTTACGTCCTGTGTTGGATTTAAAAAATCTCAACAGGAACATAAAAATAGAGGCCTTCAAAATGGAGAGTCTGCAGTCCATACTTCTGGCAGTGAACCTGGGCGACTGGATGCTCTCAGTAGATTTATCAGACGCTTACCTACATATTCCAATTCATCCCGCCTTTCAAAAATTCCTCCGATTTGCCATCAACAAAAGCCACTTCCAATTTCAGTGCCTTCCTTTCGGCATCTCGTCGGCTCCCAGGACATTTACCAAGGTCCTCCTACCCTTGGTTGCATTCCTCAGGGAAAAGGGTCTGCGAGTCCACCATTATTTGGACGACATCCTGCTCTTGGCAAAAGATCAAGAAACCTTGCTACGCCATCAGAAAATCTTACTCACGACTCTCCAAGACTTCGGTTGGCTAGTCAACTGGAAAAAGAGCAGCTTACAACACACACAAAACATGGTATTCCTGGGAGCAGATCTGAACACCAAATTGAACACGGTACAACTCCCTCAGGAGAAGATTCAGCCTCTAGTACAGAAGATGTGGAGATTACTATCAGCGAGGCATCTTCCAGCCAGAATCTGCTTGAGTGTGCTAGGGTCCATGGCTGCAACCCTGCCCATGGTGCAATGGTCACAATGGCACATGAGAGTCCTCCAAAACTCCTTTCTGAGGCAGTGGGATGGAGTATCGATGCGTCAGACCATTACTATCTCCAGACCAATGAAGCAATCAGTATGGTGGTGGACACACTTGACCAACCTCAGGAAATACAAACTGATAGTTCCCCCCCAGATCCGATAATAGTCACCTCGGACGCCTGTCAGAGCGGCTGGGGAGCTCACTGTCAAGATCAGGCAGCACAGGGCCGATGGCAGTTCCGGGCCCAGGATATAGTATCGAATATACTGGAACTCAGGGCAGCTTTCCAGGCCCTCATGGCATTTGCACCAGTCCTCAGAGGGAAGAACGTGCTTATTCGGATGGACAACAAGGTGGCAGTGTCCTACATCCAGAGGCAAGGGGGTACCAAGAGTCTCACACTGATGGAGGAAGTCCGCCTTATCTTGGAATGGGCACAGGTACACCTGGCAGATTTAAAAGCAATATATGTTCCTGCGGCACAGAACATGTTAGCCGATTACTTGAGTCGAGAAACTCTTTCGAACAACGAATGGTCCCTGAGTCTCCAGGCCTTTTCTCTTCTTACGGAAACATGGGGAGTACCAGAGATCGACTTAGCAGCCACTCCTGCGAATACGAAGTGTCGGAGGTTTCTGTCCAGAGCATCTTTCCCTTCAGCCGAAGGGATAGATTGTCTAATTCACCCCTGGAACTTCAAGTTGGGGTACATATTCCCGCCAACTCCGCTAATTGCGAGATTCCTGTCCAGGCTTCGGAGATCTTCAGCCACGGTAATCGCGGTAATCCCTCTTTGGCCGAGAAGACCATGGTTCACGACCCTATTGCAGCTCAGCCTTCAACCTCCAATCCTCCTTCCGGTAACTCCGGATTTGCTATTTCAAGGCCAATTTCTACATCCAGCTCCAGAGAAACTGCATCTGACAGCATGGAAGTTGAAAGGGTTAGGTTAAGGGAACAAGGCTGCTCACAGGAAGTAATATCGACTCTGATGCAAGCCAGAAAAAGCACCACCAACACCACCTATACAAGAATTTGGAACCAATTCTTTACAATGGCGCAGCAGAAGGGATGGGATCCTATTGCTCCAGAACCTTCTCAAATCCTAGAATTCCTCCAATCAGGAATCAACAAAGGTCTAAGTTCAAGTACCCTTAAGGTACAAGTATCTGCCTTGTCGGCCAAAACAGGCACCAGATGGGCATTACATCCGCTGGTTATCCAATTCCTGAGAGCCTGCCTAAAAATCAAACCTCCTAAGAAACCAGTTTTTCCATCATGGGATCTCTCAGTAGTTCTTGAGGCCTTCACCAATCCTCCTTTTACTCCATCTGAATCAATATCTCTGTGGGATCTGACTCTAAAACTATCCTTTCTCATTGCAATCACATCAGCAAGGAGGGTGTCTGAGATCCAAGCACTGATGGCATCAGAACCTTACTTGGTATTCTTTCCTGATAAGGTAGTACTAAGACCTTCAGATCACTTCATCCCGAAGGTAGCAACTTCCTTCCACTACAACCAAGATATTGTCTTACCATCCTTCACTAATGATCAGGGTGAACCTCATCCTCTGGATGTTAAAACTACCATCATTAGTTACCTGGCGGCTACAAATTCTTTTAGGAAGACGGATACCCTCATGGTCATCCCACATGGAAACAAACGAGGTCAAGCGGCTACTTCACGTACTATCGCCTCCTGGTTAGTCAAGTCCATCAAGAAGGCATACTCCATGCGGCATATGGCAATTCCTGAAGGCATCAGGGCTCACTCGACCAGGGCAGTGGCTACCTCCTGGGCAGCGTATTGCAGGGTTTCACCGGAGACTATTTGCAAAGCAGCAACTTGGTCCTCCAGACATACTTTTATTTCTCACTATAGAGTAGATTCTGCTCACTTGGCTATGGCAGACTTCGGTAGATCCGTTGTTAGAGCCAATTCTTCCGCATTATAAGGAATAAATATTATTTTCTTGCACCGACTGGCGAGTTATTTCCCAGCGTGTGCTGCCATGGAGGCATCAGGAAAACGGAAAATTGTATACTCACCTTTCCGTAATTTTCCTTTCCTGACGCCTTTCCATGGCAGCACACAGATTCCCACCCCGTTTTATGGTGATATATTTACAGAGAATGCAGCGGGGTGTCTCCCCTTCAAACTTATAGCTAACCAATCCTGTCAGGTTGTGGGGGCGGAGTCACAACCCAGCGTGTGCTGCCATGGAAAGGCGTCAGGAAAGGAAAATTACGGAAAGGTGAGTATACAATTTTCCGTTTTCTCACCATCTTGGAGTCCTTCAGGTGTTTTTTTAGCAAACTCCATGCAGGCTTTCATGTGTCTTGCACTGAGGAGAGGCTTTCGTTGGGCCACTCTGCCATAAAGACCCGACTGGTGGAGGGCTGCAGTGATGGTTGACTTTCTACAACTTTCTCCCATCTCCCGACTGCATCTCTGGAGCTCAGCCACAGTGATCTTTGGGTTCTTCTTTACCTCTCTCACCAAGGCTCTTCTCCCCCGATAGCTCAGTTTGACTGAACGGCCAACTCTAGGAAGGGTTCTGGTCCTCCCAAACATCTTCCTTTTAAGCATTATGGAGGCCACTGTGCTCTTAGGAACCTTAAGTGCAGCAGAATTTTTTTTGTAACCTTGGCCAGATCTGTGCCTTGCCACAATTCTGTCTCTGAGCTCTTCAGGCAGTTCCTTTGACCTCATGATTCTCATTTGCTCTGACATGCACTGTGAGCTGTAAGGTCTTATATAGACAGGCATGTGGCTTTCCTAATCAAGTCCAATCAGTATAATCAAACACAGCTGGACTCAAATGAAGGTGTAGAACCATCTCAAGGATGATCAGAAGAAATGGACAGCACCTGAGTTAAATATATGAGTGTCACAGCAAAGGGTCTGAATACTTAGGACCATGTGATAATTCAGTTTTTCTTTTTTAATAAATCTGCAAAAATGTCAACAATTCTGTGTTTTTCTGTCAATATGGGCTGCTGTGTGTACATTAATGAGGAAAAAAATGAACTTAAATGATTTTAGCAAATGGCTGCAATATAACAAAGAGTGAAATATTTAAGGGGGTCTGAATACTTTCCCTCCTGTGTGTGTGTGTATAATATTATATATATAATATAATATAATATAATATAATATATATATATATGAGACAGACTTGATGGACTACTTAGTCTTTTTTTGCCATCACTCTTCTATGTTTTTAGGTTACACTATCCAAATATATTATAGATCTATGTTATTTACAGGCATGTTTAAATCCACTTACTGTTGACTGAATGTCTATTTCAAACATCAACTACTCTTTCAGTAACATAATACTTTCTAAATTAGTTTTGAACTTTCCTACTGTTAATCCCTGTGTTCTTGATTTTAGCTTATCTCTGCATTACTTTAACTGACAATTGCGCGGTCGTGCGACGCTGCACCCAAATAAAATTGATGTCCTTTTTTTCCCATAAATAAAGCTTTCTTTTGGTGTTATTTGAATACCTCTGCAGTTTTTATTTTTTGTGCTATAAATAAAAAAAAGACAATTTTGAAAAAAAAAACCAATATTTTTTTACTTTCTGCTATAAAACATACCCAATAAAAAAAATTTAAAAAATTTAATTTCTTCATCAATTTAGGCCAATATGTATTCTGCTACATATTTTTGGTAAAAAAAAATTCCGTATATATTGATTGGTTTACACAAAATGTATAGTGTCTACAAACTATGGGATACGATTTATTTATTTTGTTTAGTAATGGAGGCGATCAGTGACTTATAGAGGGACTGCGATATTGAGGCCGGACGTTCAGACACTAACTGACACTTTTTGTGGACCATTGACACTAATACAGTGATCAGTGCTAAAATAACAAAATAAATAAATATGCACTGTCACTGTACTAATGACACTGGCTGAGAAGGGGGTAACATCAGGGGCGATCAAAGGGTTAAATGTGTGCCTAACCCGTGTTTTACTAAACTGTGGGAGGTGCTTTTACTAGGGGAAGACATGGATCTTGGTCCCTACTTTGCAGGAACACAAGATCCATGCCTTCCCTCCTGTTAGAACGGCGATCTGCCTTGTTTACATAGGTAGACCGCCTTTCTGCCTCTCTGCTCGTTGATCGGCGCTGGGAGCAAGCCACTGGTGGCGTGCATGCACATCCACTAGGGGTGCAACGGATCGTCATCGATCCGTGATCCAATCCGCGGAGGTTGATCCGTACGGGACACCCGCGATCTGCGGAACGCTCTGTGGCCTCGGCCATAGGAAAGGCCGCGGCTTCGGCCTAGCTCCGGAGCGGCGGCCATCTTGGTACACCCGGCCAATACCCTGCCAATACTCTGCCAATATACCCGCCAATACCCTGCCAATATACCCGCCAATACCCTGCCAATAGGGAGATTGTGGATATTACAGTGGGGGAGATTTTTTTTTTGTTGTTGATCCGAAAATGATCCGAACCGTGACTCCTGATCCGAGGAACGATCCGAACCGTGAGTTTTTTGATCCGTTGCACCCCTAACATCCACTGACAAAGAGGATATATACGTGATCTGGCGCACAGGTGCCACCCTGTAGCAGTAAGACTGAAGTAGTTAAAGGTTTCAATCATGTCTCCCCTTTCCCCCAGACTGACTGTACATATTACGTTTCTGAAGTCTCTTCTAATATGTTTTCAGACCTTTCACCAGTTTTGTTGCCCGTCTCTGGACTCATTCTATCTTATCAGTATCTTTTTGTAAGTGAGGTCTCCAGACCATAAGGGAGGGTTTTAACCTGTCAATTTTTTTTTTTTTGCCATCTGTGTTTCCATTAGGTTTGCCATGGCCAGAACAGGAAATGAGAGGAAATCTCTCCAAAGTGATGGAATCCTGGTTGTCACCAGAACTAGTGTCCCAAGTGGAAGATTTCCCTTCTATTCCTGTTCTCGTGACAGCACAAAATTTGGGATTTTGGACAGTCACCAGAACTCAGATTACCATTTTTTTAACCACTAAAATTTGTTTTCCTCTGGCAGGCACTGGAGAATTTCCCATTGTTGATGTACATTTTAGCAGCAAAGACCGTGCTGTTGTGTCTGGCCTTCGCTGCCGCCAAGATATACCAAAGTAAAAGAATTGAGGCAAAGTTAAAGCAGGAACGGGAGGAAAAACGACAACGTTTAGCTGAGGGGAAAGAAGAGATTGAGAAAAAAGAAGATTGAGGTGAGAAGTGGAGTATTATTTTATGATTGGAGTAGGGAAGGATTGGACCCCCCTGCAAGCCTTTACCCTGCCTGGCCTCCTCCAATCCACCCTAAAGCAGGTCAAAGATGGTTTGAATCTCGAATGATCAACTTGGATACAACCAGCCTGCCAGAGTTAACATGCAATTATTGCATGCGGCTGTTATATCCGCTAGCAATAATCACTGTCTTCTCCCAGCAGGGACGGCTCCCCCCCCCCCTCCTTCAGGCGAACACTGTAGCCCCAATGCACTAAGACAATGCATCTACATTGCAGTGTGCCACAATGGTGGCATGTCAGGGTGCAGTGGCAACCCAATAACCACTTAAGGACCGGAAGACTTTCCCCCTTAATGACCAGGCCATTTTTTGCGATACGGCACTGCGTCGTTTTAACTGACAATTGCGCGGTCCTGTGACGTTGCACCCAAACAAAATTGACGTCCCTTTTCCCCCACAAATAGAGCTTTCTTTTGGTGGTATTTTAGCACCTTTGCGGTTTTAATTTTTTGCGCTATAAACATAGAATAAAAATAAAAAATTTAAAAATATATAAAAAAAAGAGCAACAATTTTGAAAAAAAAAACCCAATATTTTTTTACTTATCCCCCAAAAAAATATAAAAAAAAATGTCTTCATCAGTTTAGACCAACGTGTATTCTTCTACATATTTTTGGTAAAAAAAAAATCGCAATAACCGTATATTGATTGTTTTGCGCAAAAGTTATAGCGTTGCAAAAGTTATAGCGTCTACAAAATAGGGGATAGATTTATGGCCTTTTTTTTTTTTTTACTAGTAATGGTGGCGATAAATGATTTTTAGCAGGAATGCGACATTGCGGCGGACAGATCGGACACCTAACTGACTTTTTTTTACTTTTTTGGGAACCCGTGACAATATTATAGTAATCAGTGCTAAAAATATGCACTGACATTGTACTAATGACACTGGCAGGGAAGGGGTTAACACGAGAGGCGATCAAGGGGTTAAATGTGTTCCCTCAGTGTGTTTACTAACTGTATGGTGACTGTGTGACTGGGGAAACACACAGATCCGTCTTCCTGCATAGCAGAAAGACAGGATCTGTGTGATCTCCCCTGTCAGAACGGACATCTGCCTTGTTTACACAGGCAGATCTCCTCCGTTCTGTCACTGCGGGGAACGATCGTGGGTGGCCGGCAGACATCGAGTCCACCCCACCCACTGATTTGCTCCCCCGCTATCCAGTGGGAGCGTGCCCCAAATTCGCCCTGTGCATGCTGACGTACCGTGACGGCGATTCGCAGGATCGAGTCACATTGCTGCAGTACAACTGCGGTGGCTGGTCCTTAAGTTGCCACTTGAGCTCCGGAAGATTTACCCCCCTTCATCACCAGGCAATTTTTTCTAAAAAGGCTCTGCGTTAATTTAACTGACAATTGCCCAGGCATACAACGCAGTACCCAAATAAAATGTGTATAATTTTTTTTCCCACAAGTAGAGCTTTCTTCTGGTGGTATTTGATCACCACTGCGGTTTTTATTTTTGCGCTATAAACAAAAATAGGCTGACAATTTTGAAAAAAAATATATATATTTTTTACTTTCTGCTATAAAACATATCCAAATTAAAAAAAATCTAATTTCTTCATCAATTTTAGGCCAATTATGCTACATATTTTTAGTGAAAACAATCCCAATAAGCGTATATTGATTAGTTTGTGTCTACAGACTATGGTACATATAATAAAATTTGTATTTATTTATTTTTCCTATACTGGTAATGGCGGCAATCAGCGAATTATAGCGGGACGGCGGGAAATCTGACACTTTGGGGAAACTAACTGCCACTGACATCACTGCTAATAATATGCACGGTCACTGTACCAATGACACTGGGCAGGAAGGGGTTAAATTTGTGCCTAATACGTATTTATGTTTGTACCCTGTTCTGCTTCTAGATTTTTTAACTAGATCCCCTGTCACTGAACATAGCTCTGTGCTGTTTACACTCACAGAGTTGTGTTCCATGAAGTCCAGAGCCGATCGTCGGGTGCCAGCAGTCAATCACTGGTCGGGACCTGGTGATCATCTGCGACATTGCGGCAGATAATCGGACACTAACTGACAATTTGCGGGAACCAGTGAAATGAATACAGTGATCAGTGCTAAAAATATGCATTGTCACTGTACTAATGACACCGGCTAGGAAGGGGTTAAATGTTTAGGCGATCAGTGTGAACTGTGTGCCTAGCCTGTGTTTTATTGTACTATGTGTGCTGCTTTTACCTGCTTCACAGGGACATAAAATACATCCCTTCTCCCTGTCAGAACGGAGATCTGCCTTGTTTACATAGAGAGCTCCATTCTGTGTCTCTGCCTGACAATCGGCAGGCATCCAGTGTCCGGCGCCTGCAGATCGGCTTCTGCTGTGAGTAATCAAAGCAGAAGCAGGCCGCCGGCGGCGAGCGCACCCCCTAGGCAGAAGTGCAGAATCACGTATATGTACGGGACTCTGCACAGAAGGGCTGCCCTGTAGCAGTAAATGTAGTATGGGGCGGTCCTTAAAGTGGTTAACCTTAAGCTGAAAATACACAATACAATATTATGGCCCAATCTCTGTACCAGGGATGTGCAGTCAGGAGAGGCAGGTGAGGAAGAGCCTCACCTGCCATGAACATGTAGCAAGGACCCAGACTTCCTTTGATCTAATGAGAACCTCCAGGGCCAGGAACAGCTGACATCCTTCTGTATGTAGTGGGTTGTGAGGCATGCTGGGTGCAGAGTAGTTAAAGTTATTCGGAGCCAGAGACTTCTTTGATGCAAAAGAAAGTTTATTTCTCTTAACAAACCTTTTTGGGGGAGAGAGGGTTAGGGCCAGGACACCCTTAGATGGTTGCAAGATTAATTGTCAGACGCCAAGAATTTAATAGGACAGCCATGCAGGGAAAGGCATCCAGCAAGATGCCACATCTGCATGTGCAGGAATGCCTTCTCCTATGGCAACAGTCTTTACCAGTTCCAAACACAAAGCTTAACAGTTCCTTCACTTTCACTACAATCACTCCTTGTAGTTCCTCAGTACACTGAGCTCCCGGTCTCTCACTACACCCACTGAATCCCTTGAGCTCCTCCAATCTTCACGGTGGTATCTTCCTCAAGCATCACCCCGCTTCTCTGTGGGGTCCCTAGCTTGGCACTCTAGATACCTCTCAACCTTCACCCACACTGGCCTGCTCGATCCCTGGCTTGACACACCAAGCTGCTCTGCAAGCGTCACCTCTGCTGGCTGGTGTAGTGATATATTATGTATAGTATCGTGGGTATAGATAATTAATTAGTAGTAGTTATAATATTGATGTAAGTACTCTTCCACAGCAACCCAATTCTTCCAGAGAGATGCACTTTATTGACTTCCAACACAGAACAAAGTCCACAGATGACAAAAAATCCGACAGAGTATACAATTCAGAGTCCCATTTTTTCCTAGGTCTGCGCCTTCATAGTCATACACAGACAAGACTATATAAACTATAGACTGAACGCCATGTTATATTCACTAGACATTGAATGGCTGAGCAATTTGATTGGCCGTCTCCATTCAGGCCTTTGATATACTGTAGTCTTTCAGACAGACAACAACCCCCAGCCGTGAATAGCTGCAGTCATAAACCTCCCCAATTTGCACTCCCGCATATCAACATCAACAAGTCCCCTTAGATATGTGTAATTAGATTAGATTAACAGATACCACCTGAACACCCTTTGAAATGTTCAATTAGGTTAACAGGCCATACCTCACACCTAGGTAGACTTGCATAAGATTAACACATCAAAGGGTCTTCAGCTGTCCCCTTGCTATGTTAAAATTCAGTTGACTTGGACAATTCAACTGAATTTCTGGTCAACATGGCACTCCAATAAACATTATACATAAATCGGCCAACATATTACAACAGCTGGGTCCCTGGCTTGATACCCACTGTAGTTTCCGATTCTTCACCGTCCCCGGTTGGTGAGAATGCTGCTCCGGTACTTGCTTCAGCTACTCACAGTGGTCCCTGGTAATAAGGCGGTTGGTCCCTTACTGGAGACAGCTTCCCCTCTACCTCCGACCATGACTGGTTCTCTGGCCGGCAGAACCGTCTTTTCTGGTTGGACTGCAAGCCGCAATCCCAACCCTGCGCTGCTCTCTTGCTTCTGGATGGGCCCTCAGACAGCCTAGCAGCCAGATGTGCCTGGGATAGGCCCAATCTCCAGCCTAGCAGCCCGGGCAATATGACACACATCCACCCAGACAGCCATCTAGGTGGCACAGAACATAGATAACTCCACCTGAATATATAGGCTCTCCCAGTAAGCCAAGGGAATGAAGAAAACCCCTGCCCATTGATTGAGATACCCCATACAACCATAACCTGACCTTGGGTTGTCCTTCTCATATCTAGTACCACCAAGTACCCGGCCACCTAGTGGTAGAAGAGAAAAGTGCAACAAGGCCAAACTTAGGGAGAAATCAATGGATCTCTAGCAATCAACCAGGAAAACTACTCCTGGCAAGTAAATTTGTGAGGAGCAACCTTGCCTAAACTCCAGGGTGCTACAAACATAAAAAAAAGATCGCGCTTCAAGGGGGTTAGGTAGCTGAAGTCCAACCACTGGTCAAAATTTGGGGCTCCTACAACCTATGGTTTCGGAGATACGGGGCTCCTTGTGCAGCCTGTCAGAAGCTACATACAGAGCGGCCAGTTTAAATACAAACTGACACACTCTGTTTGCAGCAGAATGAGAGGATGAGCTCACAGTGCCTCTCCTCACTTCTTGTCAGAGGCACTGAGCTCAATGGACAGCTTGGAGTCTTACCGGTAAAATACCATTGGTCCCAGCTGTCCAATAAAAAATACTGCAGTGGAGGCACGCCTCTCACTGCAGCGTCATAGAAGGGGCATGTGTCTAAAAGACAAATGCTCCCTTCCAGTCCAACCCTCTTAACTAAAAGGAAAAAGAATGGGGTTTTTCTCACACAGTTAACCACTTTCGGACCGCTGTGCACCTATATACGTCCTAACTTTGAAGAGGGATATCTTTATTATGGCAGCAGCTAACTGCCATAACCCTGGTATCCCCTTCTTCGGCCGGCGGTCGGGTTTCCGATATTAGTGGTCTCTGCGGCGGATTTGCCACAAGATCACTATCGGTGGCGGGAGAAGGGCCCCCTTCCCGTGCCCTCTGCTGCTTACCGGAGCCGTCGGCAGCAGCGGAGGCAATCTGATCCTCTTCCTTGCTGGGTATGAAGACGAGTGAGGGGAAGATGGCCCCCACCCGTCTCCATCCAGTCAAAACATCACTTCCGCCCATAGCTCTTAAAGGGCCATTTTTTTTTTCAAATGACAAAAATGTATGTTTTTATTTTTTTATTGCATTTTAGTGTAAATATGAGATCTGAGGTATTTTTGACCCCAGATCTCATATTTAAGAGGTCCTGTCATGCTTTTTTTCTATTACAAGGGATGTTCACATTCCTTGTAATAGGAATAGAAGTGACACAATTTGTTTTTTAAAAAAAAGAGTGTAAAAATAAAAAATAATGGGTAAAATAAATAAGAAAACTTTTAAACGCACCCTGTCCCGCCGAGCTCACGTGCAGAAGCGAACGCATACGTGAGTAGCGCCCACATATGAAAACGGTGTTCAAACCACACATGTGAGGTATCGCTGCGATCGGTAAATCTCAGAAAGAGGCTCGGTCCTTAACTGGTTAAGAGGGAGAATGAGGATCTGCTGTTTTAATCAAGCTAAATCATATATTATTATGCTATATTTTATAACATAATAATTTATTATTTATCTATATACTGTGAAATTACTGGTTGGAAGTTATAACTTCAAACTCCAGTAATTTGTCTGTTAAGCCACCTGCTTGAGTATATAGTTACATAGTTACATAGTAGGTGAGGTTGAAAAAAGACACAAGTCCATCAAGTCCAACCTATGTGTGTGATTATGTGTCAGCATTACACTACATATCCCTGTATATTGCGGTCATTCAGGTGATTATCTAATAGTTTCTTGAAGCTAACAATGCTCCCCGCTGAGACCACCGCCTGTGGAAGGGAATTCCACATCCTTGCCGCTCTTACAGTAAAGAACCCTCTACGTAGTTTAAGGTTAAACCTCTTTTCTTCTAATTTTAATGAGTGGCCACGAGTCTTATTAAACTCTCTTCTGCGAAAAAGTTTTATCCCTATTGTGGGGTCACCAGTACAGTATTTGTAAATTGAAATCATATCCCCTCTCAAGCGTCTCTTCTCCAGAGAGAATAAGTTCAACGCTTGCAACCTTTCCTCATAACTAAGATCCTCCAGACCCTTTATTAGCTTTGTTGCCCTTCTTTGTACTCGCTCCATTTCCAGTACGTCCCTCCTGAGGACTGGTGCCCAGAACTGGACAGCATACTCCAGGTGCGGGCGGACCAGAGTCTTGTAGAGCGGGAGAATTATCGTTTTATCTCTGCAGTTGATCCCCCTTTTAATGCATGCCAATATTCTGTTTGCTTTATTAGCAGCAGCTTGGCATTGCATGCCATTGCTGAGCCTATCATCCACTAGGACCCCCAGGTCCTTTTCCATCCTAGATTCCCCCAGTATAGTTTTTGAAAATATAGTAAATTACCTTAAAAACAATATATAATAATTATTTGTATATTACTTACTTTGTCATGCCTAAGGCTATTTCTGACATTTGTTGCTTGCAAGTTAAAATCTGTATTTTTTGCTAGAAAATTACTTAGAACCCCCAGACATTATATATATTTTTTTAGCAGAGACCCTAAAAAATAAAATGGTGATCATTGCAATATTTTATGTCACATGGTATTTTCGCAGCGGTCTTTGAAACGCATTTTTTGGGGGAAAAAGACATAACATGAATTTAAAAAAAAAACTAAACAGTACAGTTAGACCATTTTTTGTATAGATGTGAAAGATGATGTTATGCCGAGTAAATAGATACCTAACATGTCATGCTTTGAAATTGTGCACACTAGTAGAATGGCGACAAACTACGGTACCTAAAAATCTCCATAGACGACGCTTTAAAAAAAATTATCGGTTACCAGGTTAGAGTTACAGAGGAGGTCTGTTGCAAGAAATATTGCTCTCACTCTGATTGCGGCGATACCTCACATGTGTGATTTGAACACTATTTACATTTTTCGGGCATGACTTGCATATGTGTTTTCTTTGCAGAGCGAGCTTTAAAAAAAAAAAATTCTTTTTTTTTTTTTTTTTTAACCACTTCAGTCCCGGAAGGTTTTACACCCTTAATGACTAGAGCATTTTTTGCGATACGGCTCTGCGTCGCTTTAACTGACAATTGCGTGGTTGTGCGACGTTGTACCCAAACAAAATTGGCATGTATGAAAAAACAAATTTATTCATCAGTTTAGGCCAATATATTTTCTTCTACATATTTTTGGTAAAAAAAAAATCGCAATAGGCGTATATTGATTGGTTTGCGCAAAAGTTATTGCGTCTACAAACTACGGGATAGGTTTAGGGACTTATTATTTTTACTGGTAATGGCGGAGATCTGCAATTTTTAGTGGGGCTCCGACATTGCGGCGGACAAATCTGACACCAAACGACACTTTTTGGGGACCAGAGACATTATTACATTGATCAGTGCTAAAAAAAATGCACTGATCGATAAGAGGGATGAGAAGTCCTACAGAAAAAGATATCTCCTTCCATCATCCTACCATGTGAAACCTGGGGTACCAAATATGTGGTTGTTTTGGTTTTTAGTTATAGTTAGATATGCTTAGTTTTGAGATACATGGTGAGTTGCACTCTGTTATGCACATAGCTATGTGCACCAGTTGGCCGGGGTATGCCCCAATGGCCCTGTTTTGTACCTTCACAGTGAAACTTTCCAATAAAAAGAATAAAAAATGCACTGATCAATGTAAAAATGACACTGGCAGGGAAGGGGTTAACACTAGGGGCGATCAAGGGGCTAAGTGTGTTCCCTTAGCGTGTTCTAACTGTTGGGGGGATGGGCTTACTGAAACATGACAGAGATCACTGTTCCTGATGACAGGGAACAGAAGATCTCTGTTAGGTCACTAGGCAGAACAGGTAAATGCCTTGTTTACATAGGCAGTTCCCCGTTCTGCCTCTCCTCGCCGCGATCGCGGGCCGCGGGCAGACATCGAGTCCACGGGACCCGCAAGCACACTCCCGCGGCGCGCGCATGCTCGATATCCTGCTTTTGCGGACTGACATACAGGCACATCAGTTTGCGCAGGAGAGCCATTATGCCGTCGAATATCGGTGTGATCTGGTCGGCAAGTGGTTAAATTGTCCCTTTTAAAAAAAGAAAAAAAAAATCTGATCACTTTTATTGCTGTCACAAGGAATGTAAACACCGGTGGTGACGGGGAAATCTTTATGGAGGGATCAGGGGTCTCAAAGACCCCAAATCCCTCTTTTGCACTTAAAAGTATACAGATCGCCAAAGTTGGCGAACCTGAATACTCTCATTTTTTGAAAATCTGCACCATTGGCAGCCGAGTAAACCAGAATTGACGTCGTGAATTGACTTCCGGCATTTTACATCAGGGACTAGGGATGAGCCCGATGTTCGAGTCGCACATCGGGTGTTCGCCAAATTTACAACATTATGGGGCGTTCGCGGGAAATTCAAGCGCCCGCGGAACGCCCCATAATGCACTGTGAGACCGTCAATGCACTGCGAGATCGACAGCTGGCGATTGGCCAAAGCAAGCATGCATCTGACCTGCATGCTTTGGCCAATCACAGCGCGCTTTGCTGTGAGAGCCATGATTGGCCAAAGGCAGGGTGCCTTTGGCCAATCATGGCTCAGGGGGCTAAGATCACGTCCCATACTATGTAAGGCTGCTTACATGGTGGCTGTACATAGTTTAATGAATGAGAGCAGCAAAATTACATTTCTAAGGGAAAAAATGTCATTTAAAACTGCTTGCGGCTGTAATGTATTGCCGAATCCTGGCAATATACCGTATTTATCGGCGTATAACACGCACCCCAATTTAGGAGGGAATTTTAAGGAAAAAAAAAACTTTTAGGAGGGAAGTTGAAGGGAAAAAAACTTACATTTAAATGCCCATCATTGCAGCCTTCTCAGTGCAGCCTTGCCCCAGTGTCCATTGCAGCCTTGCTCCAGTCCAGCCTTGCCCCAGTGCAGCCTTGCAGCTCGCTGAGCTTCAAAATCGCCGACCGCGATTTGAAAATGGCGCCGCCGGCGCCGAAATACACAGAGCCGGTCCTCGGCTCTTCTCGGTGGCTCTCGTTCACTTTCGGCTCCACTCGGGATGGGCGTGACGGTGAGCGGAGCTATCCGAACCTAGCCGAGTACACTCGGCTAGGTTCGGGGGCGTTAGAGTGAAGCCGAAAGTGGCCGAGAAGAGCCGAGGACCGGCACTGTGTATTTCGGCGCCGGCGGCGCCATTTTCAAATCGCGGTCGGCGATTTTTTTAGATCTGACAGGTCAGGATCGCAGGGGATCGGCGTAATAACACGCACCCGTGGTTTTCCCCTGATTTTAAGGGGAAAAAAGTGCGTGTTATACGCCGATAAATACGGTACATAAAAAATCATTGGAAAAAATGGCGTGTCCCCCCCCCCAGTCCATTACCAGGCCCTTTGGGTCTGGTATGGATATTAAGGGAACCCTGCGCCAAATTAAAAAAAAAATTGTGTGGGGGCCCCCCCCAAAATCCATACCAGACCCTTATCCGAGCATGTAACCTGGCAGGCCGCAGGAAAAAGGGGGGGACGAGAGAGCGCCCTCAACATGGGGAAGGTGCTTTGGGGTCCCCCCAAAACACCTTGTCCCCATGCTGATGGGGACAAGGGCTTCTTCCCCACAACCCTTGCCCGATGGTTGTGGGGGGGCTTATCGGAATCTGGAAGCCCCCTTCAACAAGGGGGCCCCCAGATCCCAGCCCCCCTATGTGAATGGGTATCGTGTACATTCTCAAAAAAAAAGTTTCAAACAAGTAAAAATGACAGCATGTCAAAAATGTTTTTGACAATTCCTTTATTAAAAAAAAAAAAAAAAAAAAGTGCCCCTAGATGTCCATTCATCTTCAATCACAGCACCGACGACCCGAGAAAAAAAAAACGGAAAAACTCTGCTTCGATGGAAGGCTTCCCGCAACTGCAGCCTTTTCACGATGACAGCTCTTATATGGCTGAGGGCGGGGCCACTCGGTAACGTATCCAGTTAACCCTTCTGACATGTGACATCACGTGACATCTGAGGGGGGCGGGGTCACCCGCTTATGTCACCAGATGTCCCCGCCCTCAGCTATTTAAGAGCTGTCATTGTGAAAAGACGGCAGTCGGAAGGACGCTTCCCAGGGAGTTTTTCCTTTTTTTTTTTTTCCTCAGGTTGTCGTCGCTGTGATTAAAGATAGATTTACATTGCGGGACCCTTTTTTTTTTTTTTTTTTTTTTTTTTTTTTAAACGGCCTCTCGACCCCCCCCCCCCCCTTTTCCTGCGGCCTGCATGCTCGCATACGGGTCTGGTATGGATTATGGGGGGGACACCCACTCCAATTTTTTTTTTATTTTGGCACAGAGTTCCCTTAATATTCATACCAGACCCAAAGGGCCTGGTAATGGACTGGGGGGGGGGACACGCGCCGTTTTTTTAAAAATGATTTTTATGTATAACACTGTATTTGCGCAGCAATTTTTCAAATGTGTTTTTTTTGGAAAGAAACTGTTTAATGAATAAAAAATTAAAACACTAAAGTTAGCCCGATATTTTTGTATAGTGTGAAAGATGATGTTACACCCAGTAAATAGATACCTAACATGTCACGCTTTAAAATTGCACACACTCGTGGAATGGCACCAAAGTTCACTACTTAAAAATCTCCATAGGCGAAGCTGTAAAAATTTTTACAGGTTACATGTTTAGAGTTACAGAGGAGTTCTAGTGCTAGATTATTGTTCTCCCTCTAATGTTCGCGGTGTATGTAACCTGTGTGTATCTGGCTCTGATACTAGCCAGTGCCTCACCAGTCACTGACCTCACCGCACGTCCCTGTTCTGTACAAGCACCTAAACAATCCATTCGGGGCGGGTGCCTGCTGGGGAGGGTGAATTGCTGTTCTGACATATCAACTTTCCAAAGATGGGAAAAAAGGGGAATTTACCTTCATTCCCAGGCAGTTGCAGGTACTGAGAAGGTGGTCTAAAGCCGGCCATATAAGAATCAAAATTCAGCTAGCTCAGCAGTGACAGGCTGAGATTCGATCCATCTATGGATCCATTGATCGACTTGGGTACAACCAGCCTGTGGCATTTCTTTTTTAGGCTCGATTCACACTAGCGCGTTTTTTGATGCATTTTGCATTTTGCAGAAATGCACGGGAAGTTTTTAACATGGGTTCCTATGGAACATGTTCACATCAATGCCTTTTTGTTTCTCTGCATTTTTGGAAAGGGTCGGGGACTTTTTTTCATGCAAAATGCAGCGTTTTGCATGTAATGGATTTCAATGGACAAGCATCAAAAACGCAAGTGCCCCGTTTTTGCAGCGTTTTTGATGCGTTTTTGCCGTTTTTGCCGTTTTTTTTTTTTTTTTTTAAATTTTTTTTAAGACTGTAAAAAAAAAAATGTAAAAAAAAAAAACAAAAAAAAAAAAACGCAAAACGCAAATCGCGGCAAAAACGCGGCAAAATCGCGGCAAAAACGCGGCTCAAAAACGTGGCAAGCATGAAAAAAAAACCTCCAAAAACGCTCAAAAGCAACATGCATAGGTGTGAATCGAGCCTTACATACATTTACTGCCAGCTATAGCTAGCAGCAATCATGCTTGAGTTAAATGTAATAGTGTCCCTTGCGCTGGTCAGGTGTGGAAATAACTAGGTGAGTGACAAGGTGTCACAAGATAAACGTATAAAGTGACCAATAATATTGCAGCAAAATTAAGGTGTTTACACACAACACTTAATAGAAATGTAAGATAAGAAGATTTCGCGCAATATTAGATAAAATGAAGTGAATAAGCAAACATATATAATAACTGTGTCTCATAAATGTGCAAATCACATAGTGAAGTGAATTGTGACAATGGAGATGTTGATAATAAGCTAGTGGCTGCTAAGGGATGCGGATCTCAATAGCGTAGCATCTAGCTAAGAACATTATCCATAGACAGTAAATGTAACATAAATGTGCAAATCGCATACAAAGTGAACAGTGTCAATGGTGCTACTAGTAGTAAGCTAGTTACTGCCAGGGATGTTAATCTCTCTCCCGGAGATACAGGGAGAGATGGATTAAAGTTTTAACACAGAGAAAGCAGAGACTTCGGTGACAGCTACCAGAACTACCTATACTACACTGCTGAATGCCGTTTTACCACAGTATGAAGGTGAGGGTCCTAAGAGACCATTAGAGGATTGAATAACAATAGGATCTTTACTCCATCTACCTCATACACCTCCAATTGAACAGGGAAGCGGCATCCATTCATAGACTCTCCTAATTAACCCATCAACTCCCAGCAGCATCATTCATGCCCTATAGAGTGCTTTTGATTTGACATCCGTTTTGCACACTTTATGAACACTGAATGATGTCCTAAGTGTGATATTTTAAACACACTTACACCAATATTGTAGAATTGCACATGTTATTTTATACCTTCTATATTTATTTTTATATTCAATTTTATGTGTATTTTTCTTCATGATCCTTTTGTGATTTTTTTTCACTCGACTATTTATGGTTAATACACCTAGCTAGACGTCAGGCATAGTGATTAACATCCCTGGCAGTAACTAGCTTACTACTAGTAGCACCATTGACACTGTTCACTTTGTATGCGATTTGCACATTTATGTTACATTTACTGTCTATGGATAATGTTCTTAGCTAGATGCTACGCTATTGAGATCCGCATCCCTTAGCAGCCACTAGCTTATTATCAACATCTCCATTGTCACAATTCACTTCACTATGTGATTTGCACATTTATGAGACACAGTTATTATATATGTTTGCTTATTCACTTCATTTTATCTAATATTGCGCGAAATCTTCTTATCTTACAAATCATGCTTGAGTGATTTTCTTCCCATCCACTTGTGGTGGAAAGAAAGAAAATGTAATCATCTATCTATGGGCTGCTTAAATTGTAAGTGCACAGAGAGCGAGGGAAAAACACAATGCCAGGACTCCTTTTATCAAAGACCCTTAGTCCCCTGTCTCCATCAGAACCCCCCAGAGCCCTTCAGCTCCTCTCTGAGCCTCCATTGATAGGAGGGAATTTTTATCTCCACCACTAGTGTCAGACCCAATTGTCAGAGGGCACGCTATGCACACCGCTATTAAGCCCTTTGTGAAGTTGTCGTCCTTTGCTCACTCCCTCTGTTAGCCATGGACACTTTTTTTAAGCACTTTATTTGTGCTCTTTTCACCTATTTCTGCTTTTTTCTTCTAGGCAAGACTTTGTCACCGTCCCCATCGTGTACACAGATGTGCTGCAGGGCTCAGACACAGAGAGAGCCCTGCGTCATATCTGTGCATGCACAGAGGTTTCCCAGCCAGTACCTGTGCACATGCGGGTCTTGACGTGCACACGCAAAGACTGCTAATATGGAAGCGAGTGTGTGCAGATGCACGGATGTGCTCTGCTAGAGGGGTTACTGAACAAGGCAGACTACTTGGCCACGGTGCCCTAAGCATGCTGTGACCATTACCTCTGTTTAGCGCGCTTTAAAAAGCCTTGCCCCGCAGCCCCAGTCCTAGGCTCACTGACTTCAAAAAGTACTCGTATATTGTAATTTGGCACCTAGACTTCCATGTGTTGCTGAAAATTAAGAAATCTTCCTAATAATGTTCTAAAATCTGGCTCAGTTCACAAAGCTTTATCGCAAGAAAACATATCTCTAGTGTAACCATGTAACATTTATTTCAAGATTTACTAATACTGGAGCAGCCAGAATCTGCAACAGCTGTGCATGGCAACCAATCAGCTTGCAGCTTTTATTTTCAAAGTTTATTTGAACAAGCTGAAGATAAAAGTTGATTGGTTACTATGCACAGTTGTCACAGATTCGGTCTACTGCAGTTTTAGTAATTCCCCCCCCCCTCTCTATTTAAGGGCAACCCTGATTTTACCAACAAGAAATAACCAAATTAACCACTTCCATACTGAGCACTTTCTTTCACTACCTTCCTGTCCAGGCCAATTTTCATCTTTGAGCGCTGTCGCAATTTGAATGACAATTGCGCGGTCATGCAGCCCAAACAAAATTTTTATCATTTTTTTTGTAGACAGATAGATCTTTCTGTTAGTGCTATTTAATCACCCCTGGGTTTTTTATTTTTTGCTAAAAAAATACTAAAAATTTTGAAAAAAAAAAAGTTATTGTTAGTTTCTGTTATAAAATTTTGTAAATAAGTAAATTTTCTCCCTCACTGATGTGTGTTCATGAGGCTGCACTGATAAGGTGACACTAATAAGCAGCACTGATTGGCATCACTGCTGGGCACTGTTGATCAGTGCCCTGAATATCTGTGCAGATCTCTCGTGATGAAATGCTGCTGATCGGCTCTCCTCTTCTCGCACGCTGTCAGTGTGAGGAGAGGAATGCAGATAACTGGCATTTCCTTGTTTACATGTTATCAGCTGTGATTGGACACAGCTGATCACATGGGCAAAGAGCCTCGTTTTTGGCTCTTTACCAAGATCAGTGATGCACTATATCTCATATGACGTTGTCCCAGAAGGAGAGGGCCACCTTGTGCCAGTCATTTTACTATATGGCAGGCGGTAGGTGGTTAAAAGACAGCAGCCGTCCTGCATTGTTCGTGATAATGACGAGGGCCCGAGGAATACTGTATTATAGCTTATTCCTCTACCCCTAGACATTTAAAATTAATGGGCCCCACTGCAAGGGTTTTTTTTTTTTTTTATCCCAGACTTCAGGTTTAGACAATAATTTAATCAGATGGTCGGATTTTGCCTGTATGTCCGAACACCCTCTAATGTCCCGCCAAAAAGTTACCCATAGAATTTAGAGGACTGGCGGATGTCCATGGAGGATCCATCTGCCCTCAGGCTCTTCGTTGTACACAACCTTGCCTCTTTTAGGGACACTGAGGTGTATCATAAAATCCAATTCCTTGCTATGCATGTACAATATATAACTCCATACACATTTTTAAAGTAATACAATGACATGACGTTCATTATTTTTATCTTTCACAGGTAATTTGTGACGTTTGCTTTTGTATCTTTGCTGTCTTGGGATTGTACTGCGCAAGAACTGTGAACATTCAGAACTGTTAAATTATTCTTTTTTCAATTGCTTTTTGTACACAATAAAATGCATTTGTTAAACTTGTTTTACCATTTTTGGAGGGGTTCAATCTATCTGTCCTACCTGATGAAGCCAGGCTATCGTTAGATGCGCCACTCACTGTGGAGGAGTTTGCTTTTGCTATTGGCTCCTTTCCCAACGGTAAGTGCCCTGGCCCTGATGGGCTCCCTGTGGAATGATACCAGTATTATGCGGAGCAATTGTCGCCGCATATACTAACCTTGTACAATGAATGTCTTAGCACAAATTCCTTTCCCCCGTCTTTCTATGAGGCCAATGTCATGCTACTTGCTAAACCAGACAAAGATCCTCTTCTATGTGCTTCTTATAGACCCATTGCTCTATTTAATATGGACTTGAAAATTCTTACTACAATGTTAGCCTCCAGACTCACTAAAGTGCTCCATTATTTAGTTTCCTTGACCAGACCGGCTTCATGCCTCATAAGACCACTGATATAAATCTCCGGAGAGTATTTACCCATGTTGAATTAAGTTCACAAGGCCCAGATGAACGAGTGTTGGTTTTCCTAGATTTGGAAAAAGCATTCAATTCAGTCAATTGGCAGTATATGCAGGCAGTTTCACAACACATGGGCTTTGGTGAGGTCTTTTTGCACTGGGTCAGGATATTATACGATCACCCTACGGCTGCTATCAAACTGAACGGTAGATTGTCAGAGTCTTTCCCTGTTGGTCGTGGGACTAGGCAGGGCTGCCCACTTTCACCCGGGCTGTTTGCCCTTATGATGGACCCGATTGCTGTGGCCTTGCTTGCCTCCTCTCTAGTGAAAGGTGTTACAATGGGCAACTTAGTGGAGAAGATGGCTTTATACGCTAACATTGTGGTATTGTTTTTAGATGACCCTGCCACGTCTCTGCCTCAGGCCTTGTCCATTTTGGATCATATCTCTATTTTTTCTGGGATGCGTGTCAATTGGCACAAATTCACAATTCTTCCCCTGGGCAAGGATGTATGCTAAGCTGTCATTGCCCCCCACACCTCTTCAGAGGATATTTGGGGCTCACCATTACTAACTCAGTTTTGGACTACATATGGCTGAATGTGACACCCATTATATCAATTTTTAAGCAAAAAATGTGCGCCTGGCGGAATTTGCCAGGGTGAACTTAATTAAAATGAAGCTGCTACCATTATTACTGTATACATTGAGGAACTCGCCCATATGGATCCCCAAATCTATCTTTAAATCAATACATAGTTTAGTGTCTGAATTTTTATGGCAGGGGAGGGTGGCTAGACTGAAACTTGGGATGTTACAACAGCCTTGGAGGGAGGGGCCCTAGCTGTGCCAAATTTCTACAAATATTTTTTGTCAGGACAGTTGGTGATGGTTAATAGGTGGTTCACTGGTCCACATGAGGACGCTACAGTTGCTCTAGAGGCAGCGTGGGTTTTATGAAGTGTTGGCCCATTTGGTTTTTAGAGGACCCAGATCATGGTGAGGAATTTGGGGGTCCCTTCTCAATTTCACATCATGCCCCTTTGTGGAGGAATCCTAACCTGCCCCAATTTTTTGCTTTTGAAGATCCAGTGGTCTGGACGAAATTTGGGATTAAAAAGCTTGGTGATGTCTCCATAAATGGGCAACTGAAAACCTTTGACGAACTGAAATCTCTCTTCCACTTGCCAAACACCCATTTTTTTCATTATATACAGTTAAGGCATGCATATCAAGTGGAATTTAAACATGTCAGAGCTTCTTTCTCGAAGTCTGCCATCAAATCCATGTTGGGGGATGATGACCTTCATGGACTTTAAACTGTGTGTAAATCTAAGTGGGAGTTGGTGGTGCTTGATTTGGACACAGAAGACTGGGGGGATATCTGGGATGCACCCTTTACCAGGCTAATTTCAGCCTGTGAAATTGAATATTTGATGTAATCTGAGAGACAATGACCTATGTAACATTAGACAAAAGAAGTACAATAGCCAGCATGCCCAGATAGATCTAGATAGCCCCTGACTTGGATGCTCTGAGTTCTGAGAAGGGAAAGCAGAGATGCCTAGATCTTTGTGAACACTAGTAGTAGTAGTAGAAGAGGATAGGTCGAAGGGCAGTGCAACTGAAAGTGATTGTCTACCACTGCGAAGTGCAGAAAATGCCTGATGAGGTTAGTGAATGGGAATATGCTGATAGGCATCTTGGATATGGGTACCATGTATTGCCCTTGTCTCATATTTTACTTAATTCCACGTGAAATTTTTTAATATTAGGGAATCTGTTGAGGGATTTTAAGTCCAAAATTGGAGGAATACCCTTGTTAGGGTTCGGTATTGTAAACAGGTTTGAGTAAACTCCTTTGAACCTGTCTTGTGGTAGTACTGGCACAAAAGTACTCGCTGGAACAGGAGATGGATTTTCAACACTATTATGTCCCCTCTGAAATCACCGAATGAACCCAGATGGAGGCAAAATGTAACAGATGGAGGAGATTCCGGCTGCACAATCCAAAGGCTTCTGCGGACAGAAGCAATGAGCTTTTTAGCGTTAGCAAAGCATGTTGAATGAAGCTCCCTCTTTAAAATATATATTTTTACACACAGTAAGGAAAACTATTTGATCCCCTGTAGATTTTGTAAGTTTGCCCACTTACAAAGAACTGAAGGGTCTAGAACTGTTATACAGGAGAAAATAAAAGGGGGGGGAAGGCCTGAGGCCAAGTGGGACTTTGAATGAGGCAGTAGACAGGTTGGAGTAGAATAAAAAATGTGTACAAGTTTATTGGTGAGAAATTCCAGATATGCGACACATATAGAGGGTTAGGTGTGCATGTGCACAAACTCTAACCTGCAATCAATGCATATGTATACAGTCAATCAAGAGTATATCTAACCATGTATAGTTGTTACAAATGTACACTATGCAATAAATACATATAAATATATACTGGGGGGCACAAAACACTTGATGAAAAAGGTGAGTAAAGAAAAATAAATAAAAAATAACAAATATAGGGGTACATCAAAGAGTTGGTAGATGTCAAATCCAATAAAAGGCCCAATGGCTGCATCCTTGGTGCCCAAAATGAAATAAAAAGGTACATCAAATAGTTAGTACATGTCAGGTCCAATTGAAAGCCCAGTGGCTGCATCCTTGGTGCCCGACACGTTTCTGTGAATACACTTCTTCAGGGGCGGATGCTATTGAGTTTCTGAAAGTACAAAGTATGGAACCATCAAAAATGAATAAATAAATATAAATACAACCAGAAAGGACAATGTGTCAATTTCTGGGTACTCACGATGAGACCAGACGGTGGTACAGGACAAGGACCGGGCAAGGAATATGCTCTCCCCCGGAGCTGGGGTGGCAACCAATCCAGGGCAGGATGGGCGCACAGCGGCATCATCCCCAAGGCACCACCAACCTCTCCAAACCATGGCCAAAAAGGGTGGACGGGGGTCTAAAATGGATAGATAAATCCATCAAACATGGTCACATGATTGACACTTGAGAGTAAAGGGAGTAGGAAATAGTGGTAAATCATGGAGTATTACCTTGGAGGTGCTTGGCGTCAAGGCTGACCAACGCTATGGCGTCTGTGCTGTTGTGGGAAGGAGAGGAGAGTGTGCGTGGGGCGGCGCCTATTGTGCGCTCAGACCACGCTGGTGATTGCCACCGATGTCACGCTGCAGGCCGACGGTACGTAGGGCGGGACCCCTGCTCGGGCGGCAGGGACCCGCCCAGGCTGACGTCACTGCGTGCAGCTACGTCGGCACCGGATGGAACATGGTGCAACCGCACAACGGCGCCAAATAATGACGACATATGTGGGAGCAGTGCGTGGCGCCGATGCGGTGTGGGCACCAACCCGATCCCCCACACCCCAAACCAACCCAGAATTGGGGGCGGACGCGGGGGGGATGGGGAAGGCATACAGACAGCATCGCAGCTCCGGGAAACGAACAACCCAAAGCCCGGACCCAGCCACCATGCTGGATCGTGAAACATGCACCCACCACATGAAAGTGAACCCCAAATGTAGCTGGCAGGGGAAAACTGCCTGGCAACTGTCTACTGCCTCCATCCCTGTTACAATTCGGTATAGTAAAATGGTTTGGGACTTTGAGTGAGGCATGGGGCTGTGCCTCCATCCCGAATACAGGAGAAAATAAAAGGGGGGGAAGGCCTGAGGCCAAGTGGGACTTTGAATGAGGCAGTAGACAGGTTGGAGTAGAATAAAAAATGTGTACAAGTTTATTGGTGAGAAATTCCAGATATGCGACACATATAGAGGGTTAGGTGTGCATGTGCACAAACTCTAACCTGCAATCAATGCATATGTATACAGTCAATCAAGAGTATATCTAACCATGTATAGTTGTTACAAATGTACACTATGCAATAAATACATATAAATATATACTGGGGGGCACAAAACACTTGATGAAAAAGGTGAGTAAAGAAAAATAAATAAAAAATAACAAATATAGGGGTACATCAAAGAGTTGGTAGATGTCAAATCCAATAAAAGGCCCAATGGCTGCATCCTTGGTACTCCAACCTGTCTACTGCCTCATTCAAAGTCCCACTTGGCCTCAGGCCTTCCCCCCCTTTTATTTTCTCCTGTATTCGGGATGGAGGCACAGCCCCATGCCTCACTCAAAGTCCCAAACCATTTTACTATATAGAACTGTTATACAGTGCATCCGGAAAGTATTTACAAAAAAAATTCTACAAACAATATCCCATAATGGCAACGTGAAAGGAGTTTGTTTGAAATCTTCGCAAATTTATTAAAAATAAAAAAACGAAAAAAATCCCATGTACATAAGTATTCACAGCCTTTGATCGATACTCTGTTGAAGCATCTTTGGCACCAATTACAGCCTCAAGTATTTTTGAGTTTGATGCTACAAGCTTGGCACACCTATTTTTGACCAGTTTCTCCCATTCTTCTTTGCAGGGCCTTTCAAGCTCCATCAGGTTGGATGGGGAGCGTTGATGCACAGCCATTTTTTGGTCTCTCCAGGGATGTTCAATCAGGTTCAAGTCTGGGCCACTCATGGACATTCACAGAGTTGTCCCGTAGCCACTCCTTTGTTATCTTGGCTATGTGCTTGGGGCTTAGGGTCGTTGTCCTGTTGGAAGATGAACCTTCGCCCAAGTCTGAGGTCCAGAGTGCTCTAGAGCAGGTTTTTATCAAGGATGTCTTTGTACATTGCTGCATTCATCTTTCCCTCGATCTTGACTAGTCTCCCAATTCATGCCGCTGAAAAACATCCCAACAGCATGATGCTGCCACCACCATGCTTCACTGTAGGGATGGTATTGGCCAGGTGATAAGCAGTGCCTGTTTTTCTCCAGACATGACGCTTGCCATTCAGGCCAAAGAGTTTAAGCTTTGTTTCAGCAGACCAGATAATTTTGTTTCTCATGATCCGAGAGTCCTTCAGGTTCCCTTTGCCAAACTTCAGGTGGGCTGTCATGTGCCTTTAATGGCGGAGTGGCTTCCGTCTGGCCACTCTACCATACAGGCCTTATTGGTGGAGTGCTGCAGAGATGGTTGTTCTTCTGGAAGGTCCTCCTTTCCACAGAGAAATGCTGTCAGAGTGACCATCGGTTCTTGGTCACTTCACTAAGGCTCTTCTCCCCTGATTGCTCAGTTTGGCCGGGCGGCCTGCTCTAGAAGAGTCCTAGTGGTTCCAAACTTCTTCCATTTACAGATGGAGGCCACTGTGCTCACTGGGACCTTGAATGCTGCAGAAGTTTTTCTGTACCCTTCCCCAGATCTGTGCCTCGATACAATCCTGTTTTGAAGGTCTACAGACAATTCCTTGAACTTCATGGCTTGGTTTGTGCTCTGACATGTACTGTTAACTTTGGGAGCTTATATAGACAGTTGTGTGCCTTCCAAATCATGTCCAATCAACTGAATTTACCACAGGTGGACTCCAATCAAGTTGTAGAAACATCTCAAGGATGACATGTGGAAACAGGATGCACCCAAGCTCAATTTTGAGTGTCATGGCAAAGGCTTTGAATACTGTAATGTACATATGATTTTCTTTTATTTGTTATTTTTAATAAATTAGCAAAGGCTTCAAACTTCTTTCACGTTGTCATTATGGGGTATTGTTTGTAAAATTTTGAGGAAAATTATTAATTTAATCCACTTTGGATTAAGGCTGTAACATCACAAAATGTGGAAAAAGTAAAGCGTTGTGAATACTTTTCGGATGCACTGTAGGTGTATTTTAAATGAGACAGAATATCAACCAAAAAGCCAGAAAAAAAAACACTATACCAATGTTATGAATGGAGTTACAATTCAGTAAGTAAAATAGGCATTTGATCCCCTACCAACCAATAATTCTGTCTCCCACAGACTGGATACAATATGTGATACACATATTAGTCCTGTCAATTTAAGGTGGTGCTCCTAAAGGCAACTCGTTATGTGTATAAACGACACCTGTCCTCCATTTAAACCTCACTATCATGAGGAAGACCAAAGAGCTGTCAAAGGACGTCAGTGACAAGATTGTAGACCTGCACAAGGCTGGAATGGGCTACAAGAAGCTTGGTGAGAAGGAGAAAATTTTGGAGCAATTTTTTGCAAATGGAAGAAATACGAAAAAACCAATCGATCTCGGTCTGGAGCTCCATGCAAGAATTTGCCCCATGTTCGACTCGAAGATCGTATGTTCGCCCGTTCATCGAATTACGAACGATATGGGCCGTTCGCGCCAAATTCGAGTGGCGCGTCACAGGCCCATAATGCACTGCGGCATCACAGTGCATTGCTGGCTGATTGGCCAAGCATGCACTATGACCCGCATGCTTGGCCAATCACACCGCCGTCTGTACAGAGAGCCTTAATTGGCCAAAGCCAGGGTGGTTTTGGTCAATTATGGCTCAGGGGGTTTAGTACACGTCCCACACTATATAAGGCCGCCTGCGTGGCGGCCTTGTGTAGTGTGTTGCGGCGGCTGAGAGATAGACAGAGAGACAGTGTCATTTGATTTAAGTTAGCTAGAGTAGGCAGGCGAGTCAGTTAGCTGCACTTAGTGTATTGTGTGTGTGTATATATATATATATATATATACACTGTATTCAGTTTAGCTAGATCCGTTCCTGTTATTCTTTTCCTACTGACAGGCAGGCAGGTGTTTTTACAGTATTTACAGCTACCTTAAGAAAATTGCTGGTGTTCTTCTGATCCTATTAATCCTATTAGCTACAGTATTTACAAGTTAGTGTAGTGCGTCCTCTGCACAGTGTGCACCTAAAGCTACCTGAAGACAATTGGTGGTGTTCTTCTGATCCTATTAGTACAGTACCGCAGGTAGCTGCAGTATTTACAATTAGTGTAGTGCGTCCTCTGCACAGTGTGCACCTAAAGCTACCTGAAGAAAATTGGTGGTGTTCTTCTGATCCTATTAGTATCCCAGGCAGCTGTAGTATTTACAAGTTAGTGTAGTGCATCCTCTGCACAGTGTGCACCTAAAGCTACCTGAAGAAAATTGGTGGTGTTCTTCTAATCCTATTAGTACAGTACCGCAGGCAGCTGCAGTATTTACAAGTTAGTGTAGTGTGTCCTCTGCACAGTGTGCACCTAAAGCTACCTGAAGAAAATTGGTGGTGTTCTATTGATCCTATTAGTATCGCAGGCAGCTGTAGTATTTACAAGTTAGTGTAGTGCGTCCTCTGCACTGTTTAATACCACAGACAGGCAGCTACAGTATTTACAGTTAGTGTACTGTGTCCTCCGCACAGTGTGCACCTAAAGCTACCTGAATAAAATTGGTGGTGTTCTTCTGATCCTATTAATACCACAGGCAGGCAGCTGCAGTATTTAAAACACAAATCAAATTGGAAAAATTCTGTGAGCCACAATGATGTTATGCCTTACTTGTGCTACCTCCAGCTGCATGCGCTAATCACGCTTCATATAACGTGCATAGGATAAATTTACAAGTTATAAGCTGCGCTTGGGTGACCCCAAAAACAAAATTAATAATAACCAACTCTGTGCTTACTAGTGCGATAATATTAAATACAAATAATATGAATGTTGAATAAATAAACAAGGTGTGAAAAAACAAGTGCTTGTTACACCATAAATTAGTGCTTAATAGTGCTTGTTACACCATACATAGTGTCTTAATCAACACAAAAAGTGCTTAGTGCTAAATATAAAGGTATGCTGTGCTGGGACAGCGCTGGTGTAAAGTCTGTGTCAGTCTCTCCGGGGGGAGGGGCCAAGACGGAGAGACTGACACGGACTTTACACCAGCGCTGTCCCAGCACAGCATACCGCACCAAACATCCAGTGATTTTGCATAGAAAGCCGTTAAAGTATGGTGCACTGACGCACCAGTGCCATGTGAGTACCCTGGTGTGGGGAGCGTTTTCTTTTAATAAAAGTATTTTGACTATATTACACTATATAGTTTCCTTTTCATTTATATGTATGGAGCCACATTGTTTCCAGCTGGAGGAGTGCAGCAGACACTGAGACTGAGCCCGAGCCCAGGGGTGGCTCCAAAGCGTATTTGGACTCAGGGTAGGAGCTGAGTCACACGCTCTGAGGTGAGCACATTAGCTTAAGGGGGTCACGAAGGAGCACAGGAGCATGTTTTGCAGCACTCAGGATATCTTCGGCATGATGTCGGATTGTTGTCACAGCTGAACACCACCTGCACACATTGTTTTATTATCACTGCTGGACATTATTTGCACGCACTATTTAGAGTGCCAAAGAGAACTTTTTTTCATTATTTATTATTTATTAATTTTTTCATTTAAAATAGCAGGATACTTTATATTGAGCACTAAGCACTTTTTATGTTGATTAAGACACTATGTATGGTGTAACAAGCACTATTAAGCACTAATTTATGGTGTAACAAGCACTTGTTTTTTCACACCTTGTTTATTTATTCAACATTCATATTATTTGTATTTAATATTATCGCACTAGTAAACACAGAGTTGGTTATTATTAATTTTGTTTTTGGGGTCACCCAAGCGCAGCGCATAACTTGTAAAGCTACAGTATTTAGTTAGTGTAGTGCGCCCTCTGCAGTGTGCACCTAAAGCTACCTGGAGACAATTGCTGTTGTTCTGCTCCTATTAATACCACAGAAAGGCAGCTACAGTATTTACAGTTAGTGTACTGTGTCCTCTTCACAGTGTGCACATAAAGCTACCTGAATAAAATTGGTGGTGTTCATCTGATCCTATATTAATACCACAGCCAGGCAGCTACTGTATTTACAGTTAGTGTACTGCGTCCTCTGCACAGTGTGCACCTAAAGCTACCTGAAGACAATTGCTGTTGTTCTGCTCCTATTAATACCACAGACAGGCAGCTACAGTAATTTACAGTTAGTGTACTGTGTCCTCTGCACAGTGTGCACCTAAAGCTACCTGAATAAAATTGGTGGTCTGATCCTATATTAATACCACAGTGTCATGAAAAGGTTCACCCGTGGGTGGCGCTATGGGTCTCTTGGATCGCAGTACCAGTGTCCACCAACGGGTGTCTTCCAACACCTAGGACCTGTAATAAGAGGACTCACCTGCTGGGGGCACTGTTGCATCCTTGGGCCGTAGTACCGGTGTCCACCAGCGGCTGTATTCCGGCAGTGTGGAGCAGACAGCACCCTCTGTGCTCAGGTGTAACGTGAGGTCAATTACTGCAGTCTTATAAATACCCAGCAAGCCCTCACATGCTTGCCTTGGTATCTTTCTTCCTTGCGTCCTGACCTGTACCTGCGACCTGTAACCTGTACCCGATCCCATCCTGATCCTGTCCCTCCTTTGTTCCTATTCCCATGTAGCCATTTTCCATCCATTATCTGCCTCTCCTATCCTGCTCTTGTTCAGTTGCTGATCACCTGTGTATGACCCTGGCCTGGCTAATGTGTTTGATTTAGATATTTCCCTTTGGCTGTATATATTATCTGTTGTCTGTGGGTTTCTGTTGGTTGGTTGAGCACTATTTGTGTTTGGGTTGTTTACTTATTTATAGCACTTATCTTAAATAAACATTATTCTTATTCACTTTACATGCGTTTTGGTTTCCTCTTTGCAGTCCACCCAATCTGGTCACACCTGTTCATGATAGTATACCAAGGCCATCTCTGACCAGAAGTGGCTGCACAGGGAAACCATCTTGGTTCTGTTTCACATTGCTGGGATGAATTCAGATATAATTGTTTATTATGCTCTGCTGGCAACAGAGAGTTCTGAATATCTCTGCCAGACATTGAAAGGGTGGTCCAGTGATCAGCTGCTGGAGATTATCCGTTTAGCTCACTCTGTGGTCGATCAGGGCAGTATACTGTTTGAGGATGTTCAGCCTTTGATTGGAATGTGTACAGAGCTGGCCCTGCTCTGTATCCCAAAGGGCCATGTTGACTTTTCTCCCCCCTTCAGCATTAACCAGGTTGCGTCCTTAGTATGGCTGTTGGAGGATGACTCTGCATCCTTTTTGGAGCATTATTCGGTTTGTCCCAAACAGTTGTTGAAAGATTGTATAGATGAAGTGCAGTCCCTGGTCAGACAGAGGGTATGTGAGCCCACTTTTGTGCTACCTGTACTTCAGGCATGGTCAGACCTGTTATGCCCAGCTTGTCAGCTCTCCACAACCCAGACCTGCTACTAAAGACTTGCCTGCTCAATGTCCTTTCCCCCATCACCTCTATCAACCTCAGCTACGGTCCAATATACCCCGTTTCTACTTCCTGCACCTATCCTGCCTTTAACGCACCTGTCTCTTCTCTAATATCTGCAACTTCCCCACAAGAACTTCCTCTGGCCGCTGTTCCCCCTTCCTTGCCATATCCCAGCCCTTTGTTTCAGTATGCCTCACCTCCTGTCTACAGTCCTACAACCACCTACAGATCTCCAGCAGTTAAGCCAAAGAAGAAACAGAAGTTCTTCCCCACTCACATGATCCTGCCAGTAACACAACTTGCTTCCACACCAACCAACCTGCTACAGTCTGCTTGCATTCCAGCTGAACCTGATAACCCACCTGATTCTGCCAAACCTCTGCCTGCTATCCAGCCAGTGTCTCCGCCTGAAGGTCCTGTGCCCCAATCCGATGTTCCTGTGCCCATGTTCCACTTTGATATTTTAATACCTGCCGGCCAGCCTGATGTGTTCCTGTCTACTGCTCAGCCTGATGTGCCTGCCTTCCAGTCTGATGTTCCCGCTTTCCAGTCTGATGTGCCCACCTTCCAGCCTGATGTCTCGATGCCTGCCTCCCAGCCCGAAGTCTTGGAGCCTACTTTCCAGTCTGATGTGCCTGCTTTCCAGTCTGATGTGCCAGCTTTCCAATCTGATGTGCCAACTTTCCAGTCTGATGTGCCAGCTTTCCAGTCTGATGTGCTCGCTTTCCAGTCTGATGTGCTCGCTTTCCAGTCTGATGTGCCCGCTTTCCAGTCTGATGTCTGCCTTCCAGCCCGAAGTCTTGGTGCCTGCCTTCCAGTCTGATGTGCCCGCTTTCCAGTCTGATGTGCCCACCTTCCAGCCTGATGTCTCGGTGCTTGCCTTCCAGCCTGTTTCAGTACCTGCCTTCCGGCGTGATGTCTCGTTGCCTGCCTTCCAGCCTGGTGTCTCGTTGCCTGCCTTCCAGCCGGATGTCTGGATATTGGTGTCTCAGCCTGAAGTTTCGGTACCCGTGTGTCAGCCTGACGTTTCGGTGCCCCTGTGTCAGCCTGACGTTTAGGTGCCCCTGTGTCAGCCTGACGTTTAGGTGCCCCTGTGTCAGCCTGACGTTTCGGTGCCCCTGTGTCAGCCTGACGTTTCGGTGCCCCTGTGTCAGCCTGACGTTTCGGTGCCCCTGTGTCAGCCTGACGTTTCGGTGCCCCTGTGTCAGCCTGACCTTTCGGTGCCCCTGTGTCAGCCTGACGTTTCGGTGCCCCTGTGTCAGCCTGACGTTTCGGTGCCCCTGTGTCAGCCTGACGTTTCGGTGCCCCTGTGTCAGCCTGACGTTTCGGTGCCCCTGTGTCAGCCTGACGTTTCGGTGCCCCTGTGTCAGCCTGACGTTTCGGTGCCCCTGTGTCAGCCTGGAGTTTCGGTGCCCCTGTGACAGCCTGGAGTTTCGGTGCCCCTGTGTCAGCCTGGAGTTTCGGTGCCCCTGTGTCAGCCTGGAGTTTCGGTGCCCGTGTGTCAGCCTGGAGTTTCGGTGCCCGTGTGTCAGCCTGGAGTTTCGGTGCCCGTGTGTCAGCCTGGAGTTTCGGTGCCCGTGTGTCAGCCTGGAGTTTCGGTGCCCGTTACCCAGTCTGCTGAGCCGGTGCCCGTTACCCAGTCTGTTAAACTCATGCCCTTTACTCAGTCTACTAAATCGGAGTCCGTCACTCGGCCTGTTAAGCCAGTACCTGTTATTCGGCTTGCCGAACCAGTGCCTGGTGTCCAGCTCGCTGGGCCGGGGCCCGTTACCCAGCCTGCTGAGCCGGTGCCTGTGATCCAGCCTGCCCTTGCGGTGCTCGCTGTTCGGCCTAATGTTCCAGAGCCTGCTGCCCAGCCCGACGACCCGGAGCCTGCTGCCCAGCCCGACGACCCTGAGCCTGCTGCCCAGCCCGACGACCCTGAGCCTGCTGCCCGCCCGACGACCCTGAGCCTGCTGCCCAGCCCGACGACCCTGAGCCTGCTGCCCAGCCCGACGACCTGGAGCCTGCTGCCCAGCCCGACGACCCGGAGCCTGCTGCCCAGCCCGACAACCCGGAGCCTGCTGCCCAGCTCGACAACCCGGAGCCTGCCGCCCAGCTCGACGACCCGGAGCCTGCCGCCCAGCTCGACGACTCTGAGCTTTCTGCCCAGCTCGACGACCTGGAGCCCGCTGTCTGCTCTGATGTGCCCGCTGTCTGCTCTGATGTGCCCGCTGCCCAGTCTAAGGTACCTGATGCCCAGCCTGAAGTACCCGATGCCCAGCCTGACGTGCCCTCATCTGTTGTTCAGTTTGAGGCCTTAAACTTTGGATAATTTCAACTAGTTGGAGCGTCCGGAGGCCGCTCCTTTGAGGGGGGAACTGTCATGAAAAGAATCACGCGTTGGTGGCGCTAATAGTCTCTTGGATCGCAGTACCAGTGTCCACCAGCGGATGTCTTCCAACACCTAGGACCTGTAATAAGAGGACTCACCTGCTGGGGGCACTGTTGCATCCTTGGGCCGTAGTACCGGTGTCCACCAGCGGGTGTATTCCGGCAGTGTGGAGCAGACAGCACCCTCTGCACTCAGGTGTAACGTGAGGTCAATTACTGCAGTCTTATAAATACCCGGCAAGCCCTCACATGCTTGCCTTGGTATCTTTCTTCCTTGCGCCCTGACCTGCGACCTGTAACCTGTATCTGTACCCGATCCCATCCTGATCCTGTCCCTCCTTTGTTCCTATTCCCTTGTAGTCATTTTCCATCCATTATCTCCCTCTCCTATCCTGCCCTTGTTCAGTTGCTGATCCCCTGTGTATGACCCTGGCCTGGCTAATGTGTTTGATTTCGGTACTTCCCTTTGGCTGTATATATTATCTGTTGTCTGTGGGTTTCTGTTGGTTGGTTGAGCACTATTTGTATTTGGGTTGTTTACTTATTTATATCACTTATCTTAAATAAACATTATTCTTATTCACTTTACATGCGTTTTGGTTTCCTCTTTGCAGTCCACCCAATCTGGTCACACCTGTTCATGATACACAGACAGGTAGCTACAGTATTTACAGTTAGTGTACTGTGTCATCTGCACAGTGTTCACCTAAAGCTACCTGAATAAAATTGGTGGTGTTCTTCTGATCCTATATTAATACCACAGGCAGGCAGCTACAGTATTTACAGTTTGTGTACTGCGTCCTCTGCACAGTGTGCACCTAAAGCTACCTGAAGACAATTGCTGCTGTTCTGCTCCTATTAATACCACACACAGGCAGCTACAGTATTTAGTGTACTGTGTCCTCTGCACAGTGTGCACCTAAAGCTACCTGAATAACATTGGTGGTGTTAGAACAAAGAGGACCTCTCCTTGCTCCTCATCAGCTGGGATCTCCAACCCCACTATACCTTCAGTCCTCTCTGAGACCTGCACTGAGAGAAATGAAGGTGTAGAATTAGGTGTGTCACAGCCAAGCACTTGGGGGCAATCTGTTATTGGTACACTGACGTCAATTGTACCAGGCAAATTTCCCTGCCCCAGCTGCTGCACCGCCGAAAGAAGTTCACTCCCAGCCATCCACATGCCCAGCGGTTGAATGCTAGCTTGGCTAAATTGCTAGCACTTCAACTGCTGCCTTTTCAGTTGGTAGACTCTGCCCCCTTCCGTGAGTTTGTGGAATGTGCGGTTCCTCAGTGGCAGGTTCCCAAACACCATTTTTTCTCACGGAAGGCGATTCCGGCTCTCTACTGGCATGTGGAAGGCAATGTCTTGGCCTCGCTGGACAGGGCGGTCAGCAGTAAGGTGCATATTACCACTGACTCATGGTCCAGCAGGCATTGACAGGGACGTTACCCATCTTTCACTGCACACTGGGTGACTCTTCTGGCAGCTGGGAAGGATGCAGGACAGGGTGCAGTAGTGTTGGAGGTTGTTCTGCCACCACGCCTCCAAAATACTACTAGTGGTGATTCTGCCACACCTCTCTCCTCCACCCCCTCCTCTTCTTCTTCCTCCATGGCCTCTTCCTGTGCTGATTTGTCTTCGGAACCAGCGGTGCTCCGTAGGCGTTCAAGGGGCTATGCAAGCACGCAGGCAAAAAGATGCCATGCAGTGCTTGAGCTGGGGTGCTTGGGGGGCAGGAGCCACACTGGGGCAGAGATTCTGTCAGCTCTGCAGGGGCAGGTTTAGAGGTGGTTGACGCCACGCCAACTTAAGGCAGGTATAGTGGTTTGCGACAATGGCACCAAAGTCTGTGTGCATTTCCGCAGGTCATATAATGCCAGTGCTCGGCTGGCTGACCTCCAAAAGGAATTTAACCTGCCCAAGAACTGCACCACCACCAAAGGCAATTTTTCTGCCCCTGTTCACAGCAGGGCCCATTCCAGCTCCCACCAAGAGTAACTGAGGACTTACAGTGTTGTGGCAACACCACCACCAAAGGCCCAATTTTTCTGACCCTGTTCAACAGGGGCATGTGATTACAATTCTTGATCTAATATTTCACAGCAGAGCCCGTTCCTGCGCCCACCAAGAGTAACTGTGAGGGCTTACAGTGTTGTGGCAACACCAACACCTAAGGCCCCAATTTCTGCAGAGTATATAGGGCAGGCCCCTACTTTCAAACATCCAACTTACAAACGACTCTTACTTGCAAATGGAAGAAGACAACAGGAAGTGAGATGAAATCTACCCCTAGGAAGGGAAATTCTCTCTTTAATATGGGAAAAACGTGTCTCTTCTTCACTGATGCTTTATCACCAATCCTTGTTTCACTAAAAACCCCAAATTGTCAAAAAACATTTGTCATTGAGACACAAAGTGAGGTGAAATCTTCTGAAAAGGTGCACAGACAGCAAAATAAATGTCACAGGGGTGATAACCCTTCCCTATGTTTTCCAAAAAGCTTACAAATAGATTTTTTGGCTGGAGCTACACTTTAAAAATGTACCAGTTCTACTTAACAACAAACCTACAGTCCCCTGCCTTGTTTGCACCGCCTGTATACTGCTTTTCAGAGTATATAGGGCCTGGGGGACCCACGCCTTTCCTTTTTTTAATTTGGGTGTGGGGTTCCCCTTAATATCCATACAAGACTTAAATGGCCTGGTAATGGACTAGGGGGGGGGGGTTCCCATGCCGCAGGGACTGTTCTAAGCACGGGAAACAAGCGCCACTTTACAGGCACACTATAGACACCCCCCAGGTATGATATTTAAAGGAATATTTCACTTTTTTTTCACTTTAAGCATCATTAAAATCACTGCTCCCGAAAAAAACGGCCGTTTTTAAAACTTTTTTTTTGCATTGATACATGTCCCCTGGGGCAGGACCCGGGTCCCCAAACCCTTTTTAGGACAATACCATGCAAATTAGCCTTTAAATTTAGCACTTTTGATTTTGAACGTTCGAGTCCCATAGACTTCAATGGGGTTCTAAAGTTTACGCAAATTTTCGGTCCATTCCCAGGTTCTGGTGTCGGCTCATCCCTAATAGTGAGTAGATAAAATAATTTTTTTTTTTTTTTTTTTGTGTAATACTGGGTTAGGTCAGAGGACCACCGATTCAACTAATTTCTACTTAATAGGTTACATTTTTCAATTTTTTTTTTCATTTATCAGGGTAGAAATATAATATGATTACAGAAAATGACTGATGAATGTCTTATATAGGGATGTTGTTTTACACGATAGAGAATAACTATTTGGTTTACACGTGAAGACACTTGAGGGTGGTTTGATGTGGAGTAATGAAATATGTGGGGATTGGGATTTTATTTATTTATTTTTTTTCCTTCTTTGTAAAAACACATAGGGGAGATATAAGATTATAGCACATTTTTTCACATTAAAAGTGGAAGGGGGTGATTATACCACTGACTGTGGGGAGTAGACATATTTGGATGTGTTCGGATGTGTTTTGGATCCTATAAAATAACCGGGAAACCCCTCTTCCTATTGTAGAGTAACATTCTTAGGTACTTCAGCAAAAGAAGGAAAACTATATTTAATGAAACCCGGTTGGAAAGTTACTGGGAAATGAGATAGCCGATCAGGCATCATTATCGAAAGACTTAAATAGTAAATGGTATAGAGGGCCCCCCATTTTCCTTTTTTTTCCCCTTTTTCTATCGGAGTATTGTGATTACCTTAATATTTTCTAGAATGTGATAAGATCCTGTGAAATGATTTGTAACAAGGAATTATTAGATGTTAAGAGATATGTTGATAGAGACATGTAGGCTATGAGAAATGAGTAGATAATGAGTAAGGGGATACGACTTCTTCTTCAAGAGAATTTAGATAGGTATATCAAGAAATGTGAAATGTAGATTATAGGGTGCATCTGGACATATACTGCGGCCCAGATCTTTGCCTTGCTTAATCACTTTCCCCACTGTGAATGCCTCTCCTCCAAGTGGATGAAAGTCGGAGGAGTTTTTCTTTTTTTTTCTCTTCTTTCTTTTTTTCTCTATTAGGCGAAGAGTATGTAGATCTGCTAATTGCACAGTACCTACTGACGCCGATTTTTTACACTACTTGGGGTCTTGGATAACCTGCCAAACCCTAAGAGAAGTTTCTTATTTTTTTCTTGGGGTGGTTGTGTTATCTGCCTCCTCCTCCCTACCACATATCTTTTTCATTATTGGTCTGTGAGAATGAAACGTTAAGATGACCAGGATAAATCTGACCTCTTATACTGTGAAGGGGTTAAATAGCCCAGAGAAACGTACTAGACTGCTGGCGGAACTGGGGAGACTTCAATCTCAAATTACTTTTTTTACAAGAGACACATTTTAGAAAGGCCAAAATTCCAAGATTGGGGAATCGGAAGTTTCCTATAGTGTACCATAGTGCCTCTCAGACTTCAAAGGCAAGTGGAGTAGCAATTATCTTCGCTAAACAGATACCGTGGAAAGAATCCAAGATTATTACAGATGATGCAGGTCGTCTCCCTATTATAAAGGGATTTGTGGGTGAGCAAAAGGTTACGTTAGTTAACCTATATCTACCGAATGAGGATCAAGTGGTAGCTCTTGAAACATATTTAAACTTAGTACACCAAAATAAAGAAGGGATCCTGATAATGGGAGGGGATCTGAATATGGCGTTAGATCCTACCCTTGATGTCTCAAAGGGGGCCTCACATCTATCGTATGTAAAATTATGCAGAGTGAGGAGATTGCTACAGGATTTACAATAAATCGACAGCTGGAGAACTCTCCATGTACACGACAGGGATTACACATTCTTCTCAGCAAAACATAAGACATATAGCAGAATCGATTATGTCTTTATATCCCAGAATGCCCTGCCGTGTGTATTGGAGGCCTCCATAGGTTCATTTACATTATCGGATCATGCACCAACTAACTGTGTAATAGAATGGGGAGATCCAGGGTCCCCGGGAATGGAATTGGAAGATCAACGAGACACTACTGAAGGAACCAGAGTATGAGAAACAGATAGCCCGGGAATTAGAATCCTTCTTTTTAACTAATGAATCCGATGAAATAATCCCATTATGTATATGGGAAGCGCATAAATGTTATATTAGAGGAGTTCTCATATCATTAGGAGCCTATAGGAAACGCTCCCTGGGCGCTAAGCTAGATTCCTTGATCAAAGAAAACTGGGGTATTGGAACTGGCACACAAGAAATCACTGGCACACAAGAAATCACTGGCACAGCAGACTGAGGAGAAACTTGCACGTCTACGCGAAGAATTAAATTTGCTATTAATGGATAAACTAACCCGATGCAGGCAAGCATTTTATGGGTATGGGAATAAACCGAGTAGGATGCTGGCTAATGCGCTCAGAGAGACGAGCACGAAATCATATTGAGCGTATCAAAATTCAAGGTGATGTATTAGTTAACTCCTCACAGGCAATTGGGAAGGCATTCAGAGATTATTATACTAGTCTATATCAGATAGAGGGTCAAGTACCTACTTCAACGATACCTAATGGAGGGGAGACAGTAAAGGAATATATATTGGCGTCAGGAATGCCTAGGTTGCCTGAAGAGGGAGCAGGGGCAGCCCTTAAATCATTAAAATCAGGTAAGGCTCCAGGCCCTGATGGGTACACCTTGCTTTACTATAAGACCTTTATTGAAAAATTGGCATCAAAATTTCTAGCTGCATTTAATTCGATATGGGATGGGCACGTGATGCCAGCGGAGACATTAATGGCTCACATAACAGTAGTTCCTAAATAGGGAAAAGACCCTTCACAATGTTCCAGCTATCGCCCAATCTCATTGTTAAATGTGGATCTTAAGATCCTTACGAAAATACTCGCCACTAGATTACTGACATACATTCACCTCAATACATCCTGACCAAGTGGGGTTTACCCCTGACAGAGAAGGTAGAGAAAATGCACAAAGGGTCTTAAGTGCCATACATTTCTCTCAACACTATCAAAAACCCTTAGTGCTTATATCTACAGATGCAGAAAAAGCATTTGACAGAGTAGACTGGACATTCCTGAGAGCTACGTTACAACATATAGGACTGAGAAGTGGGATGCAAAACTGGATTACAAGCTTATACTCATACTAAATCAAAAAGTGATCTCGCGCAGTGATCTCATACCCTGGGAAACTTCCTCTAGGTAAAATAGTGTTTGGAATAGGGTAACACAAAATAAGTGATTGAAAATAGTGGAGTGAAAATAATATTATTTTACATAGGTGCATAAATGTAAAAGCATTCTATAATAAACTCTTAGATGGTAAAATTATAAGCAACTGATGACATATAAATGCTATTGCAAAGCTATTGCTAACAAACACATCAGTACATATAATGTGGTATCTAGTAAAAAATCCAAATCAATAATAAGTAGAGAGATATGGTCCTTAACGATGGATGAACTATAATAGATAGTCCCTGTCAGGGATCCACCAGCACCAGATCAGGGCGCTTGCATGCGTCTAGGAGCCGGCGCGTCCCTGTTCAGACACAGCGCCAAGCTGCCACTGTTGCCGTGCATCGGCGCGCGCGGGTGCACGGCGCGGGTATGCGCACGGGCACGCGCGCGTCCGCGTTAGCGCCGGTTTGGCGCCAATCAGCACATAAAAGTTCCCCTGTTCCATGGGAACATTGCTGCTTCGTCTCAGCTCTGTGACTCTGCTTGAACCTGTATCCTGATTGCTTGTTACCTGATTGACCCGGCTTGTTTGACCATCCGACCTGCTCCTATCCCGACCCGGCCTGCCTGACCTCTCTACTATCTGAATCTGCTACCGTTGTCGACCTCTGCCTGCTCACCGACTCTGCCTTGCCTGCTGTGATTATCTGTGCCAGTTACCTGCCGACCCGGACTGTTTGACTCCGCTTGTGCCTGCCAACCTACTTGCTGTTGCACCTTCAGCTTCAGCCTAGTGGTTCTCTCACCTCCAGTGTGTCAGCCTGCTGCTGTTCCAGTCTCCTCTCACCTGCAGCCCAGCGTGTCAGCCTGCTGCTGTTCCAGTCTCCTCTCACCTGCAGTCCAGCGTGTCAGCCTGCTTCTGTTCCAGTCTCCTCTCACCTGCAGTCCTGCCATCCCAGGAGGGATCTCTACTTCTACATCAGAGACTATACTCCGACAGGCACTCCTACCCCACTGCGCTCAGGAGACCACTGTCCCCATTCCAGTGGCTCCTGAACCAGCGTTGTATGAGAGGTCTTCTCCTACAGTCAGGCTCTCCTACCAGGTACCTAACAGTACGAAGCAGCCATGACTGAGCCTGCAGGAGATTCCTCTCCGTTGAAAGAGATATGCACCCACCTTGCGGCCCTCACCCAAGCCGTACAATCCCTCCAGGATAACTACAACAGATTGGAGGGACAAGTTCAGAACCTTGCAGGGCCTAACCCCCAGGCCTCCTCCTCAGCCGCAACCCCGGTACAGACGATTCCTGGTCCTTCCGTAGTAATGCTCCCACCTGAACCAAAGGTTCCCACTCCTGACAGATTCTCTGGAGATCGGGCCAAGTTCCGGGCCTTTCGCAATGCCTGCAAACTCTTCTTCGCATTACAGCCCCGAACTTTCTCACTGGAGGCCACTAAGGTGGGATTCGTGATCTCCCTCCTACAAGGGGAACCTCAGACCTGGGCTCATCGTCTACTTGAGGGGGACTCAGCACTGACCCAGTCCTTATCTTCCTTCTTTGAAGCCATGGCACAGATATATGAAGACCCCCAACAGACTGCTACAGCTGAATCCGCTTTGTTCACACTCCAGCAAGGCCGCAGACCGGCGGAGGACTATATCATGGACTTTAGACGTTGGAGTGCGGACACTCAGTGGAATGATGCGGCCCTGCGTCACCAGTTCCGCTTGGGCCTATCTGAGGGATTAAAAGACGAACTTGCCCGAGTGGGTGTACCAAATACTCTTGAGGCCTTGATTAACTTGACTATTCAAATCGACCGACGTATCCGGGAACGTCGATCTAAACGATCTGCTCTTCAATCCCGCCCGATTTGGATGACAACCAGAGCACCACTTCCAGCAACACGCTATGTACCCCCATCCAGTTCAAATCCAGCTAATGTCTCACCTGACTCTGCGGAACCGATGCAATTGGGCCTGATGCGACCTGCCTTATCGCCTGAAGAACGGGCCCGACGCCGACAACTCAATCTGTGCCTCTACTGCGGTGGGACTGGACACTATGTACTGAACTGTCCTGTCAAGATAAGTAAGTGCCCATCTGTCGTGTTTACCAGTCTCTCTGCTCTGTCTGCAAATTCTACCCACATTGCCATTCCTCTGTCTTTACAGCTGCAAGAAGGGACAATAACGGTCCACGTCATCATTGATTCTGGAGCATGCAGTTGCTTTATTGATTCAAACTTTGCCAGCCAGCATAACATTCCATTACGAACCAAGACCCATGGACTTGCTGTATTTCTAGCTGATGGATCCCGCATCAGATCGGGACAAGTAACCCAGGAAACCTTGCCTCTGCCTGCTTCTACTTCCTCCCAACACAAGGAACTGCTGGTTCTTGATGTCATCTCCTCTCCCATGTTTCCCATCATCTTGGGCATTCCCTGGCTGCAGGCCCACAATCCATACATTCATTGGACATCTGGAGAGGTGAAATTCTCATCTTCTTACTGTCATGAACACTGTTTTAAGAAAGATTCGGATTCTCCATCCACCCTACTTTGTTTAGACACCGACCAGAAACTTTGTCAGGTCATACCTAGACAGTATCATGAATTCATTGATGTCTTCAGCAAGAAGGGGGCAGACTCTCTTCCACCTCATCGCCCCTACGATTGCCCCATTGAATTACTGCCGGGATCCGAAATACCATTCGGACGCATTTTTCCATTATCAGAGAAAGAACAGGAGGTCCTAAAGACATATATAGATGAGAACCTGGCCAAAGGTTTTATACGCCACTCTACCTCTCCAGCTGGTGCCGGAATATTTTTCGTCACCAAAAAGGATAAGTCTCTCCGTCCGTGTATAGACTATCGTGAATTAAACAAGATCACGGTCAAAAATCGGTATCCTCTACCCTTGATACCTGAACTCTTTCAAAAATTAAGGACTGCCGTTATTTTCACTAAACTTGACCTGAGAGGGGCATATAATCTGATCCGTATCCGGGCTGGGCATGAATGGAAGACAGCATTCCGAACCCGATTCGGGCATTATGAATACCTGGTCATGCCCTTTGGACTCTGCAACGCCCCCGCAACCTTTCAACACCTGATTAACGATGTCCTCAGGGACTTTCTAGATGTGTTTGTAATCGCATACTTGGACGATATCTTGATTTTTTCAGAATTCCGTGAATTGCATCAGGAACATGTCCGCAGAGTATTGGGCCGTCTCCGCTTACACAGTCTGTATGCGAAAGCAGAGAAATGTGAGTTCGAACAACAGAGCATTCAATTTCTGGGGTTAATAATCTCAGCAACAGGCATCAAGATGGATCCACAAAAGATTTCCGCTATTTTGGACTGGCCGGTACCCCTGGACAAGAAGGGAATTCAGCGGTTCGTGGGGTTTGCAAACTTCTACAGGAAGTTCATCAGAGGTTTCTCAGCCATAATTGCTCCCATCACGCAGTTAACCAAACAGAATATCCGTTTTTCCTGGAACCAACTTGCCCAAGATGCCTTTGAAAATCTCAAAAGATTGTTTACTTCAGCACCTATCCTCAGTCACCCCGAACCTTCTCTACCGTTTATTTTAGAGGTTGATGCCTCCGAGATTGCGGTAGGTGCGATCCTGTCACAACGCAAAGGTAACAAAGAGGTAATGCACCCTGTGGGGTTCTTCTCCCATAAACTCTCCCCTGCGGAGAGGAATTATGACGTTGGTGACCGAGAGCTTCTCGCCATTAAAACTGCACTGGAAGAGTGGAGGTACCTGTTGGAGGGGGCTATGCATCCAGTACTAATTTATACTGACCATAAAAACCTGGAATACTTACGATCTGCCAAATGGCTGAAGCCTCAACAAGCCCGCTGGGCTCTGTTTTTCTCACGTTTTTCCTTCCATATCACTTACCGCCCAGGCTCAAAAAATATTAAACCGGATGCATTGTCACGCATGCACGACAATCCTAAGGACTTAGACTTATCTACTCCTGACACCATCTTACCCGCAAACAATTTTTTGTTGCTACAAACAGATTTACTTTCCCTGATTAAGGAAGCATCCTCTGAGTCAGCCAGGCCTACTGGGATTTCTTTAGTAAGTAGAGATGGTCTGTTCTGGAAAGGAAGCCAAATTTTCGTTCCTGAAAATGTTCGGGTCAAGGTCTTGACACTTCTCCACGATCATCCATTGGCAGGTCATTTTGGAGTTCGCAAAACCCTGGAACTAGTGCAGCGTACATTCTGGTGGCCCAATCTGAAAGACTTTTGTGAAAAGTATGTCAGTTCCTGTCCCATCTGCATTCAGAATAAGTCATCCAGAAATCGAGCTTGGGGCCTATTGAAACCATTGCCTGTACCCGACAGACCATGGAAAATGATTTCTATGGATTTTATTGTGGAGCTTCCATGTTCTGAAGGGTGCTCAGCCATCTTTGTAGTAGTGGGCCGTCTAACCAAAATGGCTCATTTTCTACCTTTAAGGGGAACCCCGTCTGCCACCGAAACTGCTCACATATTTGTCAAGGAGATCATCAGACTTCATGGAGTACCTGTAAACATAGTTTCGGATAGAGGGGTTCAATTCACCTCACGTTTCTGGAGATCCCTGTGTGAAACCCTAAAAATTGAATTAGCCTTGCCCTCGGCCTACCACCCTCAAACGAACGGTCAGACAGAGAGGACTAATCAGACCTTGGAACAATACATCAGATGTTTCACATCGTTCACACAAGATGATTGGGTATCCCTACTACCCTTAGCGGAATTTGCTTACAATAATGCCAAACATTCTGCCACCGGTCAATCTCCTTTTTTCGCCAATTATGGCTTTCACCTAACCTTTTTACCTGATTTCCTTTCAGAGTCTTCGGTCCCAGCAGTACAAAGTACAGTGGAGTTCCTCAGTCACAACAGCCGGTTGTTGCAGGAGACAGTGTCCAAGGCTCAGGCAGATGGTAAGAGAATCTTCGATCGGAAAAGAAGGGGGGAGCTGAACTTACAAATTGGCGATCAGGTATGGCTTTCTACCGTTAATATCATATTAGCATGTCCTTCTAAGAAGTTGGCACCTAGATTCATGGGACCCTTTCCGGTTAGAAGGAAAATGAATGAAGTGTCTTATGAACTGACTTTACCTGATTCATTTAAAATTCATCCAGTTTTCCATGTATCTCTGCTCAAACCTGCTGTACCTGATCCCTTTCCTGCTAGAGGGACAAGACCTCCTGAACCTGTGGTAGTTAATGGCAGTGAGGAATTTGAGGTTGAGGCTATCCTTGATTGTAGAAGAAGGCAAGGGCAAAACCAATTCTTAATCAAGTGGAAAGGCTACGGCCCAGAAAGTAACTCGTGGGAACCGGACAGTAATGTGCATGCTAGGCGTTTAGTACGCGCCTATTTCTCTACTCATCCTGAGAAGAAGAGGTTGTTGGGCATCCGGAGGCTGCCCCTGGGGGGGGCAATGTCAGGGATCCACCAGCACCAGATCAGGGCGCTTGCATGCGTCTAGGAGCCAGCGCGTCCCTGTTCAGACACAGCGCCAAGCTGCCACTGTTGCCGTGCATCAGCGCGGCGCTCGGGCACGCGCGGGTGCGTGCACGCGCATCCGCGTTAGCGCCGGTTTGGCGCCAATCAGCACATAAAAGTTCCCCTGTTCCATGGGAACATTGCTGCTTCGTCTCAGCTCTGTGACTCTGCTTGAACCTGTATCCTGATTGCTTGTTACCTGATTGACCCGGCTTGTTTGACCATCCGACCTGCTCCTATCCCGACCCGCCTGACCTCTCTACTATCTGAATCTGCTACCGTTGCCGACCTCTGCCTGCTCACCGACTCTGCCTTGCCTGCTGTGATTATCTGTGCCAGTTACCTGCCGACCCGGACTGTTTGACTCTGCTTGTGCCTGCCAACCTACTTGCTGTTGCACCTTCAGCTTCAGCCTAGTGGTTCTCTCACCTCCAGTGTGTCAGCCTGCTGCTGTTCGAGTCTCCTCTCACCTGCAGCCCAGCGTGTCAGCCTGCTGCTGTTCCAGTCTCCTCTCACCTGCAGTCCAGCGTGTCAGCCTGCTTCTGTTCCAGTCTCCTCTCACCTGCAGTCCTGCCATCCCAGGAGGGATCTCTACTTCTACATCAGAGACTATACTCCGACAGGCACTCCTACCCCACTGCGCTCAGGAGACCACTGTCCCCATTCCAGTGGCTCCTGAACCAGCGTTGTATGAGAGGTCTTCTCCTACAGTCAGGCTCTCCTACCAGGTACCTAACAGTCCCAAATAGGAATGTGATCCAATAGATGGTTTCTTAATAAAACACTATAGTGGTGTTGCCCTTCTAGACTTTCTGTAAGTATGGTCTCTCAGAACTCTCACCTCAAAGCTGTGGTGTCATAGCTGTTGTGAGTAATATTCCATGGATGTGGTCACTGCTGTAGGTTAGTGCTGCTGGTCGTGGATCTCTCCTCCAGGATCCCCTGCTGTGACTCCTAAAATAACTCCAGTATAATCGGCTCGGTATTGGGGGTAAAGAAGGGAGAGAAGAAAGGGGTCTCCACTAGTGTAATAAGTTAAATTATGGGGACATTTATTGAGTAATAAAATGGACTCTTACATTTAAAAAAAGGTTAAAAAGCAGATACAGCAAAACTGAGCTAGTGTGGCGCTTTCAGCGCACTCTCACTTCTCTTCCTGTGTTCGTCTCGCTCCGGCTAATCTCTACGCGTTACGACACCGTCACGTGTCTTCATCTGGGGAACCGGATTGGTTGTTCTATTCTATGTTATATAGCGAGGTACCGGAAGTGTTATAGCGGCCATCTTAACTGTGGTCAATGCTAAATTTACATAGCGGCCATTTTCCCTTAGATCAATGGATAATGTATGTTGGCCATTTTGTTGTGGCTAAAGAGTAGTTTGTCTCTACATGCGTACTTAGATGTCTGCGGCCATTTTTTCGGTAGGAAACATTTACATGTGCAATAAAGTGTTTGTGATTGTTTCTCATGAGTCACAAAGACATATAAAATAAATTATAGCCAAATAATAAATCGGGAAAGACATAAAGTCTGTGAGTATATATAATAAAATATACAAGTGATCTAATAGTAAGTGTCAATTTAGGTGGTATAAGACGTAAGAGAGATATATATATATATACACGATAATAAGGAAACATATAAAAAAAATAACAAGACTGGGATATATTTGATTTCCAGTCTTGTTATCTGTTGAAGGTATATTATAAACGAACTAAAATAAATAATATAATGAGAAAATGGCTCCTTCATTATATATTCCTATAGAGACATCATTATTTTCATTTAGTATTTTTATTTTATGTGTGTCACAGTACACATTTGAGATTTTGCTGCATTCATCTTATATAATATATTTTTTCACGCGGTAGTGATAGCGCGAAGGACACTTTAACACTAAAAGCTTATACTCATGCCCGAGAGCAAGGGTTAAGATAAACGATACAATGTCGGAGCCCTTTTCTATATGTAATGGAACGTGGCAGGGATGTCCACTCTCACCTATCATTTTTATCCTCACATTAGAACCCTTTTTAAGAACTATACGAGCCAATCCAGACATCAGGGGTATTGCAATAAAGGGAGAAGAACATAAACTGTCTGCATCTGCAGACGATCTGCTATTTTTTATAACCTCCCCAGTTATACCCCTCTCATCCCTATTATCTGAATTATGCAAATATGTCCAACTTTAAGGTAAACTACAGTAAATCAGAAGCGATGGGAATAGAAGTGAATACTGTTTTACAAAGTCAGCTAACTGCTCACTTCGCTTTCAGATGGACAGACTCCCATATATGCTACTTAGGGACTAAATTACCAAACAAGTTGAGTATTTGAACTCAATTTTGCACCATTGGAACGACAGATTAAATCAGACTTTCAACGGCAGGATAGGGAAATCTTTACGTGGTTTGGTAGAATTAATATCATAAAAATGAACGTAATGCCAAGATTGATATACCTGTTTTAGACTTTACCAATCAAGATTTCCCCAGGGTTCCTGAAGGATTGGAGAGCAAGGTTTGCAAGGTTTATCTGGGCGGGAAAACCAGCGAGAGTTCATAGAGATATTTTAACCCTACCAAAAGAAAGAGGAGGGGTCGGATTACCGGATCCAGTTGGCTATTGTGAAGCATCACATCTAGCTCGAGTAATAGACTGGTGTATAGTCCAAAAAGGATAAGCCATTGATACATATAGAACAAGCAATGACTACTATACCCCTGGAGGGAATAGCATGGCTCTTGGATGTAGAGATACCACAGACTGTGATGAGACACCCTACAGTAGGTGCTACTCTTCGATCCATTAAAAAGATGTTTAAGAAAACGGGGATGTCGACACATCCAAGTCCCATGATCCCAATATTGGGTAATCTGAGCTGTGAGCCAGGCCTAACAGATCAGGGTTTTAAGGATCTAAGGCAATGGGGAATCAGCTGGCTTCTGCATTTCTCGATAGACAATCATGTGATGACTAGTGGGGAGACTGAACGAGTGTTCGAAGGGTATCTAGACCCATTTAGGAGAATACAGCTCAACGCCTTCCTCAAAAACATCGCAATTGTCAGTGGTACGTACACCATCGAAGTTTGAGCAGATATGCTTAAAAGGGAAACCAATGAGACACTATCATTGTACTCCTTACTAATTGAGCTGAAAGCTCCACAAGACTTTGCTTTTATGCAAGCATGGGAAAGGGATTTGGGGGTAACATTCTCCAAAGCACAGGAAAATAAGTTCCTTTTGTTTACACATAAGGCCTCAATGGCAACTAGATACCAAGAAGGGGGGTATAAAATTCAGACTAGGTGGTACAGAACCCCGACAGTACTAAATCGAATATTCCCACAAGTATCTAACCTTTGTTGGCGATGTCAGGGTGCAGAGGGCACTATGGTACACATATTTTGGAAGATGGGTCTCTGAAACAATCAACGAAATTACAGAAGTGTCTCTTGGAGAAAATCCAGCAGCTTTTTTACTGCATGATGTCCGGGTACCCATTGAAAAATACAAAAATTCCCTCTTAAGGCATCTGCTTAGGGCAGCAAAAGCCTGAATCCTGGCTCTTTGGAAAAACACTACATCCCCAACTAGATCACAATGGCTTGGCAGAGTAACAGAAATACAGCAAATGGAAAATCTTACTATGACACAGAGAGCAAGAGGACAAGTATCGGAAAGTCTGGACTCCCTATATCAGGGATATGCAATTAGCGGACCTCCAGCTGTTGCAGAACTACAAGTCCCATGAGGCATAGCAAGACTGACAGCCACAAGCATGACACCCAGAGGCATGATGGGACTTGTAGTTTTGCAACAGCTGGAGGTCCGCTAATTGCATATCCCTGCCCTATAATATATATAGGGAACAAAATCCCTAAATAAAATCTTTAAAGTTGGGTAGTATTAAATAACCTGTGGTTGTTTGTTCAGGGGAAGGGTTGGTGGTTGTGGGGGGGGGGGGGGGGGGTTGAGGAGGGTGGATGGTATGGAGGGGCAGAGTATATTTGGCTTTTTCCCTTTTTTTTTTCTCTCTCTCTCTCATCTCACCTTTCCTCGCTCTTTTTTTATTTTCTTAATTTTGGTTGGACCTTTTTCTTATGTGTAGGATAATCAGGGTTGTCCATGATGAAGGAAAATGTAACAAGAGTAGAAATTAAGCGGTTGTATATTAGAGTATTTGGAAATGTGAATAAACAACAAATTAGGCTAAAAAAAACGTAATGTTGTATTGCTATTTTTGTGAAAAAATAAAGAATCTATAAAAAAAAAGAAAAAAAGGTGGAAACTTTAGACTTTGGAGCGATTTCTCTGCTAAAGGTACAGGCCGACTTTTCCCGCATTGAGGGGCCATATATTGTAAAATTTTGTATGAGAACCTCCTTCCCTCAGCCAGAACACTGAAGATGGTTCGTGGAGGGGTCTTCCAGCATGACAATGACCCAAAACATACCACCAAGGCAACAAAGGAGTGTCTCAAAAAGAAGCATATTAAAAGAAGGTCATGGAGTGGCCTAGCCAGTCTCCAGAGCTTAATCCTATAAAAAAAAAAATTATGGAGGGAGCTAAAACTTCGAGTTGCCAAGGGACAGACAAGAAACCTTAAAGTGGTTGTAAATCCCATTCATGAAAATTGAATGAAGCACATATCTGTAGTGTTAACTTATCTCTCTTCAAAGCTGTAAGTGCCTATCAGCATGAGTCACTTCTGAGAAGTTCTCTGACACATGAGATAACATGAGCTGAAAATTTGTGTCGGGAGGGTGCTTAGAGGGAGATAAAAAGGGAGCTTGTCTATTCAGAATACAGGTCTGCACGTTCCTTCGTTTCTCTGCCTATGTAGAAGGGGGCGTGTCCCTTTCCTCCAATCAGCTTTAACACAGTGTAAGTCCAGTCTTCCCAAACACCCCTATGTGCTACTGAAAGATGAAGAAATATTTTTAACACGATCTGCACTTTTCACAGGGTGTAGAAAAGGGAAGACAGCAGATATACAAGTAAAACTTATATAGGGAGATTTGTTTCATCTCTGTGCATCATCTGAGGCTGTTCACTTCACTGGGTATTTGCGAGGGCTTACATCTAACTTTAAGGATTTAGAGAAGATTTGTAAAGAAGAGCGGACCAAAAACCCTCCTGAGATGTGTTCAAACTTGGTAACCAACTAAAAGAAACGTCTTACCCTCTGTGCTTGCCAAGAAGAGTTTCTCTACAAAGTACTAAGTCATATTTTGCTTGAGAATCAAACACTTATTTTTTTCACTGAACGGCAACTCAATTTATTACATTTGTATCATGTGTTTTTTTCTGGATTTTTGGTTCATATTCTGTCTCTATCATTTAGAATGCCGGAGCACACATGCTCCGAACGCAAGCTCCCTCCCTCTGCCTGTCACAGCCAATACACGAATGATGTCTCACCACCCTCCCAGCTGATCAGCTCCAGCTCCGGAGCCTTGGATGCCACCGGATCGTCTGGGAGAAGCGATCACCGGCACCTGCCTGCACGGACAGTAGAGACCCACGTGCACCCTGTGTACTATATGTCTATACTGCTTCTACCCCATGTGAGTTCATTACCACATATTACATTTGGTTTCATTTTTTGCTACACTTAGATCGGCGCTGCTCTCTTTCCATCATTTAAAATACATGTCATGGTTACGAAATAGAGTTTTCTCTGTCAGCTTACCTGTCTCCATGTGTTCATCTCTAAAGAGCAGCTGCCTCTCACCTGACTGGTTTTATAACCTCACCTCTAAGCATGGCCCCACCCCAGGCCCTATCAGGGAACCCTATATTAACCCGTGCACTGCAAGCCAGCAGTGCTGATCAACCATTGTGTTAGCCTCCGTGTATACTTGCTGTGTTTCCTACGTCTGATTCCTGTTACCGACTTTGGCCTGTTTTCGACTCTCCCTGGCTGCTTGTTACCCTGACCTTTGGCGTGTTATGTTTATCCTTGTCTGCTAGTCGCCCTGACCTTTGGCTTATCCCTTACTTCCCTGTTCCAGCCTGCTGCCTCCTTCCTCTTCTCCTGTTGTCTACGGTGAGTGTGAGCTGTGAGACCCTGGGGGCCGCGACCTGGAGCCAGACTGCAGCGCAGTCCATCCTCACCACTAGAGGCTCTGGTGAACACCCACTGGCTCTTAGACTCCGCGCCCTGGGGAATCTGTGCTCTAGCTCCCACTGGGATCCATGTTAGTTATTCTGTAGACCTGCTTTATGAACCTTCCAGGGTTCAATCCGCAGCAGTCAGTCCTAGGGTCCACTACCTTAGCGGTGCACTTCCGACTCCTACAGAGTGCATCTGTCACCTGGTCCCAGGTGACCTGACAACACACCTATGATGAAAATTATAGGCCCTTCATTTCTTTGTAAGTGGGCAAACTTACAAAATCTGCAGGGGATCAAATAATTATTTTCGCCACCGTAAAATACACATGGTATATGTATGAACATTGCATAGTTGCATTTATATGCTGTATATTGGGTTCAATAGTTAAAATGACTGAAGGATGTCTGCTGCCTCATTTAAATTTTGATAGATTTAAAGCAGTCAGCTCAGGTAGCTTTCCATGACTTGTAATAATTTCTTAAAGAGGAGGTCCAGCCTGGGTGAAAAAAATTAAAAGTCAGCAGCTACAAATACTGTAGCTGCTGACTTTTAATATTAGGGCACTTACCTGTCCAGGGAGCCCCCAATGTCGGCACCCCAGCTGATCTTCGGATTGACTCCCAGGTGCTGCCGCCGCCATTTCTGGTAAGGAAAGCAAGCAGCGCAGCCGAAAGGCTGCACTGCTGGTTTCTTACTGCATATGCGTGAATCACGCTGCGCTTTGTAATTGGCCCAGCGGCAGAGGAAGGAAGAGGTTGGGCCAAACCTTCTGGCAGATCGGGCAGCGGCCCGATTCCCGGAAGTGGACCTGTAAAAAACGGGTCCCCAGTCCCCCTCCCCCCTAAAAGGTTGTGACACTGGAGGGGGGAAGGAAGCATATAAGTGGATGTTCCACTTTTGGTTGGAACACCGCTTTAAGGTCTACATTTTAACAGTGTAATTATGTAGTGTGTACTTCACTACTAGACTGGTTCTCTTTTCATTCTGAATAAGAACCAACAATTTCCAGGATCTGAGCACACACAGGGAACACATAAATAAAAAAAAAAAAAGACAAAAAACTGTTGTGGGGCGTTGCCTGGACATGAGTGAATGTGGACGTGTGCTCTTGCAGCTCCTCGCTGACGGAAACTTTCACAGCCTTCACCGGGGATCCGAAGCTTCACCGAGCCTCAGTTGGGATGTCCTACCGCCACCAAGTTCAATCACAGCCGCGGGACTCCATTAAGCCCCACCGCGGCTCCATTAATGCCTATTTCACTGACGGAGGGCGGCTGCGGGGCGAGCTATCCAAGATGGTGGCCGGCCAAAACAAGGGGAAAAACGTGGCAGCAGCCGCTTGGGCCTCCCTACAGCCTCTCCTATCAAATCGCCACACATGGTAAGCGATACAGCTGGCCTATCCTCCCATGGCTCCTCTGTCTCCCACGATCAGGGGTCTGACATATCGGAGCTTCATGGGGATAGAGACCTGAAGCGACACATCTGGTCTCTCCCCACTAGAGAAGACTTATGCCCCGTACACACAATCAGATTTTACGACGGAAAATGTGTGATAGAACCATGTTGTTGGAAATTCCGACTGTGTGTAGGCTCCATCACACATTTTCCATCAGATTTTCCGACACACAAAGTTTGAGAGCAGGATATAAAATTTTCCGACAAAATCCGTCGGAAATTCCGATTGTGTGTACACAAATCCGACGGACAAAGTGCCACGCATGCTCAGAATAAATAAAGAGATGAAAGCTATTGGCCACTGCCCCGTTTATAGTCCCGGCGTACATGTTTTAAGTCACCGCGTTCAGAATGATTGGATTTACCGACAACTTTGTGTGACTGTGAGTATGCAAGACAAGTTTGAGCCAACATCCGTTGGAAAGAATCCTAGGATTTTGTTGTCGGAAAGTCCGAACAAAGTCCGACCGTGTGTACGGGGCATTAGAAAGATTTGCCAGCAGAATGGAGAAAGCATTTAAACAAGACATTGAACAATTGCAGAATACTACCCAGCCCTAGAGCAGTGTAGAGGAGACCTTTCCAGCCATCTCTCAGCTTAGGGATACCTGTTATGCTCAAGACCAGAGAATTGCAGCTCTCATGCCAACTAGATGATTACGAGACCCGCAGCCGCCATTCTAATATCCGCATCCACGGGTTGCAAGTGGCAACAGCAGCCAAAGACATTCTCCCAACTCTACAGGGCATCTTCGGGGAGATTCTGGAGCTTTCCCCCAATGAATCGGTAGAAATTGATAGAGCGCTCAGACCCCCCTCACAAGATGCCTCAAACCCAAGAGACATTATATGCAAGCTGCATAAGTCCACAGTTAAGGAGCAGATCATGCAATGCATGAGCAAACACCCCTTCTTTGATTTTGACAGGGTACGCCTGTTTTTTTTTTACCAAGACCTGTCATGCCGCACACTGATGCAACGCAGGGCTCTCAATCCCCTCCTGGAAGCTATGCGAGCGGCAGGCATTAAAAATTGCTGGGGGTTCCCTTTCAATCTACAAGCTGGAAGTGATGGCAAGTCTGCTACTTTGCGTACCAACGATGATCTTCCCCACTTCCTCTCTCAACTGGGACTGGATCCAGTGGACTTTACAGATTGGCGTCACCATGCAGAGATTCAACCTCCTTTGGCACCAAACCCTTGGCTCCCTGCTCAGATGGTCTCGAGGCCGCAAACATTCTTCACCCAATACTTCTTCTGGAACCCAGGACGGTGACATTTGAAGCACAGCATGGCCTAGGGACTCTCGCCATTTAGTCTTATGGACCCTACGTGGCATTGCCTCCATTGCAGGACAATTCAGTAGTCAAACTCCTGAGGATGGGCTAGAAGGCCATGGCATCTACCAGCAGTTCCTTTTTTTTTCCAGCAAAAATGTATGAAAAAGTTTTTTTCTCTTTTTTAGCAATTTTACTATTAATCCCGGTGCATCTACAACCTCTATCATTAGGCGGGGACCTGGGCGCACCTTGTCTGTTCATGTCTGTCTACGTTCCCCATGTAGGATTACCCGTTTTGGGTACTAGCCCTGATTTGGGCGTCATGCCTCAGCCTGGTGGGCCTCCATATTTGGCGGGCCTTCCTGGGTCAAGCATGCAGTTTAGTGTGGCCTTCCAGGGGCTGACCCTGGCTCCTGACGGCCTTTTCTGTGGATTATTGTATGTTTATTTTGTTGTAATGTGATAATGCCTTTTCTTTCCTTTTTCTTTTCTTTTATTTCCTCTGAATTTCCACTCCAGATACATGGCTGCTCACACCTGGTTTAATATTGACGGGTTTCGCCTGGACTCCCCATACCTAATCCTTCATTGCAACGATTAAGGTAGTACGATACAATACATGTGGCTTATACTCTCCCAAACACAACAGGCTATGGCAAGAGCTCAAGTGCCTGGGTGCACAGGTCCTTTTCTTGCAGGAAACCCACTTTACCAATACTTCTACTCCAAAACTCCCTAATCACATTTTTTCCCAATGGTATCTGAGCAACTCCCCAAAACCAAAATCTAAAAGGGACGGCTATTGCCATTCCCAGGAATTGTCCGTTCCAACCCACGGCCCATTACATTGACCCCAAGGGTGATAAGTCTTCCTGAAGGGCACCATTATTGGACAGGCCTACACCTTTTCTACCCTTTATGCCCCAAACACCCAACAGCTTTCGTTCATAGATACGGTCCTTGACAGTCTGGCGGACTTCCGAGAGGGACGATTAGTCTTGGGAGGGGACTTTAATGTCAGCCCAAACCCAACGGTAGATACCTCGGTGAGTCGCTCCACGCACTCCTTTGCCTTCTTAAAGCACTTCCGCAAGTCCCTACAGAAACACACTTTAGTTGACTGCTGGAGGGTTGTGCATGCCTCAGAGAAAGACTATAGCTATTATTCTACATTTCATGGGGTATATACTAGAATTGATCTGCCATTAGTGGATCAGAGTAGCTTAGAGTTATTGGCTGACTCCACTATTGACCAGATTACCCTCTCCAACCATATCGCTCGACTTACCCTATATGGCATCTAGATGCTAGGCGTGGAGACTGAGCGAGAACCTCTTAGGATGACCCTAGAGTAGTATCAGGTGTAGAAGAAACACTGTCTCACTACTTTACGGAAAATGATACTGGGGAGGTCAGTCATGGTATACTTTGGGAGGGCCATAAGGCTGCAGTACGCGGAGCACTTATTGCATGGGGCACCAAGTTGAAAAAGGTACGACAGGCAGACTTTCAACGTGTTTTCGGGGGACTACAACAAGCCGAGATACTGCACAAGGGAACGGCTGACCCAGATGCGCTCCGTCACCTGACAGACTTACGCAAGCTGTTTTCGAAACGCTTAGACCGGCGAATATGCTGACAGTTATGCTATGTAGCTCATAAGTACTATGAGCACGGTAATAAGTGTGGCAGAATTTTGGCCAGGGCACTCCAGAAACAGCGAGTATCATAACATGTTCATAAACTCCATTCCCCCATGGGTGAACCAGTACAACATAACACAAAAATTGGTTGATGTTCCAGGACTATTACGCAGCCCTATATAATTTGGACCTGGATGCCTCCCCAGCAGACAAAGCGCAGAAACAAGCAAGGATAGAGGCCCATCTTTCCTCCTCGGGTCTCCCAAATCTAACTCTCGAGCAGCAGGCAGCTATAGAGGTTCCCATATCCCGGAGTTGTTGGCTACAGTGAAGTCACTCCCTGACGGGAAGAGCCCAGGGACAGATGGCTTCACAAAGGCCTACTATTTGAAAATTATCGAGAAAATACAGGCATTTATGTGCTCCTCCTTCAATTCCTTGGCTTCGGCAGAGCATCTCCCTCAGGGGGCTTCACGGCTCACATCACTGTCCTCACGAAAGAAGGGAAAGATCTTACTCTCCCACAGATCTACCGTCCAATCTCTTTACTGAAAACAGATTTGAAACTATTTGCCAAAATCTTCACCAATTGCCTTAAAAATTTCCTCCCCGAAATAGTCCACCCAGACCAGACAGGCTTTATATTGGGCCAGGAGGCCCGTGATAACTATTCGGGCTATATAGCTCATTCATTGGGCCCAGACACGTGGCCATCTGCTCCCATATTTGATTCCAGACGCAGACAAGGCGTTCGATCACGTGGATTGGGGCTTTCTCAATGCAGTACTGGCTAGGTTGTGGCCTTAGATGTTATGCTGGATATCAGCACTCTACGCGTCTCCTTCTGATCAGGTCAAGGTGAATGGCTGTTTATCTTCAGAGTTCCCATTCCGGAATGGCACGAGACAGAGGTGTCCACTCTCCCCCCTATTGTTCGCTCTGGTCTTGGAACCTCTGCTCAGGAAAATAAGAGCTAATCAAAACATCAGAGGTGTTACTGTAGGTCCTTCAGAACATAAACTTTCCATATACGTGGAGGATGTCCTATTTCACATGGTAGACCCTGTAGTCTCGCTGCCGAACCTGATAAGAGAAAGTAGCAGCTTATAGCCAGGTTTCTAACTTTAAGATCAACTATACCAAATCGGAGATCTTGCGGATTACGGTTCCCCCAGTCATGACTACCACCCTGAAGGGAGCTTTCCCTTTTGCTTGGGCGTCCTCTTCAATACGGTATCTGGGAATCCAGCTTACTAGTAGCTTAAAAGCTCTATTTATTCATAACTACACCCCATTACTAAAGAAGCTTCACCTAGATTTACAATTTTGGGATAAGATGACTTTCACTTGGGTTAGTCTGGTCGCACAAATATCATAAAAACGACAATCCTCCCCTGCATATTATTTCTCCTGCAGATGGTACCTATCCGCTTACCCAGACACTTTTTTTTATGGAGCTCCGTAGTTGTTTTCTCAAGTTTGTGTGGAGAAACCAGAAGGCACGAGTAGCTATGGCCATACTGCAAAGGTCCAAAAGACATGGAGGTCTTGGGCTGCCTAATAGCCTCCAATATCAGGCGACAGCTTTGCAGCACTTACTTGATTTGAAATTTCACACATCCTCTAAACTATGGGTCTCACTGGAAAAGACTATTGCCGGTCGCAACTTGCCGTATGCCCCCTGGGTTCCGATGGGAGACAGATGTCTCGGAGTGGGTGTCCCCACTGACCTCCCATTCATTAATCGTATGGGATAGACTGAATAGATCTTTGGATCTAGCTGCCCCAGCATCTTCGCTGGCTCCAGTGGGGGGGTTCCCCTGGTTAGTGACCGTCTTCCCTCGGATCCTGGGTAAGAGACAGCATAGTTAGCTTGGCACTTTTTTAGAGGGCCACACTTTGATCCCTCTGGATTTACTCAGAGACGTATGGGAGCTTCCCCTTCGATTTCTGGATGTACCGCCAGTTGGCAGATTTTGTTGCCTATACACATCGTGAGATGAATATTAGATCCACTTTTAAAGAGTTTGAACATTTATGGGCAGCACAGGACCCACAGCCTCACACGATCTCTATCCTATACCAACTGTTAGAGGCAGCCAAGTCGCATTCTAAACAATATTTCATTAGAGACTGGGAGCGCGACCTCCAATGTGAGTTTACTAAAGAACAAATGTAGCAGTTGTACTACTTGACCCACTCTAGCTCAGTAGTCTAAAGCAGTGGTCATCAACCCTGTCCTCAGGGCCCACTAACAGGCCAGGTTTTCAAGATAACTGAAATACAGCACAGGTGATATCATTAGCTGCTCACTGATTGCAGTATTCTAGTCTGCATCTCCCCAAGGTAATACATAAAATCTAGCCTGTTAGTGGGCCCTGAGGACAGGGTTGACACTGGTCTAAAGCAGTGGTCATCTACGCTGTCCTCAGGGCCCACTAATAGGCCGGGGTTTTATGTATTACCTTGGGGAGATGCAGACTAGAAAACTGCAATCACTGAGCAGCAAATGATATCACCTGTGATGTATTTCAGTTATCTTGCAAACCTGGCCTGTTAGTGGGCCCTGAGGACAGGGTTGATGACCACTGGTCTAAAGCACAGGAAAAATATTACAAGCTGTTGACCAGGTGGTATTGTATTCCCACAAAAATGTACCCTTCACATTCTGATTTGTGCTGGAGAGGCTGCGTGCAGAGGGGTACTTTCCTCCATATATGGTGGGAATGCCCTCTTGTGCTACCTCTCTGGGAAATGATATGTAAACACGTGTTGGAGGGTCTCCGGATAAGCCACCCAAAATCTCCAAAATGCTTTCTCCTTAGTTTCCCATTCCGTCCACTATTGGTCAACCAGGCACCACATTCTCAGTAGCTTTGAACCTGGTGTGAAGGCCACGACCATATTTTTGGAGTGTGTACAGGAGTTCAGTCACATGATAGCTCAGGATAATGGAAAATAATTTTATGTGAGTTTTAGACACATTTTCATTTATTTTCTTCAGTGGCTCTCACCGCTCCTCTGTTAGTTGGAGAGGAGTTGTGTCGACTGGGACCGAAAGTCCGTGACACAGGAGAGTCCCCTTGTATTTCATGATGTCGAGGTAGCTCTCGGCCCCTATATGGTGTCTGTTACGTATGTTGTGAGTGACAACTCCTGGTACTTCGATATACTGTATACCTATTTTTTGCTTTCTTGTTAGTTTTCTTTCTTTGTTTTTTTTCTGATCCTTCATTTTTGATTTGTTCCCTCACAATGCTAACCAAAATAAAGATTAAAAAAAAAACAAAAAAACTGTTGGGTTATTTTCTTTAAAAGGTTCAGGGCACAGATTAAAAAAAAAAAAAGACACGGTTAATGGTACCAGATTTTTATTAAGACGTATTTACAAATTTAGTCACACTGAAATACAGACCACTTTTCGGGCCAAGATAAATTAGCTCCATCAATGAAGCTACAAGATTAAAAAATTAGGAGAACAGGCACAACACAGAAAACAAGTATAAATGAAGGCCTTTGTAAGTAAGTCAGCATCAGTGTAAGACAAGTTTCAGAGTGTGATCTCTGCACAAAATGGCGAGATGAGTGCTGCACCAGGCACATGGACCTCAACTGTGACAGAAAGGAATCAGTTATTATTGGATGCAGCTACACAAACATTACTAACCTGGATATTTGAATATAAGTGCAACAATGGAGCGAGATGTTATTTCCTTGATATTTTAATAATCTTACCTTTTAGGGGAGAGGAGTCATTACCAAACAAGTGGCCAGTACTAATTTGTGGCTTCCAGTTCTTAATGGTAGCACCCCTTTCGCATAGTGATATCCATAACCTCCCATGGAGCATTATAGCAACTAATCCCAAAACATAATGCACCCGGAGTTGAACATCTATGCATCAATAATTTTACAACTCAATTCATAAGTCTTAAAGCTAAAAGAAAAAAACTTACCGGATTAATGATGCCACCTGACATTACAGACAAAGACAGTCATTGATACAAACAAGTATACAAAGTAGAATAACAGTCTTGATAAACCACAAAGCAGCTGGAAGTTTACAAACAAGCATTCATCTACAAAAGCCACTCAATTACCTCCCGATTACAAAACACGATCATGCAAATAAAACAAAAAAAACAAAACAAAACAAAAAAAACATAAGCCGTGTGGAGTTTTGTATTCCAACTCATCAGGATGCTGCTTTATGACATTGTGTCCTCTCAAGTTGAAATGGCTCAGTAAGGAGGCATCATTGTGTGATGGACCTACAGTGCGCTATTGGAGGCACTGCAGAAGTTGGTGGTAGAGGTTATGCTTTCTTTTGGCAAAGCCCCCAGTGCCTGAAGGGCCGCAGCAGCAGCTGTGGCTTTGGCAAGTTTCTTGGTGACGCTGGGTTGGCTCGGCTGACATGTGACTCCATTGACTGTTACCTGCACAGAGAAAAGAAAAGATAGTAAATCACAGATACGTTTTTTGCCAGTACACTGAAAAGACATTGAGAGAGGCGTAGTACAAAGTTCAACCATTGACTTCCTGTACTGCACAGCATTGTTAAGTTTCAGTTTATTTTTTATTGTAATTTTTTCTTAAAGTGGGAGACTAGGTAAAACATGTTTTGAAGGTAAAACCCTGTGCGAATATCTTACTGATGAGAGTGGCTAGACAGTAGGCTTGGAGGTCACAGGCATAAGACAGTTACAAAGCGGTCTTTACCCAAAAGCCTAATAAATTGCAGCCTACCAATCTAAGTTAGGTGGCTGCATTAGTTTTCTTTTTAAGGCTTTTTCCTTCTGTTTTCCCCTGGTGACCTGGTCAGTAACCCACCTCCTATGCTTTAGAGTATCCACTCTATAACAAAGAGCAGTGGTCTCCAAACTGTGGCCCAGGGACCAGATGCGGCCCTTTGCTTGCTTTTGTCTGGCCCTTGGGGAATTATTTTCATTCACCGAAACAAACAATGGGCCATGTTTCACACCACTGACACCAATGATGGGGCCCAATGACACCAATGATGGGGCAGAAATCCTCCCAATGACACCAACGATGGGGCAGAAATCCTCCCAATGACACCAACGATGGGGCAGAAATCCTCCCAATGACACCAACGATGGGGCAGAAATCCTCCCAATGACACCAACGACGGGGAACAGTTCTTCCCAATGACACCGACGGGGAACAGTTCCTCCCAATGAGGCCAACGACGGGGAACAGTTCCTCCCAATGAGGCCAACGACGGGGAACAGTTCCTCCCAATGAGGCCAACGACGGGGAACAGTTCCTCCCAATGAGGCCAACGACGGGGAACAGTTCCTCCCAATGAGGCCAACGACGGGGAACAGTTCCTCCCAATGACGCCAGCGACGGGGAACAGTTCCTCCCAATGACACCAGCGACGGGGAACAGTTCCTCCCAATGACACCAGCGACGGGGAACAGTTCCTCCCAATGACACCAGCGACGGGGAACAGTTCCTCCCAATGACACCAGCGACGGGGAACAGTTCCTCCCAATGACACCAGCGACGGGGAACAGTTCCTCCCAATGACACCAGCGACGGGGAACAGTTCCTCCCAATGACACCAGCGACGGGGAACAGTTCCTCCCAATGACACCAGCGACGGGGAACAGTTCCTCCCAATGACACCAGCGACGGGGAACAGTTCCTCCCAATGACACCAGCGACGGGGAACAGTTCCTCCCAATGACACCAGCGACGGGGAACAGTTCCTCCCAATGACACCAGCGACGGGGAACAGTTCCTCCCAATGACACCAGCGACGGGGAACAGTTCCTCCCAATGACACCAACGACGGGGAACAGTTTCTCCCAATGACACCAACGACGGGGAACAGTTCCTCCCAATGACACCAACGACGGGGAACAGTTCCTCCCAATGACACCAACGACGGGGAACAGTTCCTCCCAATGACACCAACGACGGGGAACAGTTCCTCCCAATGACACCAACGACGGGGAACAGTTCCTCCCAATGACACCAACGACGGGGAACAGTTCCTCCCAATGACACCAACGACGGGGAACAGTTCCTCCCAATGACACCAACGACGGGGAACAGTTCTTCCCAATGACACCAACGACGGGGAACAGTTCTTCCCAATGACACCAACGACGGGGAACAGTTCTTCCCAATGACACCAACGACGGGGAACAGTTTTTCCCAATGACACCAACGACGGGGAACAGTTCTTCCCAATGACACCAACGACGGGGAACAGTTCTTCCCAATGACACCAACGACGGGGAACAGTTCTTCCCAATGACACCAACGACGGGGAACAGTTCTTCCCAATGACGGGGAACAGTTCTTCCCAATGACACCAACGACGGGGAACAGTTTTTCCCAATGACGGGGAACAGTTCTTCCCAATGACACCAACGACGGGGAACAGTTCTTTCCAATGACACCAACGACAGGTAACAGTTCCTCCCAATGACACCCATAATGGGGTACAATTCCTCCCACTGACACCAAAGATGGGGCACCATTCCTCCCACTGACACCTAAACTAGGGCATTGTTTATTCCCACTGATTTCGGGACTTTTTCTACTTCCAATGACGAGTGTCTGGCGCCCCCCCCCCACCCCCCTCCTCCTAAGTCAGAACAGTAAAATGGCCCTCTGTTTAGAAAGTTTGGAGACACCTGACATAGAGCAACAGAGAGACCTTTGGACAGCAGCATTGTAAGTCTGAAGGGGGGAGTGTTAGGCGTGCTAGCAGATTTAAAAACACTAAGTGAAGCTGAGCTCCAGCTAACACTTTATAAAGCAGATAAAAAATACGTTTTTTTTTTTCTTTTTGGGATAAAAGTTTTCCATAAATAAAAGTTGATCATTGTAAGCACCCTGTCAGTGGTAAATGGTTTGCCTCATCCTTCTAACTGCTACATCTGTAGGACAGCTTGTTCTGTTAAACAACAGACTTAATGGTGAAAATAAAGGAAAGAAAGCCTAAAAAACATAACTAAAGCAGCCACCACATTTAAGAAATGGTAAGCTGCAATATAATGAATGTTAGCTTTTAGGTTTAATACTGGTTTAACCACTTAAGGACCAAGCCTATTTTTTACAATTGGTGTTTACAAGTTAAAATAGTTTATTTTTTGCTAGAAAATTACTTTGAACCCCCAAACATTATATATTTTTTTTCAGACACCCTAGAGAATAAAATGGTGGTTATTGCAATACTTTATGTCTCACCCCGTATCTGCGCAGCGGTCTTACAAATGCAGTTTTTGTGGAAAAAATACACTTTTAAGAATTAAATAAAAACAGTAAAGATAGCCCAACATTTTTTATATTGTGAAACATAATGTTGCGCTGCGTAAATTGATACCCAACATGTCACACTTCAAAATTATGCCCGCTCTTGGAATGGCGACAAACTTGGCACTTAAAAACCTCCATAGGCGATGTTTAAAAATTTCCACAGGTTACCAGTTTTGAGTTAGAGGAGGTCTAATGCTGGAATTATTGCTCTCGCTGTAACGATCGTGGGGATACCTCACATGTGTGGTTTAAACACCAATTTATATATGCAGGCTCGACTTGCGCATGAGGGACGGGTCGCTTTAAAAAAAAAATTCCCTTCTTATTTTACTTTTTATTTTTACACTGTCCCTTTAAAAAAAAAATTTGGATCACTTTTATGCCTATTACAAGGAATGTAAACATCCCTTGTAATAGAACAAAAAGTATGTGAGATCTGGGGTCAAAAAGACCTCAGATCTCACACATTTACCACATAAAAGCGATAAAAATAAAAAAATTGCCACTTTAAGGCCGTTGGGCGGAAGTGACGTTTGACGTCGCTCCCGTCATCCAATGGCATAGAGTTGAGTGGGGGCCATCATTCCCTCACACGACTTCCTACCTATCAGGGGAAAGGATCGGATCGCCTCCGCTGCTACCAACGGATCTGGTAAGCGGCGGAGACAACTGGGACACAGCGGGAGGGGGGTGGGCATATCTTCCGCTGCCGATAAACGTGATCTTGCAGCAATTCCAGCGCGGAGACCACTTTTATCCTAAACCGGACTGGCCGCTGTTGAAGAAAATACCGGGGTTATGGCAGCTGTCTGCTGCCATAACAACGGTATTTAACATCAAAGTAGCAAGGTAAATCCACGGTGGGCGGTCTGGAATTGGTTAACCACTTCAGCCCCGCTCACTGAATATATACGTCATTTTTTTGAAGATGGATATCTCGGTAACGGCAGCAGCTGCTGCCACAACCGAGATATCCATCTTTACAGTGAGCGGTTCTGTACATGATAATGGTGGTCTCTGCGGCGGGTTCGCCGCGAGATCACCGTTATCGGCGGCGGGAGAGGTGCCACCCCCCCTCCCGCCGCTCTCCCGCACCCTCCGCCGCTTACCGGAGCCGTCGGTAGCGGCGGAGGCGATCGGGTCCTGTCACTTCCTCGGTATGGAGATGAGTGAGGCCAAGATGGCCCCCACCCGTCTCCATACCATGTGACGGCCGGAGCGACGTCATTAAGACGGCTCCGCCCACTTCTCTTAAAGGCACAATTATTTGTGTCATTTTTTTAAACGACTTTTTTTTTTTTTTTTTGCATTTTAGTCTAAATATGAGAACTGAGGACTTTTTGACCTCAGATCTCATATTTAAGAGGACCTGTCATGCTTTTTTCTATTACAAGGGATGTTTACATTCCTTGTAATAGGAATAAAAGTGATCCAAAATTTTTTTTTTTAAAAAACAGTGAAAAAATAAATAAAATAAAGTAAAATCAATAATAAAAAAAAAAAAAAAAATTTTTTTAAAGCGCCCTGTCCCGACGAGCTCGCGCGCAGAAGCGAACGCATACGTGAGTAGCGCCCGCATATGAAAACGGTGGTCAAACCACACATGTGAGGTATCGCCGCGACCGGTAGAGTGAGAGCAATAATTCTAGCCCTAGACCTCCTCTGTAACGCAAAACATGCAATCTGTAGAATTTTTTAAACGTCGCCTATGGAGATTTTTAAGGGTAAAAGTTTGACGCTATTCCACGAGCGGGCGCAATTTTGAAGCGTGACATGATGGGTATCAATTTACTTGGCGTAACATTATATTTCACAATATAAAAAAAATTTGGGCTAACTTTACTGTTGTCTTATTTTTTTTTTCAAAAAAGTGAATTTTTTCCAAAAAAAGTGCGCTTAGAAGACCGCTGCGCAAATACGGTGCAAAAAAAAGTTTTGCAATGACCGCTATTGTATTCTCTAGGGTGTTAGAAAAAAAACAATATATAATGTTTGGGGGTTCTAAGTAATTTTCTAGCAAAAAAACCTGTTTTAAACTTGTAAACACCTAAAATCCAAAACGAGGCTGGTCTTAAAGTGGTTAAAGGATACATTTACCTTTCACAACATGTTACACCCATATTCATATTTGTTGTGTGCAAAGGCAGAGTAAGGCCTCATGTACACTGCTGCTGGTAAACAGATGTTTATGAGCAGTTGGACTTTTTTTCAGCTGCTCCTGAACTCTCCAGTATGTTATCTTATCAGTACATGTACACAGGGTCATTTATAGTGTTTCTAGGCAGTTGCGTTTAGAAGCAGTTGCGTTTAGAAGTAAAAAAAAATGCGCTCAGGACGGATGTTCAGAGGCATTTGAAAAGCCTATAACAGCTTGTAAACGCGATTCGTTTACAGGCGTTTCAAACGCGGCAAAACGGACGTTTAACGTCGGTTACGATCTGTCAAGTAAAATCGCTCTGGAGAGGTTGTAAAACGTTACGTGTACAATAAGCCTGAAATACAAAATGGTTATATCTGGTGTGAATGGGGGAATTACTTGTAGATAAAAAGGGCAAAACACCACTACCTTTCATTCACAATAGGGCCGGAGCTCCAAATTCAATCTGCCCTGAAAAGCAATTCTTACCTTAAAAAGGAAGCGTTTGCGATGGTCCGGGCCTGTATCATCCACAAGCGTGAAGTCCGGTGGAGACCATTTCTTCTTGTTGCAGAGCTCCATCAGAACAGAGATGGGATGTTTTCCTACAAAAAAAATTACAGTTTTAGGACACTGAACTAAAATGTTTGAAAGAGCCTGCCTGTCTTGGCACAACGGTATAATTACAGCTTCAGCAGATGTGAGTACTATGGACATACCAGTGCTAGAGACCCTGAACTGTATCACAGCATTGCACTGGGTAATCATTTTTTATATTAACAGAAGAACCAGTCTACCAGTAAAGCAATCTGTAAACAGTAGAGCTGACTTTTCTGTTAGAACAACACAGGACACTGAATCCTGATTAAACCCAAGAACAAAACTAATATATTGCAGCTTACCAGTCCTTAGATGTATTGTTTGCTTTAGCTTTAATTTTTCAACAAGAAAGTACCTGTCTTGCCGTCGATAAAAGTGATCTTGCGGCGAATGCGCCGCAGAGACCACTATTATCGGAAACCAGACTGCCTGCCGAAAGAGGATACCAGGGTTATGGCAGCTAGCTGCTGCCATAACAAAGATATGCCTCTTCAAAGTAAGGATGTATAACGTCTTCTGGACCAGCCGCCGCAGTTTTACTGTGGCAGGCTGGCTCCCCTGCGCGAAATCACGTTACTGTACGTGATCTCGCGGGGTCCGCATAGCAGGCGCTGTCGCGATGACCGTCGGCCACGAGCGATCGTGACCAGGAACGTGTGTGTAAACACACACTTCCCTGTTATGTTCTGACAGGAGTGACAGATTGTGTGTTCCCATTAGCTAGGAATCACGATCTGTCACTTCCTGTAGTTAGTACCTCCCCCTTCAGTTAGAATCACCTCCCAGGAAACACAGTTAACCCCTTCACCACCCCCTAGTGTTAACGCCTTCACTGCCAGTGACATTTTTTACAGTAATCAATGCATTTTTAATCGCACTGATCGCTGTATTAACGCCAATGGTTCTAAAGAAGGACGTGTATTAGTCACACTGCAGTAAGTAATCTAAAGTAAGACAGTTCTGTACACATTACTGTATTTTACAAAATTTGAATGCGCCACAAACATCTGCCAGTGCAACTTGAATGGGAGGTGCTGAAAGGCTTAAAACTCTACCAGACTTGACAAGAGGCTTCAATTTTGAAGCGAAGTGACATTATGCTAACGCTTCATGTATTGATAATGTGAACACCAGTGTGTGCTGTCCATAGTATCACGCCCCTCAAATGCCTGCTTTCAATGGCAGTGTGAACTTGTGGACTGGTTAACCTCACTGGCGGTATGATTCTTTCTGATTTTAGGTGCTGAAAGCGGTACAATTATTTTGCATGGAAATTTGGCGTTTTATATTGTAGGTCTGTAATTATTAACAATAACACACTTAAATCTGTCCAAACAAGAGTCTAGTAGATATCCCGGGTATGATAACGTTTGAAACACAAAAACATAAATTATAATATAATAAAAAAAAAAAAATTAAAAAAAATAAAAATAAATAGTAATAAAATAAATTTCCACACGATTCACTATCGCTCAATTCTGCAAGTGTTCTAATTTACTATCGCTGTTTTCTAGCTGGTCTAAAGCCATTTTTGACGTAAAGGGACACTTTTTGGTTGCTATGGACAATCTCCAGTTTCCAGGCAGAAAGAACAGTATATGCAATATAAAACTGCATGCAGGGCATTGGACAAAGCACTGGGGACAAATGGGATGTGAAATGATTTCATACAGTACTGTAATCTGTAAGATTACAGTACTGTATGTGTTATGCTTTTTACTTTTTTTGAATTTGCCGCCAGGCTCCGCCCCCGTGCGTCGCGACGCTCGCAGGGAACGGAGCCTGGCACAGAGAGGCTTCGGAACAGGACACAGCCCGCGGACACTGCGGGGGACATCGCAGGATCCCGGGGACAAGGTAAGTAAGGAGGCACCAGGATCCTGCGATGCAATCCCGAGTGTGGCTCGGGGTTACCGCTAATGGTGCTGAATTTTAACCCCGAGCCACACTCGGGAAAACCGCCAGGGAGGCTACGCTGAAAAAGAACACATTTTTGTTTTTGGGTTTAGATACACTTTAACGTTTGGAGGGCCAAGGGCCCATATTCTTGATACACAGATCATTAAGGAGTTACACAGCCTTGTGCCATATGAAGAATCGCAGCTGGGATTGAGTCAGGTAGACAGAATTGTCTAGGTGTGATGGCCTAGTGGCTATATTAGAAGGAAATATATATATATTTTTAATATCTGACAAGTACAACATCTGCAGTAAATAGATTTAAGAAGTTGCATATTTTCACACACAGGTGTTTTAACCTTTTCAGCTCTGAAAGATTTACCCCCTTCATGACCAGGCCATTTTTTGCGATACGGTACTGCGTTACTTCAACTGACAATTGGTCGTGCGACACTGTACCCAAATAAAATCTATGTCCGTTGTTTCCCACATATAGAGCTTTCTTTTGGTGGTATTTGATCAACTCTGACTTTTTTTTTTGTTTTGTTTTTTGCGCTAAAAAACAAAAAGACCCGAGAATTTTGAGGGGAAAAAAAAAAAAAAAAAAAACACACACACACACAATTTCTGCTGTAAAACATATCCAGAAAAAAAAAAAAAAAAAAAAAATCAACTTTCTTCTTCAATTTAGGCCAACATGTATTCTGCCACATTTTTGGTAAAAAAAATCCCACTAAGCGTATATTGATTGGTTTGCCCAAAAGTTATAGCACCTACAAACTATGGAATATTTTTATGGAATTTTTATTTTACTAGTAATGGCAGCAATCTGCGACTTATAGCGGGATCGCAGCGGCCAAATGGGACACCAAGTGACACTTTTTTGGGGACCAATCACACTAATACAGTGATCAGTGCTAAACAATATGCACGGTCACTTTACTGACACTGGCAGGGAAGGGGTTAAAATCATCTGTGGGGGAGGGGTTTGTACTGTAAGACGACAGAGATCCGTGTTCCTGCTTAGCAGAAACACAAGATCTCTGTTTTTTCCTGTCATAGAACGGCGATCTGCCTTGTTTACAAAGGCAGACTGCCGATCCGTCTGCCTCACAGTGGGAGCTGGTGGCCGGCGGCGCGCCACAGACCCAGAAAACGAAATTATGCACAGATACGCGATTTTGCGCTAAAGGGCCATCCTGCCGCAGTATATATGCGTGGGGCGGTCCAGAAACGGTTAATAAGCATTTTAAAAAGGATCTTTTTACACCTTAAAGTGCATATCCACAATTGCAGTCAAATTTGAGAAACTCCCACTACATGTTTGCTATGTTTTTATTCACACAGCAGAGCTAAAAATTGTTTTTAAAAAATACTTGCCTATATATTTCGTTCTTTGGAGCAGGGACAAAGGACTCTACAGGCAACCAATTTTGTTTAGTATAGCTTCCAATGTGCAATTAACCAATAGGTATTTTTTAACTGCATTAACACATATTGTACCATCCAAGCCTTGTGATCCTAAACCCACTGTACTGCCATGTACACACGATAGGATTTTCCGACAACAAAACCGTGGATTTTTTTCCTTAGGATTTTGGCTCAAACTTGTCTTGCATACACACGTTCACACAAATGTTGTCGGAAATTCCGAACGGCAAGAACGCGGTGATGTACAACACATACGAGCCGAGAAAAATGAAGTTCAATAGCCAGTGCAGCTATTCTGCTTGATTTCCGATAAGTTTTGTTGTCGGAAAATTTGAGAACCCGCTTTCAAACATTTGTTGGTGGAAATTCCAACAACAAATGTTCTATGGAGCATACACACGGTCGGACTTTCCGACAACAAGCTCACATCCAACATTTGTTGTCGGAAAATCCTATCGTGTGTACAGGGCATTAGACACCCCATCCATGATTTGATTTTCTTTCCTCTCAAAGGAAAGAAAATCACCTGATTTCCCAAGTGCTAACGTGTTTTGTCAACAGGGCTTCCCAGCAGTCAGCGCACAACTAGCAGCTGCAGCCGCCGGCAGTAATCGCATGTAGAAAATCCAAGAGATTGGTTGCACCCAAGTCGATGGATGGATAGACTTGGGTACAATCAGCCTGCACATACATAGATCAAATCTCGGCTGGTTCAGTCATGTATGGCTGGCCTTAGGACAGACATTGTGCACATTAAGATCATAACTGATTAATAAAGATCTGCCATCTTAGCACAGTACAGACAGGGTAAATTATGGTAAACGTCATCACTAAGCAATACACAGATAGGGAAAGCTAAGTGGAGTTTTATGCAAGTGAAAATGTAAAGCCGGCCATATGTGGACCACGCTTCGATCCATGTATGGGCAACCCTGGTTGTACAGTCGTACTATTGATTCACTTCTGTACAAACACCCTATCAAGTTTGTCCGAACAACCAGCGCTGCCAGCTATCTCCGGCAACATTGATCATTGTGTTCCGTGTCCCGCTGTGAAAACACAGTAGCACGGTGGGGGTCATTTGAGCGGGATAGGGGAATCAGTATTTTTTCTTTCGTTCAACACACTTGGTTGAACGAAAAATAATGTATGGCCTGCCTAAGCAGCAATTTTTATTTTCAATTTTTTTTAAGTTACGCTATGTCAATGTCAGCGTAACAAATATAAAAGTAGGTGGTATCCCAATTTGGCTGCAAAGGTGTATATATACACACACATTAGGAGTCATGTCAGACAGGCAATTTTATAGCAGCAATTTCTTTCTGCTACAAATCGCTAACAGCGAGTTAACAGCGAATGTAATCATTTACATTTCTGGCAATTGTCAAATGTGCTACATCATTAGAGTGTTTGCCAGGTAAAGTATCTCGATGCTGAACAAATTGTTTGTTTACCCGACTGGAAAATTACCCTACATACTACCCTGGGATTGGGACTTGGGGAAGGACCTATAAGAGTATTATAAACACAGCTTTGGTAGAGGCTGGATGCAAGGTACTTTTCAAGTGGTTCTTTAATTTTCCTTTCTTGATTCTATTTAGCTACTATGCCAACTCTCCTATGGAGCATTTTGTGTATCCATGACCCGTGTCAGCTGGCAGGTGAATTGTGGGAATGTTGGGATGCCATCTCCTTTTGAATCCCCTGCGTGGGATTGTTGTACGCTTTGGCAGGGTAGTTTGTAGCCCCAATAAGATCATACTCTTCCACTTGATCCCTTGCCCTTGAAGATGTCTTGGTTTAACATTTTGATATCTTTATTATTGGTATTTTGCTGTATTCCATCTGTGTTGTGGGACTTTATTACTTACTTTTTGATATTACAGTTTGCGTATGATTTGTGTACTCGTCCAAAAAGTTTAATAAACATATTGAAAACAGAAAAAGGCTTGGTAGGGATTACAAGTACTTTAAATAAAAGGGAACCTGCCGATACAGAAAAGAACAGCAATGATTGTTCCTCCCAAGTACGATTGTATTCCGATACCCTTATAAGTAAGTTTATGACTCAATACGGCCAAAAGCAGCCAGATCCAACAACTGTCATGTAATGTGTTTGGAAAGCTATTGGATTTGTAACAATTAAATGACAAGTAGAGAACTCACCAGATAGATCCTTCATAACAGGCATTGTCAGCTTGTTGGAAGCTTTTTCCCCATCTGCCACTAATCCTAGAATAAGAAACACTTATTGTCATTCTCGGATAATGTTAAAAAAATTTAAAAAGTTTTGCCTACTCTCCTAGCGAAGAAAAACAAACAATATTGAATACTCAGCACCCAACTCCATTACAGAAAAGCCTGCCTTGTTTTAAAAATGATGGAATGGCTACAAAACATTCTTTACCATAAAGTGTATATCTGGGCAAAAAAATAAAACATTCAGTACGCCTATCCAATACATGCACATTTCCCCGTGTTTTGTTTCTTTAACCACTTCCCGCCCATAGGGAGTCATAAGACGTCCTGGACTATAAGTGGGGATATCTGAACGATGCCTGCAGCTGCAGGCGTCATTCACATATCTTTTTTTTTTTAGGCGGCAATTCCCTGCACAGTAAAAAGAATATCAGCTGTTCAGTCGCTTGATTGTTTTTACAGGCGGTGGGAGGGGGACGTCCCCCCTTCCCGCCGCCCTCTGGGGCATTTATCGTCTCGCCTGTGGGATTGGCGAGCCGGAGAAGGAATCGGCCGGTGGCGGAAGTCTACCATAGAGCTGACCAAGGACCAGATGGTCCCCGGTCATCTCTATTACCTTCAGAGGCCCGGCGCGATACTATGACGCCACATCCAGCCTTGGCAGATGTAAACACTGCAGTTATTTTACCTAGAGAGCCTGAAATCTCTTTTTTTTATCTCAGGCTTTGCAGCCTAGAGGAGATATCTGGGGTCTTATAGACCCCAGATATCTCTGTAAAGAGGAACTGTCACACACTATTCCTAGTGCAAGGGATATTTACAGTCCTTGTAATAGGAATAAAAAGAATACAAGTAAAAAAAAATTATTAAATAAATGAAAATAAAGGGACAGTGTAAAAAAAAAAAAAGTAAAAAACAAAAAAAAAAAAATGTAAGTGCCCGCGCATACATAAGTCGGCCCACATTTGTAAACTGCATTCAAACCATACATGTGAGGTATCGCTGTGAACATTGGAGCCAGAGCAATAATTCTAGCTCATTACTGTACTTGCAGCATTTTTAAAGTCCAACATCAGGCTACATTTTTCTTCCTTTTAACTTTGCCCCCAGATGTTTAAAAAAATGCAGCTCAGGATTCAATCCAACTTAACAGAAGACTGACTGAACCCCCCCCCCCCCCCCCCCGGGCCAGAACACATAAAAAAAACCCAAAAAAACAAAACAAAGCATAAAATACTTCAGGTAGGCTTTGGTGGGTGATAGAAAAGAGTCTGGGTCATGGCATGTATTGCAAAGAGATGTTAAAGTTACATAGTTTATCTGGTTTAAAAAAAAAGAAAAAGAAAAAACACAAATCAGTCCAGATCAACAAACACAGGAAAGAATAAAAAAACTCACAAAAATTTAAAACCTCCATATACAGAGCATCACAGCGCTTCACTTTTTTCACATTTTGTTATGTTACAGCCTTATTCCAAAATGGATTAAACTCATTTTTCTCAAAATTCTACAAACAATACCCCATAATGACAATGTGAAAGAAGTTTGTTTGAAATCTTTGCAAATTTATTAAAAATAAAAAACGAAAAAAAAAAAATCACATGTACATAAGTATTTCAAAGTCTTTGCCATAACACTCAAAATTGAGCTCAGGTGCATCCCGTTTCCACAACTTGATTGGAGTCCACCTGTGGTAACTTCAGTTGAATGGACATGATTTGGAAAGGCACACACCTGTCTATATAAGGTCCCACAGTTAACAGTGCATGTCAGAGCACAAACCAAGCCATGAAGTCCAAGGAATTGTCTGTAGACCTCCGAGACAGGATTGTATCGAGGGACAGATCTGGGGGAAGGGTACAGAAAAATTTCAGCAGCATTGAAGGTCCCAATGAGCACAGTGGCCACCATCATCCGTAAATGGAAGAAGTTTAAAACCACCAGGACTCTTCCTAGAGCAGGCTGCCAGGCCAAACTAAATGAGGGGAGAATGGGGGGAGAAGGGCCTTAGTCATGACGGCGACCAAAAACCGGATGGTCACTCTGACAGAGCTCCAGCGTTTCTCTGTGGAGAGAGGAGAACCTTCCTGAAGAACAACCATCTCTGCAGCACTCCACCAAATCAGACCTGTATGGTAGAGTGGCCAGACAGCCGGCCAGCCAGAGTTTTTCTAAAAGGCGCCTGAAGGACTTTCAGATCACGAGAAACAAAATTATCTGGTCTGATGAAATAAAGATTGAACTCTTTGGCCTGAATTGCAAGCGTCATGTCTGGAGAAAACCAGGCACTGCTCATCACCTGGCCAATACCATCCCTACAGTGAAGCATGGTGGTGGCAGCATCATGCTGTCGGGATGTTTTTCAGCGACAGGAACTGGGAGACTAGTCAGGATCTAGGGAAAGCTGAATGCAGCAATGTACAGAAACATCCTTGATAAAAACCTGCTCCAGAGCACTCTGGACCTCAGACTAGGGTGAAGATTCATCTTCCAACAGGACAACAACCATAAGCACACAGCCAAGATAACAAGGAGTGGCTACAGGACAACTCTGTGAATGTCCTTGAGTGGCCCAGACTTGAACCCGATTAAACATCTCTGGAGAGATCTAAAAATGGTTGTGCATCAACGCTCCCCATCCAACCTGACAGAGCTTGGTAGGTTCTGCAAAGACGAATGGGAGAAACTGCCCAAAAATAGGTGTACCAAGCTTGTAGCATCATACTTAAAAAGACTTGAGGCTGTAATGGGTGCCAAAGGTGCTTCACCATAGTATTGAGCAAAGGCTGTGAATACTTAGGTACATGGGATTTTCTTCATTTTATATTCTTAATAAATTTGCAAAGATTTCAAACAAACTTCTTTCATGTTGTCGTTATGCGGTATTGTTTGTAGAATTTTGAGGAAAATAATGAATTTAATCCATTTTGGAATAAGGCTGTAACATAACAAAATGTGGAAAAAGTCAAGCGTTGCGAATACTTTCCAGATGCACTGTGTTTACTTGGCATGTTCGAAATGCCATTTACCTTTACGATCAGTCTTAAAGTCAACAAGAATAGGATTAACATTTCCCTCATTATTTCTTCCAAGTCCTTCTCCTTCCTTCCATCCCATCTTCCTCATGAGTAGGGCTCCTCTTCCACCAGAAACCGGTGCTGCCTTTAGAAACTGATCCTAGAAGGCAGACAGATGAGACAGAAAAGGGGCGAACCAAAATGTTACTATAACTTTAAAAATAAGGCGGTAAAATGTACAATTTTTTACGGTTTCCCAAGGCAGACTTCAAACCCCCCGATTTATTGACTACACAGTTCATATATACTAGATACCAGAAACATAACAGAGGACTACAGCTCTCCATGCAGAATATGCACAAAGCTAAGCCATGTTTTTTTAATTGTCTTTTTACAACATCCTCTACTGATCAGTAATGGTTCTGACACCAGTCTGCCACACAAGAGGGAAGTTACATTTTAACATACTTCTGTGAATGACAGGTAATTAAAAGGTGCATAGCACATCACAGTTTTAGAAAAGGAAAAGGAAAAAAGAAAAACTTGTTAAATGCTTACCTACCTAATGAATCTTTGGCTGCAGTGTTGTGATAGTAGAGCAGGCAGTGACCGTGGACACAAGGCAGCTACAAGGATCTGACCCTGCAACAAGTTTCCATATAGAGCGGTGAAAGTTCACAGGTGACTGTGAACTATCCCCTCTCTGGTAACCCCATGCTTACCCGTGCAAAGAGCTGTCCTATCGTCATCCTGAAACCTGAACACTGGGCAAATTCTAGTCTGTCATCCTGGACTGAAGCAAGAAACATATTTTGGCACAGTAAAGAGAACCCCCCCCCCGCCCCCCCACACACCTCTTGTTAGTGAGTTATCTAGCAGCCCTGTGTCACTTTAACAATGCACAATCAGGTTAATCTGCAACTGTGAAACAATAAGCATAACTCAACCACCAAAACAGTAAACAGAACATGGCTTGTATGGAGACTGGTCTCTGACCTGCCACGCCCAGTCATGATGGGGCTGAACCAGATCATGTAGAAGACACTGTCCACGCTGGATCTTGATTTAAAACACCCATGGTTTTTTATTTTGGTTTTACTTACTTACGTACGGTTCCATTCGCCCCTCTCAATGCCGGAACAGTTTCATAAAAGAAGGGCTGAGAGTGACACAGACCCCAGCCATTGTCACACCAGGGTCCGATCCCGCTTTAGAACCTGCTTTGTAATGATAGAATTTTCAGCATCAAGGTCTGTTTCACTGTGCCCACCAAAGCGGAGAACATATTGCAAAATACAAGTCAGAATACAAATTGCACTGCTATGGGCAGAAGTAATTTGGGGTTTGACGTGATAAGGGTCAGAACTGTGACTAATCATTTCATTTATGAGGGAAATGATCAGGCATTTTACACACCAAAGGGGTGACTTGTATTTGGTACAGTACTTACACAGTCAATACTCCAGAATCTGAAGACATAGGAAACCAAAACTAAGAAAAAAAAAAAAAAAAGAAGAAGAAAAATAAAAAAAACACGCCTGAATTAGGAACAGTTCCCAACGATTAGTAAGGCTAGCCATAGACAGTGCAAGCTTCTTTCCTGCAAGAAATTCACTTGATTCCCCATCAACACAGTGTTAATGTGGGAATCCCTCCCATGGAGCTATTGTGTTCTCCCAGCAGGTGGATGAAGCCAAGTGAACACAGGGATTATTGCTAGCAATAATCACATGTAAAATCAGACAGGCTGGCTGTACCGATCGACTTGGGTACATTCCGCCCATACAGGATACAAACCATCTATGGCCGGCTTAAAGATTCTAATATTTGGCTGTTTACACTAGCAGTGCAGTAGGAGACAGATACTGGGAGAATTTGTTAAATCTGATACATTAGAATATGATCCCTATAACCAAAATATATAGAGACAGCAGCAACATCTGGTAGGCAGAGGGGAGAGCCAAGGTGAAGGTGGCGGCAGCAGCAGGACAGGTACTCTGGCAACTTCAATGGTAGGCGACACGATACATCCAACCAAATACAGATCATTCTTGATGTCCCTTGTACTCCCTTCTTCCGCAATCTCAAGATGGCTCTGCTTCTGGTTACTCCTGTTCTTTCTTGGCTGATGACTTCTCCACTGCTCTACATACCATCCGTTGCTGCTCATGCTAATAAACTTATTCAATGAACAAGCAAAGAGAGATAAAGATAAGCAAAGTGCAGTAGCAAATAGTAACCAATTGAATCACCTTCAACTGACTAGAATGAGAAATCAGATTGCTAATCGTTACTGGTTTTTGCATATCACTACAGCTTCTTGCATAATAATGCGATCATAACACGGCATAGCTGCCGATATCTCCTTTTCACAGGACTGATCAAATAACCAAACCAAAAATGGCTAAATTATGGATCAACAATTGCTAAATATGTGGATAGAATTGGGCTAGTCATCTTCTCAGACAACAGAGAAAACCCTGGAATGCACCAAATCGAACTCTCCACTGACTTCCAATTTCTGACTCTTATCATGTGAACCACTTCGACAGTGAAAGGAACAGTGAAACAGACCAGTTTTGGGAAACACAAAAGTTCATCATTCAGCCAGAGGGAAAAGGTTAGGTTTAAGGACCAATAATCTCACAAACCACCTCAAAATGAAACAATATGGGGATGGTGTCAAACGACCAATTAGAATGAACAAACATCTATATACATGCATGAACTAGACACATGCACTCTAGCACACGAGAATGTGTGTGTCCGCTTTAACCAAATGTAATACTAAAAGGTTTAGTTTCAATACAGTTTAGATTTCAATTTGTGGTAGTTTGTGAACAGGATTTTCTCCAGTGCTATGCTTTATAAAACTAAATTATATACAGAGTAATAAAAGCAAGCACTGGCACCTAATATGCCATTTTCTAAACACTACATCAGCATGTACATAGTATAGGCAAACGCACCACAGCTTGCCTGCTGCATACCTTTTTAAGCCACGCTTGTGGGCCGCTGTTACTAATTTCATCAGCAGACAGCACCTGGGCTCCGGTGCTTCCTGTAAACTGCCCAGGAAGGGAAGTAGACTGAGCCCATGCATCGATCTATGGCAAGGAAGAAGTATGATAAAAATCTGATACTAAATTAAAAACAGGACGAGGACTTTAAATCATAGAATTAGTGGTATTGAAGGTTCAGCTTAAAAAAAAAAAAAAAAAGTTATACTTACCTGCTTTGTGTAATGATCCTCTTCTTCATAGATCCCCCGCCAGCACTCCTTGGTCCTCCCTTTTGACCAGTACCTCTAATATCAAGCCGCTTGCTATGGGGGTACTTGGTGCATGCTCGCTCCTGAGTTCTGCTCTATGCATCCATAAAACACATAGAACTGCGGCTCAGCCCTGCCCCCTCCTCATTGGCTCACTAGCTGTGATCTCAGCGGAGGAAAGGGAGACCTGGGACAGCTGAGGCTCTCGTGCACATCGCTTGATTTGGGGGGGGGGGGGGGCTAAAGTCAGTATTAGGAGGGGCTGTGGGGGAGGGGGGGGGGGCAGCACACAGAAGGTTTTTTACCTTCCTAGAATGCAGGAAGGTAAAAAAAACCTTCAGCCTATACAACCACTTTATTCGTTTCGATTTTCATATCCCCATGGTCACAGTTTACATGAGAAGATCATGCAAAGGTACCAATGAATCACGAAAGGAGGACTTGTTTCCCTGATTCAGGCCTAATCAGCTTTTTCCCACAAGGCCATGCCCGACCGGGGACATGACATCACTTGTTGAACTGAAGTGACTGCGGAATCTTTAAAATATATATTAGAGCGCTGTCACTACATAGAAATTTTAAATGTCTGTTATTCAATAAATCTGCATACCAGGCAGGAAGCTTAATACATAAAATATTTTATATATATATATATATATATATATTTTTTTTTTTATATTTTATATTAACCGCTTGCCGACCGACTCACGCAGGTATAGTGCGGTAGAAGGGATTGTACAGGCAAAACCACGTACTTGCACGTTACCCTTTAAGAGGTGGCCATCGGCGCGCGCCGAGCTCAGTGAGTCGGGTCGTGATCCCGCGATCGCCTCATGGGGAGGAAGATGCTGATGTAAACAGCATATCCCCATTCTGCATAGTGACAGTGTCACTCGATTTCTGCTCCCTGTCATCGGAGCAGAGATCAGTGACGTGTAACATGTAGCCACCCCCCCCCCCCAGTTAGAAAAGCGCCCCTAGGACACACTTAACCCCATACACTGCCACCTAGTGGTTAACCACTTCACTGCCAGTGTCATTTACACAGGAATCAGTGCATTTTTATAGCACTGATTGCTGTATAAATGACAATGGTCCCAAAAATGTGTCAAAAATGTCCGACATGTCCGCCATAATGTCGCAGTCACAATAAAAATCGCTGATCGCCGCCATTTAAAAAAAAAAAAAAAATTATTAATAAAAATGCCATAAAACTATCCCCTATTTTGTAAACGCTATAACTTTTGCACAAACCGATCAATAATCGCTTATTGCGATTTTTTTTACCAAAAGTATGTAGAAGAATACATATCGGCCTAAACTGAGGAAAAAAAATAGTTTTTTTTATATATTTTTGGGGGATATTTATTATAGCAAAAAGTAAAAAATAATGCGTTTTTTTCAAAATTGTCGCTCTATTTTTGTTTATAGCACAAAAAATAAAAACTGCAGAGGCGATCAAATACCACCAAAAGAAAGCTCTATTTGTGGGGAAAAAAGGATGTCAATTTTGTTTGAGAGCCACGTCGCACGACCGCGCAATTGTCAGTTAAAGCGACGCAGTGTGGAATCGCAAAAAGTGCTCTGGTCAGGAAGGGGGTAAATTCTTCCGGGGCTGAAGTGGTTAATATACAGTGGGGACAGAAAGTATTCAGACCCCCATAAATTTTTCACTCTTTGTTATATTGCAGCCATTTGCTAAAATCAGTTAAGTTCATTTTTTTCCTCATTAATGTACACACAGCACCCCATATTGACAGAAAAACACAGAATTGTTGACATTTTTACATATTTAATAAAAAAGAAAAACTGAAATATCACATGGTCCTAAGTATTCAGACCCTTTGCTGTGACACTCATATTTAACTCAGGTGCTGTCCATTTCTTCTGATCATCCTTGAGATGGTTCTACACCTTTATTTGAGTCCAGCTGTGCTTGATTATACTGATTGGACTTGATTAGGAAAGCCACACACCTGTCTATATAAGACCTTACAGCTCACAGTGTATGTCAGAGCAAATGAGAATCATGAGGTCAAAAGGAACTGCCTGAAGAGCTCAGAATCAGAATTGTGGCAAGGCACAGATCTGGCCAAGGTTACAAAAAAATTTATACTGCACTTAAGGTTCCTAAGAGCACAGTGGCCTCCATAATCCTTAAATGGAAGACGTTTGGGACGACCAGAACCCTTCCTAGAGCTGGCTGTCCGGCCATACTGAGCTATCGGGGGAGAAGAGCCTTGGTGAGAGGTAAAGAAGAACCCAAAGATCACTGTGGCTGAGCTCCAGAGATGCAGTGGGGAGATGGTTGACTTTCTACAACTTTCTCCCATCACTGCAGCCCTCCATCAGTCGGGGCTTTATGGCAGAGTGGCCCAACGGAAGCCTCTCCTCAGTGCAAGACACATGAAAGCCTGCATGGAGTTTGCTAAAAAAAACACCTGAAGGATTCCAAGATGGTGAGAAATAAGATTCTCTGATCTGATGAGACCAAGATAGAACTTTTTGGCCTAAATTCTAAGCGGTATGTGTGGAGAAAACCAGGCACCGCTCATCACCTGTCCAATACAGTCCCAACAGTGAAGCATGGTAGAGGTCGACCGATATTTGGCGTTTTTTACTTAATCGGCATTGGCTGATTGTGCTGATAAAAAAGGCCGTTCACCGTGACTTGCAAATGACTTCTGTAACAGAAGTAAATGCAAGTTGCCTGAAGACTTCTCTCCTCCTCTGGGCAGCCTGCCAAATCTGATAAGAAGAAACATTGTATTTATTCTTGGTTCTTTTATCAATGAGCTGAACTCCTTGTAGAGGAGTTCTCAGTTTAACCATTTAAAGTCTAAATCTTTTCTGACACTTGTTGCTTACCGGTAAAAATCCTGTATTTTCTGCTAGAAAATCACTTAGAACCCCCAAACATTATATATATTTTTTTTAGCAGAGACCCTAGGGAATAAAATAGCGGTTGTTGCAATATTTTATGTCACACAGTATTTGCGCAGCGGTCTTTAAAACGCAATTTTTTTAAAAAAAATACACTAATGAATTAAAAAAAAAAAACAAAAAAAAAACTAAGCAGTAAAGTTAGCCCATTTTTTTTCGTCCAAAAGTTTTGATTACCTGTTTTTGTGTATTTAATATTTACAATATCGTTTTTTTTTTTAAATCTAAATTATACATACAAGTGAACTGTTTGGAAGTTTGTTTTGTTTAATAAATGTTTAAATGTAAAAAAATTTCTGTATCACTTATTACTTAAGGTTGCTTTCACACTGGAGCGGGCATGTGTTGACCGCAAAACGCTGCTAGTTTTAGCGGCGCTTTACCGTCATTTTAGCGGCGCTATTCGGCTGCTAGCGGGGCGCTTATAACCCAGCTAACGGCCGAGGAAGGGGTAAATGTGCCCCTGAAGCGCCGCTGCCGAAACGCTTTGCAAGCGCTTCGACAGCGATGTGCATTCATTTCAATGGGCAGGAGTGGTGGAGCAGCGGTATACATCGCTCCAAAGATGCCGCTTGCAGGACTTTTTTTTAACATCCTGCCAGCGCATCGCCTCAGTGTGAAAGCACTCGGGACATCACACTGAGACTGCAGGGGAGCCGTTTTGCAGGCACTTTGCATGCGCTATTTTTAACCCAAAAGCGCCTGAAAAACTCCCCAGTGTGAAAGGGGTCTAACTGTTAGATTTTATGAGATTGGAAAAAAAAAAAAATGGCATCATATATCGGCCATCGGCCACTGCGATTTCTAAATATCGGCATCGGCCAGAGAAAAACCCATATCGGTCGACCTCTAAAGCATGGTGGTGGCAGCATCATGCTGTGGGGGTGTTTTCAGCTGCAGGGACAGGATGACTGGTTGCAATCGAGGGAAAGATGAATGCGGCAAAGTACAGGGATATCCTGGACGAAAACCTTCTCCAGAGTGCTCAGGACCTCAGACTGGGCCGAAGGTTTACCTTCCAACAAGACAATGACCCTAAGCACACAGCTAAAATAACGAAGGAGTGGCTTCACAACTCCATGACTGTTCTTGAATGGCCCAGCCAGAGCCCTGACTTAAACCCAATTGAGCATCTCTGGAGAGACCCAAGAATGGCTGCCACCAACGTTTACCATCCAACCTGACAGAACTGAAGAGGATCTGCAAGGAGGAATCCCAAAGAGACTCATGGCTGTATTAGATCAAAAGGGTGCTTCTACTAAATACTGAGCAAAGGGTCTGAATACTTAGGACCATGTGATATTTCAGTTTTTCTTTTTTAATAAATCTGCAAAAATGTCAACAATTCTGTGTTTTTCTGTCAATATGGTGTGCAGTGTGTACATTAATGAGGAAAAAAAATTAACTTAAATGATTTTAGCAAATGGCCGCAATATAAATATATACACACACACACACATATATATATTTTACTTGGCAAAGGAATTTGTATTTCTGTATGTGTATTTTCAAATTTGCACAATTAGTGCAACCTGGCAAAGCAGGAGGCTCAAGGTTTTACTTGTTTTACTTGTTTAGCTGTAGTTAAAACTAGGTCCACATGGGAAGTTTTTTGTTCAACCCAGCAGGTTGAACGCAAAAAAAACAAAACTGAAAAAGGCCACTATACTAACTAAGCAATGTTAGTGCGGTGATCTCCCCCACTGAGCTATTGTGTTCTGACAAAGGGACCATCCCACATGCCAGAACACACTGATTGGGGGCTGGTTTTACAGCATGATCACTCAACCGGCTTCTGCTTTACACACTGGCTGAATGCCGTCTGGTTTCGGTTCAACCAGCCGATATTGGGTCTGTGTGTACCAGCCTTAAGCAACATATACATATACTCCCCCAGCCTGTGACTAAACCACGAAAGGAGAAGCAGCACATCGATGAGCTCCCCTCTGTCACTCGGCTCTATCTACATGCTTCTTAGCACACAGCACAACTGACTAGCTCCATGTGCTTCTTCTCCCTCCCCCAGTCTGAGCTCTGTAGGACAGGTACCGCAAGAGGCCGATAACACAAATGTAGATACCCACACTACCTGGAAATTAAAAAATATATTTATTGATGTATTAATGAACACAAAGCTACTTTGTGTTTTTTACATATTGCTGGAGTTCATCTTTAAATTCCATGCTGCCATCTTAGTTCTCCCAGGGCCTCCATGATGAGATACCTCCACCAGACTTCACAGCTGCTGCTGCTACTACATCACACTCCCTAGTGGATTCTATATGATGAACAAGCATGTGGCTGGAGAAACTGCAAAAGACTGAAACCTCTGTCACTGCTTTGAAGTGATGGCTGGAGGCAAAAACTAGCGAGGCAAAAATATTACTACCAGAGTCTAAAACGCTACAGGAAACCATTAGTAGGTCATCCACTACTTTACACACACAACTGAATAAACACGTTTTCAAATAAAGCACAATGCTTAGTATAACTAACCTGCTCCTGTGCACGGTTAAGCATAAGTAGCGCTTCAAGGTCAAATGGATTTCCCGTGAGTCGAGTCTGGGCCATGGCACGCTCGTTCATTGCCGCAGTGATGTCCACGGGCTAAAATAAAAACAAAGGAGGGGAAATACATTAAATTTTATTCTGAAAAAGTAATTTAAATATACATAATACAAATTGAGTGCTAGTGATATTAGTTGCAATTCAATTACATGGTAAAAAAAAAAAAAAAAAAAAAAAAAAAAAAAGTATGGTACATTAGAAAAAGAAAGGATTTTATAAATCTGAAACAATGGTGCTACTTTAAGAAAACAGGATTGTTGCTTAACCCCTGCAGTCTGCAATCTGTAAATCAATGTTTCCAGAAACAACTGCCAGGACACATTAAATATTCTCCCCTATAAGAGCCATCAGATGACAATTTGCATGGCTGCAGGCTTTTAATCCCTGCCGCCAGTGACCCAACTGATGATAAAAAACCATAATGGCTCCCAATCATGCGATCACTATGTCGGCTCTGACAAAAATGAAAGCCCTAAGCCTGCAAATGAACACTGCTTCCTTAGGGTTCAAAATTCATCTGCAGTATAATATAGTCAATGGTGCAACGGGCAGATACATTGGCACTATAAAAAATACGAAGGGACTGGGGGGAGAAAAAAAAAAAAAATGTTTTCCCCAGTTTTGTGCCTTTGTCATTTTTTAAGAAAAGTAAGAGCAGGGTTTTTAATTTTTTATTAAAAACAGTATAGAATACCAAATAAAGACCAACATGTCCATTATAAAAAAATATAAGTTAGGTGTACAAATTAGTCTTATGGCTATTGCCAAGTTAACAGACTCTTGCCAATATTGCAAAACTTGGCATGAAAATCTAGACATCAATGACATCTGGTCACAAAAGGGTTGAAGCAACTACAGAAACATTTACTTTTATTCGCAAGAAAAGGCTGGAACTGTAAAAAGTTTGAGTAGCTAGAATGTGCATTCCCATGCATTGGAAACAACAGGAAGTTCTGTCTATGAAGGAGTGGTTTGCAGGGCTGGACAGGCTCTGGGAAATGGTGGAGTTAATCTACATCTCTCAGGATAGACTTCTAGATTTTATTAAAATATGGGCTTGCTGGATTCACCTTTAGTTGACCCCACGCTATACTAATTTACTGGCTTCTTAACCACTTGACCTCTGGAAGATTTACCACCCTTCATGACCAGGCCATTTTTTAAGATATAGCACTGCATTACTTTAACAATTGCACAGCCGTGCGACAGATTACCCAAATAAAAGTTATGTTCTTTTTTTCCCCACAAATAGAGCTTTATTTTGGTGGTATTTGATTACCTCTGTGGTATTTATTTTTTGCACTATAAACAAAACCACTTTTGAATATGAATGATAACACAAATACATTTCTTTCACTCGTGGTTAGTGTTTGGCTGAAGCCATTTAATATCAACTAGGTTTACTCTCTTTAAAATCATAAGGACAACAGAAACTACCCAAATGACCCTGATCAAAAAAGTTTATATACCCTGGTGATTTTGGCCTGATAACATGCACACAAGTTGACACAAAAGGGTTTGAATGGCTATTAAAAGGTAACCATCCTCACCTGTCATCTGTTTGCTTGTAATTAGTGTGTGTGTGTGTATAAAAGGTCAATGAGTTTCTGGACTCTTGACAGACCCTTGCATCCTTCATCCAGTGCTGCACTAACGTTTCTGGATTCTGAGTCATGGAGAAAGCAAAAGGATTGTCAAAGGATCTGCGGGAAAAAGTAGTTGAACTGTATAAAACAGGAAAGGGATATGAAAAGATATCCAAGGAATTGAGAATGCCAATCAGCAGTGTTCAAACTCTAAATCGATAAGTGGAAAATTAGGGGTTCTGTTCAAACCAAACCATTGTCAGGTAGACCAACTAAAATTTCAGCCACAACTGCCAGGAAAATTGTTCAGGATGCAAAGAAAAACCCACAAATAACTTCAGATGAAATACCGGACACTCTGAAAATATGTGCTGTGGCAGTTTCAAGATGCACAATAAGGAGGCACTTTAAAGATGGGCTGCATTGTCGAGTTGCTAGAAGAAAGCCATTACTACGCAAATGTCACAAAGTATCCCACTTACAATACGCCAAACAGCACAAAGACAAACCTCAAACCTTCTGGCACAAAGGGAGCGATGAGACAAAAATTTTGCTTTTTGGCCACAAACATAAACACTACATTTGGAGAGGAGTCAACAAGGACTATGATGAAAAGTACACCATTCCTATTGTGAAACACGGAGGTGGATCGCTGATGTTTTGGGGATGTGTGAGCTACAAAAGGCACAGGAAATTTAGTCAAAATTGATGGCAAGATGAATGCAGTATGTTATCAAAAAATACTGGAGGAACATTTGTATTCATCAGCCAGGAAGCTGCGCATGGGACTTATTTGGACATTCCAACATGACAATGATCCAAAACACAAGACCAAGTTGACCTGTCATTGGCTACAGCAGAATAAAGTGAGTTTTGGAGTGGCCATCTCCTGACCTCAATATTATTGAGCCACTCTGGGGAGATCTCAAACGTGCAGTTCATGCAAGACAGCCCAAGAATTTACAGGAACTGGAGGCTTTTTGCAAAGAGGAATGGGCAGCTTTAACATCTGAGAAGATAAAAAGCCTCATCCACAAATACAAGAGACTTCAAGCTGTCATTGATGTTAAAGGGGGCAATACACAGTATTAAGAATTGGGGTATGTAAACTTTTGATCAGGGTCATTTGGCTAGTTTCTGTTATCAGGATTTAAAAAGAGTAATCACAGTTGATTGACAATAAACAGCTTCAGCCAAACACTAACCATGAGAGAAAGAAAAGTTTGTGTTATCATTCAAATCTTCTGAAAAATGGCCAAGAAATCATAAATTATGCCAGGGTAAGTAAACTTATGAGCACAAATATATATATATATATATATATATATATATATATATATATATATATATATATATATATATATATATTTATATATTTTATAGCAGAAAGAAAAAAAAAAAATCAAAAATGTCTTCCTAAATGTAGGCCAATATGTATTCTGCTACATATATTTGGTTAAAAAAAAATCCCACTAAGTGTATATGGATTGGTTTGCACAAAAGTTATAGCGTCTACAAACTATGGGATATTTTTAATTTATTTCTTTACTAGTAATGGAGGCGATCGGTGACTTTGCTATATTGCAGTGAACATTTAGACACTTTTTGGGGGGCAACGACACTGATAAAGTGATCAGCGCTAGAAATATGCAAAATATAGATATATATATAGATATATATATATATATATATAGATATATATATATATATATATATATATCTATATATATATATATATATATATATAAAATCCAGTGCACAGGTGCGGCCCTGTAGCAGTAAAACTGCTATAGCGCAGACCTTAAGTGGTTAAGTTAAATAATGGCCACCGTTTATGCTTCTCACCCTTTAATGGTCTTATACCTTCCTCTGCACCCCTCCCCGCACTTTTTTTTTTACCTCTTTTCTACACATGATTTTCTAAAATCCACTCCACCTCATAAGTTACTTTACATTTCAAATACTGTAAATAATTTACTGCATGAGATGAACAAACTTGAATGTTGTTTTTCTGTATATGTCAGTGGAAGTACTTGTTAACTCTCTTTGAAATACTGTTCAATAAAATTATTATGGGGAAAAAAATGTTTCAAATGATTGACAGGACAACAAAAATAACTCCTTTGCTCCAGTTCTCAAAGCAGTTGAAGCCAATGCTGTAGACTAATAGCCATTTTCTAGTACTGTTGCCCCTTGTTCAAACAGGTTCGGTGACATACAGCCCCAAGTAAACAGATATCTCCGTATATATTCAGATTTTAGTTTTGGGCGGTTGGTGACAGGCTACATCTTCATCAAACACTAAACTTTGTCCTGCAATATTCCTACCAGAATTTTACATTTTCATTCAACTGCCTTGGCAGTCAAAATGATGGCACAGTTAATGTGTTAAAGGTAATGTATATTCAAAACAAACTGGGGTATGCAGTGTTAAGGATATATTCATTTAGGGACAAACTGCTGTGAGGAAATATTGCAACTATAGCCAAAGACATACAATTTTATTTAGGTACAAACTGCTACGGGAAAATCATGCAACTGGAGCTTAAAGTGGAACTTTAGTCAGAAAATTAAGTCCTGCTAGATCACTTCAGGCTGGCCCCTTTTGCAGGTTTAGCTATAAAAAACATTAATTAAAAACATTAAAAATAAGTGTTTATACTGTTTATAATCCAGTAATTCACTGTCACCCTGCTCTACACATGCTCAGTTGCTCTCAATTTTTAATACCTGCCGCATCTGTAGAGGCCGATTTCCTGACCTGAATTAAACCCTCCTAACCTTTACAAGGTAGCCGCTTCTGTTTGATCTGCAACTACCATGGTGCTGCACATGTGATCTGTTATGACACCAGCCATTTGATGGTTTGATAGTCAACAATCCCGGCATTCCACCAGCTGTTATGTCTGCTCACCTTAACAATGAGCCAAAAAAAAGCTCTGAATGAAAGCTCCCTCCTTTCTCTCCACTTCGATATCAGTTCTAGTCCAGCCTGTTTATACAACTCACAGATGAGATATTTCCCCTCGGGATATGGTTCGTATTCATGCAAATTCAAGAAACATAGTGCTCTCCATTTCAATCACGGATTCAAAATCCCCCTTAAAATATTGCACTAACAAAAATAAAAAAAGATAAAATCGCTTATCACAACATTACAAGACGTCCGCTCGCTCACCACTCTGATGACGTGACGTCACGGGCTCGGCTCCTCCCCTATACACGCGTATTGCCTTACGATTTGGCTCTCTCAATAGATCTTTGTCTATTGAGAAAGCCAAATCGTAAGACGATAAGCGTGTAGAGGGGAGGAGCCGGGCCCGTGACGTCACGTCATCAGAGTGGGGAGTGAGCGGACGTCTTGTAATGTTGTGATAAGCGATTTTATCTTTTTTTAATCTTGTTAGTGCAATATTTTAAGGGGGATTTTGAATAAATGAATTAAATGGAGAGCACTATGTTTCTAGCATTTGCATTAGCATGAATACGAACCATATCCCGAGGGGAAATATCTTGGCTGTGGAGTTGTCTAAACAGGCTGGAGTAAGAGAACTGATATCGAAGTGGAGGGAAAAGGAGGGAGCTTTCATTCACAGCTTTTTGGCTCGTTGTTGAGGTGAGCAGGCATAACAGCTGGTGGTGTGCACAGCTTGTAGAAGTGGTGGAATATTTGTACACAGCTATCAAGAAATTACAGAAATTGATATAGCTATAGATTTTATATATATATATATATATATATATATATATATATATATATATATATATATATATATATATATATATATATATATATAAATTTTTATTTTATATTCTGATTTTTGGAAATGTAATGCTTATACTTTTCACTGTGTTGAGATTTATTCCAGGAATGTAACGGGTTTTTTAAACCATTAAATCTGTTTAGTGCAGCTTTAGGATTTACTGCTGTTCAGGGGCACTGGGCTTCAGCAAAATGGCAGCCTCCAGCAAGAAGAAACAGGAACAATGCTGGATGCAAATTTACAGCACACACTCATTTTGGTAGCATAATTAATGTAGAACGTATGTTCCTTGCTATAAAAAAAAAAAAAGTTTTTTTTTTTTATCAAGTTGTTATGGGTAAAGTTCCACTTAAAGACATATAAAAAGCCAACAAGCAATTCAACTGAATAGTACTCAAACAAAAAATAGCGTACAAGTGTTGTGTGGGGCTTTGTGATATGTGGAATCCAGCTTTGCAATCAACTAGGCCAACATGGAGGGGTTGTTAGGAGGTGGTAGTTATCTATATGATTATAGGATTACATATAGCAGCATCTCCCAAACATGGTAATTTCAGATAAGAGATCTGACATCATAAAGCATCAACTATTTTGCAGAAATAAAAGAGTATGTCAGGGCAAAAAAGAAAAAAAAAATTCAGTACAATTCTGTAATACATGCACATCCTCCCCATGTTTAAACCACTTAGCTGCCAGGCCAATTCCTTTCAATTATTTTCACACACATAAATGCAGTTTTGGCCTTAAGAATACTTCTGACACCCAAAACATTCTATATTTTCTGAAAGCCGAGAATCTGTAGAACAAAAATATGGTATTTGCAAGTTATGTTGCACGATATTTGCACAATGGTTGATCAAGCCTATATTTCAGTAAAAAGTACATTAAACTTAATTTTAGTGCACACAAACACCACACACACACACACAATATATTCTCCATTATTTTCATAAAAGTTGAGATTGTGGTGTGTGAATATAAAGCAAAGAAGTTAGATCTCAAAATCGCATGCAACTACGAAGTGACATTTAAAAACCTTTATGGCTCATTAAAGTAGCATTGGCCATATATATTCTAGAAATATTCCTCAAACTGTGCGGGGGTGGTGTTATGGTGGGTGTCTGTGGCAATGTGTTGCAAAACTGGCATTTATGTACATTACATAACAATGTGATAGCATTGTACAGGTGTATTTTTGAAGCCATCAGGCATTAGACCCCTAATGTCTTCCCCTGCATTTTATCTTAATAGATCAAGTACAGGTGAACACTAGAACTCACAAATACATTCTCACTGAAAACACATAAATCAGTTTAATGTAACCTAGATTCACATTGAGGACAGGTTTGAAATCTTGCGAGTTTAGCTGAACTTGCACGATTTCAAACCGGCAATGCAGTCCAACTAAGGGGGTGATTTGACAGACATCTGTGCGGGTTCATTCACAGGTGTCTATTCAAATCGCCCCCAAAGTCACCAAAAGTAGTACAGGAACTACTTTTGGAAAGCTATTCGAACGGTGCTGTTGCCGGCAACAGCCGGTGATTTGACATGTCAAAACGTCTTGATGTGAACATGGGCTTAACCACTAGACGACCAGCCGCTGCAGTTATACTGCGGCAGGTTGGCTCGCCTGGGCAAATCGCCATAGGTATACATCAGCCGCTATAAGACCACAAGGGCGCACGCAACGGCGTAGCACGTGGCCGCGATGTTCGCCGGGCACCCGCGATCGCTCCTGAGACACACAGAAAGGAGGTCTGTCAATTTAAACAGACAGATCTCTGTTCTGTCAGGGGTGAGGAGACATATCTGTTGTTCATACTAATTATGAACAGCAATATATCTCCTCCTTCAGGCAGTCCCAATACCCCACAGTTAGAATGACTCCCTAGGAGACACATTTAACCCCTTGATTGCCCCCTAGTGTTAACCCCTTCCCTGCCAGTGACATTTATACAGTAAATCAGTGGCTACTTTTAGCTTTGAACGATGTATAAAAAATGTAAATGTTCCCAAAAAAGTGTCAAGTGTCTGATATGTTCGCCGCAATGTCACAGCCACAATAAAAAAAAAAAAAAAAAAAAAATCGCAGATCGCCGCCATTACTAGTAAAAAAAATAAATAAAAAAATAATAATAAAAATGCCATAAATCTATCCCTCATTTTGCAGACGCTATAACTTTTGTGCAAACCAATCAATATACGCTTATTGCATTTAAAAAAAAAAAAAAAATATGTAGAATACATATCGGCCTATACGGAGGAAGAAATTCGTTTTTTTTTTTATATTGTTTTGGGGGATATTTATTACAGCAAAAAAATCTTGCTTTTTTTTCCAAAATGGTCGCTCTTTTTGTTTATAGCGCAAAAAAAAAAATTAATAAAATAGATTAAAAAATATTGCAGGAGGTGATCAAATACCACCAAAAGAAAGCTCTATTTGTGGAAAAAAGGACATCAATTTTGTTTGGATACAACTTTGCACGACCGCGCAATTGTCAGTTAAAAACTATGCAGTGCTGCATCGCAAAAAATGGTCTGGTCAGGAATGGGGCAAATCCTTCCGGGGCGCAAGTGGTTAATCTAACTTGAAAACACTAGTGTCAGGGGCAATGTGGTAATCAGACCTTTACAAAGCAGCCCTATTGAAGCCCTAAAAGCAACTTCCCTTAGTGAAGTTTGCACACAAATTCAAGCTGAAGCCCTAAAATCAACTTCTTTTGGATGACTAGATAGAAATGGCTTAACGGGGACCGACCAACGTAGGTCGGTAATAAAATTGTCCAACACTAAGGTCAACGGCTAAGGCAGGGAAGTCAGGATAGTAGCTTCTACTTGGGAGGGGCAATATGCAACTGCAGAAAATGTAGTGATAGGTACAAAAGTGCTTGAAGGCGGATTCCAGGGAGGATATGTGTCGGCACAACAGAGCAGTAGGCATTCCAGGTAAGGGAATTAACCTCCTCAAAATGAGGGAGAATATTAATTGGGACTAAGCACAATGACTGCACCCTGGCTGTTTGAAGGACAAGCAAAATGAAAGAGAAAGGAATCAAAGGAGAAGCAAATGAGTAGCACCCGAAGAGGCTAGGATAAATTTTACAATGCATTATCAGACTGAATCCACACTTTGCAGTGAAGGTGTTGGGAATGCACCTTGACACCAAGGTACGAGGATCATGGGACCAAAACCTTGCAAGGGGCTAGGCTCCGCTAAAAAAAGAGTATGGAGAATAGTAGCAGTCAAAACAGATTCAAGACAGGTACAGAAAAGCAGATGACCCGAGTGTCTGATATTATATTTTTCTTGGCCATTAATGGGTTTAGAGGGAGAAAAATCACAGAAAACACAGCACTTAAATCAGCAAGGTGAAGGGAAAATTCTAAGCTGGTTTCACATGCATCTGTGAATAGGGGAGGGGGGTTAAACTCACCATACCTCCTTTACAAGGAGAAAACTGTAAAACAGGATTACAGATTATCTATATGGCAGACAAAGGGCTAGGTCGATGTTTTTAAGAAAAACAAAAGGATCCTATAAAAGTAGGAACAAGTTCAGTACAGATTTCTCCAGCCAATTTAGTTTTGTTAATAGCAAAACATACGTAGGTTTGGTGTAAGTTAGGGCCTGCCAGCAAAAACAAGGTAATTTGAAAGCACCTTTAAGCAATGATGGATTGATTATTCAGTGCAAGAATGACTGGGGTCCACAGCAGAGACAGCCCATTTTTTGTTAAATTCCAGCTCCACAGGATACAAGACCTTCAGGGCATCAGGAGGAGGAAATAACCCAAGTTTGGCCAAGCATAATATAAGGCACAACTTGCCTGGTCCAGAATAGAAAAAGTCTTTCTACCAGATGCCCTCTTTTTGTGCATTTGAGTATGTAGGGGATGAGCAGTGCTAGAAGCATCCATCCAGAGAGTAGTAGGTACTGACTTAGCTAGGTCCAGAGTAAATAGCGAATGGAGAGAGACTAGGTGAGGAAGTTCTATAAAAGGTGGTGGTGAAAAATCTTGAAACACCTCTGCCAGATTTTCCTAATCCCCTTTAGTAACTGCCTCACCATGTCTCCGGAATTTCCAGTTTTATCCCATGAGGACAATCAGGGGGTAGCACCCTCAAGTTCTAGAAGTGGCAAATGGTAGACTCCAGAATGAGGGAACCTTTATTAATTTGAGAAGAACCGAGTTTCCTCAGGGCTCTTACAGACTCGCCACTGCCTCTGTCCTATGTTTCCGCTCCCAAGTACCAGCAGTCTTCCACTGCCAGATGAGGGTCTTCCCACATGGAGTAGTCACAGAATGGATGCAGATCAGGGGGGTGCAGTGTGTTCTGATGGCTGTGTCTTGGTAGAATATGGCGGCCAGATATGCACAGTTAGGCGTCCTAATAGCACTACATCCATAGACAGAAACTAACTCCAGGTAGGGAAATAGAAACAGGTTGCATAATTTGAATAGGTAAATGTTAGGACGTTTCCCATAAGGCCAAAAGAGAGACACAAAAATGTAACTGTGTGCATGGCACTGCGGTATGTCTTGAAAGATAAGGTTGTAGGGTATACTACTGAGCTATCAAGGCAAGTATAGTCAGGAACCAGAATGTCTAAGGGTACATGGAGATCTGATCACTGGTCCCATCCAGGGTCCTGACTTCCCTTGTTACAAAGGGTGCCCCCCCTTAAAAGGGGTCTTCAGGCTATAGGTACCATAGGAATAGACCACAGTCCTGGACCTTTAAAGCACCCTGCAGGTACCTCACTTGTCCCACCATGTACCTAGGTGAGCGCCAAATGCAGGACCTAGTGTCCAAAGTAAACATTACAAGCCAGACCTGCTAACGCAAGGTCCAGGTTCAATTCCCAAAGTGTACACCAGAGTAACCAACCTGGAAACTGCTAAAGAGCATTGAAGGAAGTAATAAGCCAGGTTTTGACAGCAGTGTCCCCTTTAGGAGATAAGAGTTCTTTAGAAATAAGTAAAAAAATATCTTCTCCAAAGGCAGAAGGTGTACCATCCTCTAAGGACACTAGCAAAAGAAAAAACTGGAGTGTCACACAGTGTAAAGTTTTATATAGATTCACAAAAGGGGCATACCCAGCGAGCCTCTTTCAGTGTCCAGTCACCTGAAGGTGGTAGCATACAACACATGGTGGTCTATGAATCATTTCCTGTATCCTATGCTGTATGATAAAAAGATAGTAAGTAAACTATTTTATTAGAATGCTGCATCTTTTTGATGTACATTTAGTACAAATAATGTCCTTTAACAATTACTGATGCAGAGTAAAACTTCCTTACATTTATATAGTAACCCAATGTGAAGCCTACTTCTGGTTTTATTAAAATTTGATACTGCTTAATAAAAAGAATAGTAACAAAAAACTCTGAAACAGACTGCAAATCAAACATCTTTATTGAACCAACGACTTCAAAGTTACAGATAAATTAATGTGGAAAGACTAATGAAGAAACATTAATAAAATCTTTGTAGACCAGTTCTCCATACATTTCCCTTCGCGTAGGAGAATGCTCATAACAGAAGTGGTTGCGGAAACATGAGCTTTTTACACACAATCTTCAATGTGCTATAAAATGTAATCTTCCAGTATTGATAAGCCAGAAAAAGCCAAGTATATTTGGATCCTGTAGCAGAGTGGGTTGGAACTGGCACCACCAGTGTACATTTTTCAGCATGTCTTGGTGGCAGGTTGCGTCATCCTGGGCCTGTCACTCCTGCGTGCATGCGGGGGAGTTACGTCATCCTGGGCCTGTCAATCAGAACTGCCAGACCCAAAATAAATGAAGATACTAGCGGCAGCAAGAGTGCTCAAAGACACCATATCACTGGAGGGGGAAGGACATATGGCGGGCTTTAGTTACTGTACAGTGCATGTTTTAAAGTGAACCCAGGTATGACCGTAAGTAAACATTACAAGCCAGACCTGCTATGTATGCTAGCACTGTTCATTCAGGGCCAGATTATAAAATTATACAAATAGGTACAAATGTGAACATAAATCTGCAAAAAAAAGACAAAATGGAACAGCTCTCAAGAACATGGTAATGATTTTTAAGAAAATGTTTCAATTCCACTGGTGCAGATGCTAAGGAAATACATATAAAATATTTTCCTTAACACCATATATTATAGGTTTTAGCCACAAGTAAAAATGTTGGTGTGGATGATGGTCAAGTCTCTGTGAAAACAGGTTTTTAGTTAATTTTGCATCACTCTGCCACATTTTGGTTATTTTAACACTGCAATATGGCTAGGCATCAAGTCTTATGAACAACAGAAATCCCATTTGGTGGCTAGAAAATCAACCATGATCCACTCTTACATTATAATTTTGAATTGTGCTTTAAAGGCTGTGGTGTGTGGCTACTTGCATATATCCAATAAAGGTTATTTACTCCAGTTTAACATTCATATGCTTCTTGATATTCTATCCAATTCAAACAGACATTGTCAATAATCTTGAGCATCCCTCATATTCAAATCTTCACAGCCTTCCATGTAACTGTGTCTTGAAATCTGATTATTTGTATTCTGAAAAATCTTTAAGCCACCAAGGAAATCCTGGACGATCTTCAGAAATTATCCTCAAATTGACAGTCATTTTCTAACAAGTAGAAGGTAAGCGCACGAGGGATCAAAATAAGGGATGCACTTTCCAACCTGCAAAAGTTTTTTTTTTTTTTGGAAAACTAAATCTGAACCAACATGGACAATGTACGTATACACAAAATACACTAAAAGCAGGAAAATTGTTTGACATAGGTTATAAAATTGAGGCTGACATTTTAACACCAAAATTAGGTGCCAGTCCTTCCAAGCAACATACACATAAACGGACAACAAACCATTTAATCAGTAGTTTTTCATGTGCAGTAGCTAACTAGCTTTTGGAACTATGCCTGCAATATGCTTTTAATTTTGTTACAGCGTAAATAGAAAGAAATTTATGCCACGATTCGGTGAAAAGACAAAAATTAAAAAAAATTAGGAGATACTTTTTTATTATACCTACAATACTTTCAAATTCCATTTACAGAGATTGCATTGTGGAGAAAATTATTTCCCAGATCTGTTGCCAATTTAAAGGAATACCATTATGCAAATAAAACCACAATCTAAAACTTTAAAGTTCTGGAGAATAGGGAAGGGTTAAAATCCTTGCCAGGTTATCGTTTTGCTGTCTGTATACATATGGAGAAGCCTACCTTTACTGCCAGAGAAACAGGAAACTAATAGAAATCTTGCAAAAGGAGGGGACCCCGCCTTTTAAAATAGTTGCCATTGAAAGATTTCCCCACACCTCCTGTTCTAAGAACAGCTCTAAAATTTTGGATCACCTCTCACTTTCTCTCTTGATGACAATGGTCATCAGTCCAAACAGAGCAATAAACCTCCCCAATGGGCACTGAGACAGCAATAAAAACTTGCCAGAAGGTCTAACCCTCCCCCACTCTATCCAAAACTAAAAAAGGTTATATCTAGAGATTATATAAAAGGTACATTGAAATCCACTAAAGACTATGGGAAATCGTACCCTGCTTACCTTAAGAATATAAAAGTCCAATCTCTTGTTACCAGCAGCACATGTCCTCCCTTCCCTGCTTCCCCTCACTCCTGATACGAACAAGGCTGAAGACAAACAATCAGATCAGAACCAGACCTCAAAACCACACCTTATGTTAGCTATTAATGAAAAATACATTTGTACTGGCTAGGTTGTCCAGTAAAGAGTACATATAATTGGTGGTCATAATGAAACTACAGAAAAAGTATGGTAGCGATTGCCTGTTCAAATGTACTGGATTAAAGCCTGAATTCCAGGAATTACAGCCACTTTGTAAAATGTGAAGGCACACTGAGTCCACTTAGTGCATGAAATTCCCTGGACTTTTCTCTATATACATTTGACAGGTTTATTGCTCTGCCAGACAGACACTCCAGGATCTAAGAGTAGAATAGCACACAGAGAGGCTATGCCTGCCCCTCTCCTCTGCTATCCCATTCACAGAGGCCTTGGTATTTTGTGAATGTGTTCAAGGCTTCTGTGATTGGGGAAGAGGAGGGGCAGGCATAGCACCTTTAGTGACTCTACTGTTGCAGATGCAGAGATCAGAAGGATCAGCTTCAGGGTCCTGGAAATACAGCGATAGCCCATCTTACAGGAGTACTATAAACCTGTCAAGATATAAATAGAAAAGTCCAGGAGATGCCATGCACCTCCTTGGTCTTAACTCCTAGTGTGCCTTTACTGTTTAAAAATGAGCCGAATTCATGGACTTCAGCTTTAAGTGTTAACATACAATGATGGCTGTTTAGTATAATGTAAACAAGATCACAAACAATATGGTTTAATGTTAAAAGGAAACTACTCCGGCATTTCGTTTTTCTTGTTATATATATATATATATATATATATATATATATATATATATATATATTATATATATGAATGCGATCAGCTAAGGACAATTATCAATGAATGATCGTTAATATTTTGTTTGTGTATGTTTTAGGACTGTGTATGTACAAGGATAAATCTATTATATGTGCAGCCTCCAGACTACTCTAGTGACTGTGCCCTACTTACCCATTACTATCCTTAAAATGTATCTAAACCAAAATGTAAGTATACTGCAGCCTACAGATCCTTAGGTCCCTTTTTCACAATCAGTTTTTTGGCAGAACCGAACGGACCATCCATTGCCCTCTATGAAGCAGCAGATGTAAATGGACACATGAGCAGGTGTATAGACTGGCAGAGTCTGCCGGTCTGAAAGAGCCGCAAGATGTGGTGGCTGCATTCGTTTTATTTTTTCAAGACCGTTTTTCCTTTATTCTCACCAGGTAATCCTGCCAGTAAAACAAGGGTCCCTTTAAGTCTACACTCATTTCTCTATAGTATTGTTTGAGGGAGCCATTGTTGCCACTCATGCTGGACTTCAAACATGGCTGCATATTTCCATTAAATGGTGGATTGATGGAAGCAGCACTTTGCACAAAGATAGGGTTGATTGTGCTTTCATTTCAGATTACATGAAGTCAACAGAAATTTTCTGTACTTGCTGAAAATGCTCTTAACCTAAAATAAAAATGAAAAAAAAAATGAAAAAAGAATGCAGCCACCACATACAAGGACTGGTAAACTGCAAAATATTACATTTTTCCTTTTAGGATTAGATACTTTTTAAATTAAAGTTTACTGAAGAGGTCAGTCAATAGACTTTAATCACATTCTCTGATTTACTAAGCAAATTTTAAACCCATTCACACCAGAATGCAGTGAAGGAAATCCTCCACCGGATTCAAAACACACTGCACTTACGATCTGCAGCGGGTATCAACTTGACATTGCAAACGCAATATGTTTGCCTGCACCAGTAGCATGGTACAGAAGCATCAATGCGAACTGGTTGTAGTGAGTTTCACAAAGCAGAGCATGCATTACTTTTGGTGCGGTGCAGTGCGATTTGAGGCCATAAAAATAAATGGCCTCAAATCGCAATGAACTGAACTTACTGAATCGTACAGGAATGTGTTGCCTAGTGTGAACTGGCCCTCAGATAACTGGTGAGAAGCCATGCTCCTTGGAGCTATATGGCTATATCTCTGGATTCAGTAAGAAGGACTTATGGATTTAAAAGAAGGCCAAAGAAAGAAAGCTAATTTTCTAAGGTTGGGCTGAATATAAAGCAGCTTTGGTATGTGCTGATAGCAGATTGCCCTGCATGGTGATAGGGGCAATGGATGGTTTGGTTTTCTTCAACTACTTAACCCTGTGAATCAGGATTCTTTGCATTATTGAACCTAAAATCAGAGTGTAGAGTGAAGTCGATGTGTCAAGTGACATTTGATTAACACTATCTAGTAACTGTACCTAAATTCCATGTGTTACAGAAAACAAAATGATCAAGTTAGCTATATCTAGTGAGATATTTGTGGTTTTTGAGTTTTATTATGATAAAATCCCTATGACTTTCCGTTAGCTTCTCTGTTCCTAGCTATCCGTAAGTTAAAAACCAAGCTAATGACAACTATTGAAGTCATACTAATACCTAATAGAACCGGTGATGATGATGATTTCAACAGTCTGATGAAGGGGGTATAGGGGACATATTGGCCAATCCATTGGGGGTCTGAAATCGTAAAAAGGTCAAGAATCCCTGTTTTCGAGGGAGCATGTACAAATCTGCATAGGAAATAAATAATAATAAAGTAAAAACAAGTATAAATGTGGAAGCCAATTAAAGATCTCCTTTACAACTCTGTATGCCAAGAACAGACACTACAGTGATGTTTAAGGATCATAAAGGTAAAAGAAATTCCGTGAACAGCATAGAAAAAACATTAAACACTTTTAGCGGGGAGTTTTAAAACATTTGCACAGCTATTTGTCCATGAAAGCTGCGTGTAAACTAGTTGTGTGGGGATAGCATAAATTACAAAAGGCTACAAAAGTCAAGTCAAAAGGCTATATTCTCTGCAGATCAAGAATAATTGGCGCTTCAGATGGTGATCTCAGTGGACCCTTACATATTCATTTTTTTGCCAAGTCCTGTTTGAGGATATGTGCTAAATTGGCAAAATAATTTAGGTGATGACATGATGAAATCACTCAGATTAAGTTTTTTTAACCTGTATATTTTAACGATGTTATAATAAAGTTGGATATTTTTTATTTTACTGGTGTCTATATTCTATCTTTGGAAGTATACCTAAAGACTCAAAATATTATTACCCTTTTTTTGTTATGACATTTTGGGGAGGATACCCCACAAAGTAATGAGGTCTTTATAAACACCACTCCCCTTTCTTTAATACATCATTGGTATCAATGGAAGAAATAGTGCCTCATAGTAGGATTCAGTGGGAGCAATAGTGCCTCATATCACTGGGAGGAATGATGCCCCAAGGACCAGACAAAGGCTAGCAAGAGGACACATCCAGCCCTCAGGCTGCAGTTTGGCTAGTCATGTTCTATAGAACCATTACACGTATGCAAAAACGCGTGATTATAAAGTACAGCTGTGCTTTTATTTAAGGGAACGTATGGGTTCCCCTCTACCTTTTTTTCTTTTTCTTTTTTTTAAAAGAAGCAAACAAATGCAGCCACCACATATGAGGGACTGGAAGGTTGTAATATATTATTTTTGTTCCCGGCTTTAGAAATATGCTTTTAGCCCTTTACGGGAGATAAAGTTACACATGTGCTGTACTAGAGGTTCCCAAACTTGGTTGGTTTGGGAGTCACATTAAAAAAAAAAAATTGTAAATCATTGTAATAGGAAAATAGTATATAGCTCACATAACTGCTGCTCAATTTTTATACTAGTATAACAGCAGGTGACAAGACAAACTGATAATGGCGAGAACCACATCTGGATCAAAAGCCATCATTTTTATGCCAAGATGCATTATGAATAGGACCAAAAGGAGTAAAGCGATGGAGCTTTAAACAGGATACCACCCAGTCCTCCCAAAAAGTAAATCTACAGTATACTGAGAGAATATGCAGCAGCCACTGCTGACTTCTTCTAAACATGCTAGTTGTATGATGGTCATGGTCATCTAATGGCTTCAAAACTTTAGGACTCAAACAAAAACAATGTAGGATTGTTTAAATTGAACCATAATGTAAGATTATTCTCAATATTTAAACATTTAAACCAGAACTCCAAGCAAATGTTAAAAACAGTTTTGCCCCAGTTATGTATTAAGTGTAATTATGTGTGAACTTTTTGAAAATATAAATTCTGATGTCGATCTTACGCACCTCACAATCTTCAACATAGCAAATATTAAATTGATAGTAAGAGGTTACATACTGAGTCAGCCATGTTATATTGCATTTCCCAGTGCTAATAATCTAGAATGTTGTCAAGTAAAGCAATTGGAACTGGAAGGAGAAGTGCAGACACAGCTTACATGAGAAAGGGAGCAGAATAGGAGAACCTAACTGGGGTGATGATTCTCATTCACAGTCCAATGAGCTGGTAATGGACACATTGATCTGTAAAAAGGAAACAGTGATGTCAACCTAGAAAACTACGTAGTGGGCAATAGTGTGTAGAAAAAAGTGTAAAAGAATAAAAGATTAGATGACAAGAATTACAAATACTAAGGATTTCACATATATGCATTTCAACTGTGTATTTATGTGTTTGTCTGGAGTTCTGCTTTATGCTCACAAAAAAGTAAAAGCAAATTTTGCATCTAGTTTACAAGTAGACTTTAGTGTTAAAAAAAAAAATAACCCTACACAAAAGATTATACTACTACTCAATAGAACACACAAAACATGCAGATGAGAAGATAAAAAAAATATAAAGAAAAACTCTTACTTATCTTTATTTTAGGATTTTATTAGTTCCCCTCCTGCCCCAGAGTGACATCAGCACTGGATCAGCACCATCCACCTGCTTATCGAATCACATGTGATCAGAACTTCTGAGCGCAATCACGGCCTACAACTACAACTAAGGAATCGAGCTCTGAAGTTATGACCTGATTGGAGGAAGAGAAATAAAATCCTGAAATAAAATAGAGCTTCAATAATAAGTAACAAGGGAACACATAGGTGTGGAAAAGCAGATCTCGGTGCATGAAATGTTTTCACTGCAGGTTAGGCGAGCACTGTATTTTCTACTACCACCTAAACTGTCTAAATACTACATTACCCCTAGCCCCAAAAATAGGCATATGTGTATCACAACATGAAATATATAGTAATAAAATTACTGTTTATCAGAGTGGGGTGCAGACACATTTTCAGTCTGTTCTATCTGGGAGTTACCTTAAAGTAGAATCTGGCTTTACACCCAACTAACCTTAACACTGTCCTCTAACCCTCTACTAACAGCTAGGTTAAATAACCTGTGTAAGAAAGATGTATATACTTGGATATTTTTCAGGCCGCTCTGGGTTCAATCATGTGTGCCAGCTTTATCGTGTCAGCCAGCATTGCTTCAGGGGAGAAGAGAGAATGTGACAGCAGATAAGCCATGGAAGCCTATGGGTGACATCACTACTCCAGGCTTTATTACCTGTTGTTGGAACGCTCTCTCCTCTCCCTTGAAGCCGCCAGACCGGGGCAGAATGAAAATAAGCAAGCATATACATACTTCTTACACAGCTTAGTTAGCATGGTAGTCTGGTCGATATGGCCCTGCACACGCTAGAACAGTGATGGCGAACCTTGGCACCCCAGATGTTTTGGAACTACATTTCCCATGATGCTCAACTACACTGCAGCGTAGATGAGCATCATGAGAAATGTAGCTCCAAAACATCTTGGGTGCCAAGGTTCGCTATCACTGCCCTAGATGATAAAATGCGGCTTCTCTCTGTACCCACTCAATGTTAAATATACCAAACTATACAGTAGAACAATATTTATTAAATTGTATTGACTAGCTAGCTGTATCTTGTCAGCCGCTCAAAATTTTTTTACATTAAAAGTAGGTGTGTATTGCAAGAAATATTTGTTTGTACTTGTCTGTGTTTAAGCCTCATTCATTAGAAAAATTAAGGGAATCTAAACCCACTTTGCAGTCAATGGAGTTATATCACCTTTTAACGTATGTTTAAAGCCAAAACGTTTTGTTTTGGGTAGAGCAGGGAATGCTTAAGATCCCTGCCTGTTTTATTTATTTTTTTCGTATGCGTAACAAAGAGGGAGAATATTTCAAACAGGGACACAAACAGTAAAAAAAAAAAAAAAAAAAAGCCTAACAGAGGTTCTTTTCCCTGCTCTATAGAAAACAAAAAGTAAGATTTGTTGCACTCACCTTAAAATCCTTTCATTGGAGTCCACTGAGTGACACAGGAAGTCTTTATTCTTTATGTTATACTGCTGTCTACATGGGGACTGAACACTTGCAAACAAAAAAAACAAAACCCCTACAGGGCAGCCTAGAATAATGCCTCCTGCAAGTCTCAGTTTTGGGACTCCCAACTGACTCCAAGAAAAGGATTTTGTAACAAGTAGAAAAATCCTATATATTCTTTCTTAATCATTGAGGGACACAAGAAGTCTATAACTTTTGGGATGTTCAAAAGCAGTCAAACTGAGTGAATAGGGGCAACAAAGCAAACAATGTAACTAGCTTCCAAAAAAAACAAAGAGCTTTGGACTGTCAGCAGTTCAAAGAGCTGTTGGAAAGGCCCTCGTGCCAAAGGCTGGCATCAGATAAGGGTGATAAACCCACCTAGTAGAACTTAAAGATGATATTTACAGAAGACCAGGTGACAGACATGCAAATCTGGGGAACTGTTAAAGGTCAAAAAGTACAAGCAGAACTTCCACAAGTGGTGGAATCCTATCTTTGAGACTATAATCTTGGATGAAGGTCTACTGGAGGAATGAAATCATGGATAGAGGCAAGAATAGAAATACATTCTGGATTTTTCCTGAACCAGAACATTATATCCCTTAAGTTGTGGGCCAGAATAACACCTTGGTCCTATGCAGAACCAAAAGTGGTTCCTTACAAGATGGGGCAACCAGGTTAGACGCGCAATATAGGAGGTAATGGCTACATATGTATGAAAGAGTAGAGAGAGGAATGTCTCTAATGCGTTCAAATTATGGTTTCTGAATGTTAAGACTGAACCAAATTCATGGAACTATGAAGCCACAAGGGAACAGATAGGAGGAGCTACATGGAAGACTCTGTATAAAAAAGGGTCCTAAAAATCAAGATCTGCACGAAGGAGAGAATTTGTTCCATGGAGACACTTCCAGGGTGGAAGCCTTAAGGCTCACGCTAAATGAAGTGGCATTGTCTAAATGAAAAAAAGATCAGATGATCCACATGTAGGATGGTCAAATGCTGTAGAGACTGAAAAATCACCCGAAGTTCCAGGATGTTGATAAAGAGACAAGAATCAAACAATAACCATGTCCCTACACTCAAAGGGTCACAATGTGGATATTTGCTAGCACACACGGTGTGCTGGCAAATATCCACACTGACTTTCTGAACCAAGCTGGTGGTTGCCACACCACCCAAATCTTCTGGAGCTTTATCCAGGAACATGTGCAATGGGAATGTGGAGCATTACATTCCCAGGGTGCCCAAGCCTCCTTCCCACCCTGACGGGCAGGTGTCCATCAAAAAAAAAAAAAAAAAAAAGGGGGGGGGGTGGATGGTTGAATAAAGGATTTTTCCAACTCCAGAAGTAGATTACCGAGCAACCATGCCAGGGACAACCTGATAATAGTGGACGCAACAGACCGTAGTGTACAAATCTATAGTAATATTGGGCAAACGGTTCTCAAAAGATGCCAATATCAGACCTAGGACTCTTCTACAAAAGCAGAGAGTTGGCTGACTCCTGTGTTTGAGTACGAACCAGAAACCAGGTTGTACTGTAGCAGGAACTCCGTGGCCTGAGCTGTGTCCAGGACTAGAGCTAGATAATCCAAAACAATACATTTGTGAAGGTTCAGAATCCATCCACATCATTGCAATGTTTGAACAGTCAACTTCACACCATTTCCTCAAAATGATGTTGTCTAGGTATCCGAAAATAGGAATGCCATGAGAACATAGTGGGGCCAGTACCTTGAAGAATACCCAATGTGCAGATGAGAGGTTTAAAGACAGGGCCCTGGAAAGGACAGACCAGCATGGGAATCACTGATGTGTTGGAAAAAAGCATCCTTAATGCCCACAGAAGTCAGAAAGTCTCCTTGGTGAACAGATGATAGATTTGGTACATTCTATGCAGAATTTTTTGGGCTTGAGTGAGCAGAGGAAAGCTTGTCTAAATATTTTGCAGATTAAGTGACAGGACTTGCAGATGGATGGGAAGCAAAGCTTGGGGGGGGGGGATAAGTGAAAGCTGAAGGAGTAGAGAAAGGGACATTTTCTTTTGACAGAAAGAAAGAAGACTTTGCAATCTGTTTTATAGGCTATTGGGGTGCCCTTTGCCAAAAGTAGCACCCCTTATGTCTATAAGAGTAGGTCCAAAAACACGTCAAAGCGCATTTACACAAGGCTTATGAGGTCCAGCACTTTGGCCAAAGAGCCCTACGTATATGAACCAACATGAGACACATGCAAGAAAATGTAAATGATAGACATCTGCTCCACATGCTCAATAAGTGTGGGATCAACCTCAGCAGAAATTTGATTTTTCAGCCGATATTGACCAGTCAGACCTGGACCGGCTAAGTAAGGTTACAGCTAGGATCGGATAAAGGGCAGCATGAGCAAGGACAGATAGATAGGGCTTCCAACTTATCGGTTGGGTCCTTAAAGACATGCACGTCCTCTGTGGCAGAAGTAACCACCTTGTTTAGGTGTGACACAGCAGCAACCTCTATGGGGAATAGACTACTTTGGCACAAAATCCTCGCTAAATCTAGAAGTTACCCATGTCCTTAGTGAAACAGCTTGGAAAGCATATGGAAAGAGTAAGTCTTTGCAGGCCTTATACATTTTAAAATACTTAAGGTTGGAAACAGCACTGGTAGAAGAAACAGGCCAATCTTCTAGTTTTCGAGTTGTGCAAGTGCATCAAAAGGATGAGCTACTTTAACCACTCCAATACCAGGCACTTTCCCCCCTTAGTGCCAAGGCCAATTTTTAGCCTCTAGTGCCATCACACTTTCAACGACAATTGCGTGGTCATGAAACACTGTACTCCAATAAAATTTTTATCATTTTTTGGAAACAGAGCTTTCTTTTGGTGGTATTAAATCATTACTGGGTTTTATTTTTTTCTAAACAAAACAGTTAAAATTGCAAATAAGTAATGTTTCTTCTTCACTGGGCACCAATGAGCCAATTATCAGTGTAAAGAACGTAATCACTGCTCCCTGACTGTCAGCCTTGCTGTTATCAGCACTCCCGTTCTCACACAGACAGCTCATGAGGAAAGGACTGACAATAGCCAGCAAGTACGTTGGACTGGACTCAGCTGATCAAAAGGTAAAGGGCAGCCGTGATTGGCACTTTACCACGATCTGTGATCAGCTGTGTCACAGCTGTGTAATAGCAGAAGACTTCAACTCCTCAGCGGCAAGCTCATAATTCAAGGATTGATAAGAGGCTCTGTGCAGCTGATGGCTCAGAGGCCATGAGAAAATCAGATAATGAATCTGCAGGAGAGGGAACAGGAGTGGGCTTGTGGCCTCTCTGATCAGAGAAAGTAAATAAATTGGTAATTTGGGCCACAAATGTTTGCAAGATCATAGTAAAAACATCAGCTGAGAGAGGAAAGGTCCAGTCACACCCTGAAATAGTCAAGGACTCCAAAGACAGATGAAAAAATAAGAACATGATTCCAGCCTGAAGATGTTGGCACCATGAGTAGACACACTGCAAGAACCCCCAGAACTATTAGTAGAATATGGTCTGGTGGCATCCATCACAGCAAGACTGTCTAGGCAGTGTCTAGAATCCAGTCACATTCACATTGCAGTAACAGGTCATACAGGCTCAAGGTAAGAGGCAAGGCTTCACATACGCACAAAAACCCTGACAGCTTGTAGCAGATGAGGTCAGATGGCTGGAGGTGACCAAGGTTACTGAAGATAGGCAGCAGGAATGGATCAAAAATCCAAGTTTTACTCCGAGCAACAGCACACTCAGTGGATGACAGTGCGCTGTCCCACAGCATTAATTCCTTCCGTCAAAAAATCAGCAGCAACAGGGAGTAAAGGCACCCAGCAACCTAATAAAGTGAAACCGCTTCCAGTGCTCAGTCTGGCAGGCTTATTCACAGAGGCACAAGTATGGGGGCACCCTGGGCTCCCTCATACGCATGCCTCCATTTGGGACTCTGGGAGGAGATGACGGTCTATAGATCCTCTATGTATCTCAGCCACTCCCTCTTGTGGCTGAGGTACATCAATGACGTTTTGATGGTGTGGACGGGTTCAGTTAAACAACTCGAGGACTTTATGTCCGAATTAAATACCAATAACCAAAACATACATCTGACCTATTCATACCATCCTGAGACGCTTTCCTTTCTCGATCTATCTATACGAAGGTCCGGAAATGAAATTACAAGTACATTTCGGAAAAAGACAGCTGCTAACACTTTACTGTCTGCCCAAAGCCATCATCCTAAACCCCTAATCAATGGGATACCCACAGGACAATTCCTACGGATCAGACGGAATTGTTCTGTGGAGGAGGAATTCCATGAAGAGGCACATGAGATGTATCAAAGATTTAGACAGAGAGGCTACTCCCCCAGGTCCCTCAAAAAAGCAAAGAAAAAAGCCACCCTTAAAAATCGGGAAGAACTTCTTGTGACTTCTGTAAAATCTTCACACCATAAAAATAATGAACAGAATTTCCCAAGGATCATTACTAAATATGGGTCCCAATGGAAAATGGTGCAGGGAGTCCTACAAAAACATTGGCACATCTTAAAATCTGCCCCTTTGATTTCTGACCTTGTGACAGCAAAAAGATCCAATAATCTTGGTGACCTCTTGGTTCACTCCGAATATACTCGGACCACCAAGAAAAATTGGCTTACTGACTCTAGAATATCCCCAGGTATGTACAAATGCGGACATTGCAATATCTGCAAGTATGTACACACGACCAATGTGTTCCCAAATCCCCGTGGAGGGACTATAAGATTAAACAGTTTATTAAACTGCTCCACGACTCGGGTAGTTTATATGCTCATATGTCCATGCAACAAAACCTATGTGGGAAAAACCAAAAGAGCTCTAAGAGTAAGGATTAGTGAACACATTGCTGGTATCAAAAAGATAAATGATGAACGCCCCATCTCTCAGCATTTTGCTAAATTCCATAGCCGTGATCCAAGGGGCCTAACGGTTAAAGGAATCTACAGGTTGAATTTACCCACGAGACGTGGCGACTTCGATACCATCCTTCTCCAGAAAGAAAAAATGTGGATGTACTATCTGGAGGCGATGGCGCCTAATGGGTTAAATATTGAATGTAGCCTCCAGCCCTTTCTGGAGAAGTAATTATCGCATCCCCCCCCCTTCTGTTTTTCGGATAATGGTTCCCTGCTTACTTAATGATTATTGTTTTTGTGTTTTGTTTTTTTTGTTTGTTTTTATATTGACTATTTCTCTTTTGTTCTCTCCTAATTACCTCTTACTCCGATTTCACACTAAATAGTTTTTGAGCTGGTGCTCAATATATTTGAAGTGCATTGCATAAATAGATCACAATTGATCATATATAGCCAATTGCGACACCTCTACTTGCTGAATGTCTGTGATGAGTGGTAACCGTGGACGATATCTGGTGGTCGTTAGATGTAATTACATTTTCTATTATCCAGCCTATTTAATCTCCGTCCACGGACTCCCCATTGCTCTGAAGAAACCAGCGGTGATTGGCTGGTGAAACGCGTCAACACGTCACCTCGGAGCCACGCGCTCACAGTGGATGAATGTTTGACCGGGAAAAACAGCTGACGGCCGGCTTGTTTCTTACTGCACGATTACACTTGAAGGTGCTGGACACAGTGAGGACATCTCCTATCTGACGGCAAGCTGTTTTGGACTGACATCTACAGCTATCATCTGGGGGTAGAGCCCTACGATCTCAGAGCTGCTGAGCCATCTATCTGGTGAGAGAAGTATCAGTCCGATTTATACTTGTTGCACAGCCTGGGCTGTCATTGCTCCCCCCGCTACTTTTGCCAATATATAGCTGCTTTACCTGTATGTCCTGTGTCCATATGATTAACCATTAGTTAATTACTGCCGGTCATCTCTGCTGCTATACCTGTGATTTGGGTTAAGTTCCCGGACTGTCATAAGTCAAATGATGTGCAGAATCAGTCCTCATTCTACAATCTTCTGTTCATCCACCCTTACCCACAAACCGTCATACCACTATCTTAATCATCTAAGGACTTTATCCCCTTTACAGTATTGTCCAGTTAGTAGGAATTGCTGTGGCGATTGGCCTGTGTATGGGGTATGATTGGCCGCGGCTCCGTTGTTTTTAATGATAACGTTATCAATTTTAACCTGGGTCTATGATACAATCCCTATTTTTGCCCATTTTTTGATGTTTTGTGTGGTGTTTTGTAGTACCAATAAATTCATTGTTTTTGCAGATTGTGTTTGGGTAATTTGCCTTCTTGGTGGGAACCTTTTTCTCCTAGTTTTTTATTCACAGAGACCTCAAAGACAGGGCAAGCAGTGAAGAAACACCAAGAGCCCTGAACCTGGAACGTACTCCACAGCTAACTTTTACAGAACAAAGTATGGAAAGCGTCTTACACAAATTTCAGTGTCCACAGTCCACTTCCAGGCATCGTCAGTCCGGACGTGGTGCTCCAAAAGCTGAGAACAATCACACTGGAAAGCAGCAATTGACAAGACAACGGTCCAGCAGTGATGTAGAGAAAACTCTTGATTTAATAAAAATAAAAAAATTAAAACAAAAGCTGCTAACAAAAAATAATTTAGCCTTAACACAGCACAACTATAGAAAAGAAATCCATCCTCTTCAATCCACAAGCAAAACACTGAAGCATGCCGATAGTGGGAGGGGTTACCCTGTGCTGGCTACAGTTTGTTTGCTAGTGTCCAATCCTCCTATAAGCAGCAAAATATCCTAAAGATTAAAGACTTCATGTGTCCCTTGCTGGAGGAAAACGGGAAAAAAAAATAAATGGGAAAAATAATTTAACCCCCTGAAGATTTTGTAACTGTACATTTGACAGGTCTATAATTTAAAAATTAATATAATTTTAATTTAAGAACATTTTAAAAGACAGAATATCAACCAAAAATGCAGGAAAAAAAAAACAAAAAAAAAACACGATACAAATGTTATAAGTTGAGTTGCAGTTCAGTGAGTAAAAAAAAGTATTTGATCCCTAAGCAAAACAAGACTTAGTACTTGGTGGAGAAACCTTTGCTGGAAAGCACAGAGGTAAGATGTTTCTTGTAGTTAGTGACCAGTGTTGCACACATCTGAGGGGGGAGTTTGGTCCACTCTTATTTACAGATCTTCTCTAAATCCCAAAGTTTTAGCTCCCTCCATACATTTTCTATAAATTTAAGGTATGGAGACTGGCCATGACCTTAATGTGCTTCTTCTTGGGTCACTCCTTTGTTGCCTTAGCACAGTGGTTCTCAACTCCTGTCCTCAGGACCCACTAACAGGCCAGATTATAAGTATTACCTTGGGGAGATGCAGACCAGAATACTGCAATCACTGAGCAGCAAATTATATCACCTGTGATATATTTCAGTTATCTTGCAAACCTGGCCTGTTAGTGGGTCCTAAGGACAGGAGTTGAGAACCACTTCCCTAGCCGGATGTTTTGAGTCACTGTCATGCTGGAAGACCCATCAACATCCCATCTTCAGTGTTCTGGCTGAGGGAAGAAGGTTCCCATCCAATATTTTACAATACATGGCCCTGTCCGTTGGTCCCTCAATGCGGCAAAGAAGGCCTGTACCTTTAGCAGGGCCATAGTCAGCATTTTTCTTCTTCCAAACACGGCAAGTCAAGTTAATGCCAAAGAGCTCAATCTTTCTCATCTGACCACAGTACTTTCTCCCAATCCTTCTCTGAATCATTTAGATGTTCGCTGGCAAACTTTAAATGGGCCTGTACATGTGCCTTCGTGAAGAGGGTGACCTTGCGGGCGCTGCAGGATTTCAATCCATTGCGGCATATTATGTTACCAAGAGTGTGGTGACTGAGGTCCCACCTGCCTTGAGATCACTCACAAGCTCATCCCGTGTAGTTCTGCGCTGATCCCTCACTTTTCTCATGATCAACCTTACCACATAAGGCAAAATCTTGCACGGAGCTCCAGACCGAGGGCAATTGATAGTTATTTTATATTTCTTCCATTTGCGAATAATCGCTCCAACAGCTGTCTCCTTCTCACCAAGCTTCTTGCTGATGGTCTTGTAGCCCATTCCAGCCTTGTGTAGGTCCACAATCTTGTCCATGACATCCTTTAACAGCTCTTTGGTCTTGTCCATGATGGTGGGTTTGAATGGAAGAAGGAGATTCTGCGGACAGATGTCTTCTATACACATAACGAGTTGTCATTAGGAGCACCTTCTTAAATTGACGAGATTAATCTGTGTACCACATGAACACATACCGTAGGGAGTCTGTGGGAGCAAGAACTAGTGTTGGTTGGTAGGGAATCAAATACTTATTTTATTGACTGAACTGCAACTCAATTCATACCATGTGTATCTGTCTATCATTTTAAATACACCTATGATAAAAAGGATAGACCCTTAAATTTCTTTGTAAGTGGGCAAACTTACAAAACTTGCAGGGGATCAAAAAATTTCCCGCACTGCATCTACAAGGTAAAACGAGATTTGCAAATGGGGTGGGCATAACTGCCAATTACTCATACAGAAGTTTGCATAAGTATTTAGTTCCACTGGATGGTTTATGTGCTACAAGCTGGAATTAAAATGTACTCAAACTGAAATTTTATGCCACGAGATTTAAAAATGAATGCAGATTCTGGAAGTATAAAAGGGCCATGTTGCGTCAGCTAGGATTGTTTGTCTGGCAAAGAGCAAATTCACACCAATGCGTTTTAGTTAAGGTGCTTTAAAAAAAAAAAAAAATAGAAATACTGGTTGAATTACATACAATGCCAACATGTAAAATAAGTGCAAACTACGCTGCACATAAAATGTGAGAATGCAGCAAACGTAAATGAAAAAATTTAGCATAAACTCACAGTCAACAGGAATCCATCTGGATTATAAAACGTTTTGCTACTTTAAGCTAAGGAAGCTACCTGGAAGAGTAGCAAATGCTAAAAAGTCCAGTAGAACGTGAAGTACGACTACATTACATTACAGTCATGGGCAAAAATATTAGCACCCCTGCATTTGTCAGATAATGCACCACTTCGCCCAGAAAGTTGCAATTACAAATGTTTAGGCACGCTCATGTTTCTTTTGTTTATATTGGTATGAAAAAAAAACTGAGGAAGCCAAATCTGACACATTCCATGTGTCAGATGGACTGGACAAAATTGACACCATCAATTTAATATTTGGTAGCACACCTCTTGGAAAAAAATACTGAAATCAAATAGCTTCCATCAATGAGTTTTACACCTCTCTACTGGATTTTTGGACCACTTCTTTTGCCAACTGCTCAAGGTCTCTCAGATTGGAAGTGTTCCTTTTCCCCAACTACTGTTTTGAGATCTTACCAGAGGTGCTCTATGGGATTTAGAACTGGACTTACTGCTGGCCAGTTCAGTACTCTCCAGTACTTTGCCTTAAACCATTTCTGGGTGCTTTGGGTCATTGTTTGCTGTAAGACACACGATCTCTGATGGAGACCCAACTTTGACACTAGGCCATACATTGCACCCCAAAATTCTTTGGTAGTCTTCAGATTTCCTAATGCCACTTACACGGTCAAGACATCCAGTGCCTGAAGCAGCAAAGCAACCCCAAAACATCAGTGAACCTCCACTATGTTTAACTGTATTCTTTTCTTTAAAGGCCTTATTTATTTTTCTAAAAAAGTAGACTGATAGACTTTACCAAAAAGCTGTAATTTTTTTTTGTCTATTCACAGCAAATTCTCCCAAAAGGATTTTGGCTTCCTCAGGTAAGTTTTGGAAAACTCCAATCTGCCATTTATAATTTGTGTCAGCAGTGGGGTCCTCCTGGGTCTCCTACCATAGCATCCCTTTTTATTCAGATGGCGACATATAGTGCAAGCTGACACAGTTGTACCCTGTGCCTGCAGGTCAGCTTTAGGGTTCTTTATCGTGCACAAGGAGAGGCGCAGAGTCTGGGATTTGCCCAAAACCATCACAATTAGTAGTAAATTATCACAATATTAGATAAGGTGTTATATGTAAAAGAAAGGGAATAAAATGGTATAATAGTCCATAAAAGTTTGTATAAGTGGTCAATGAGAAAGGGTGTTAATATGGGGTCCACAAGCAGGGCTGCCTTCCAAGGAACTGAAACCAGGCTCCACAATCTGAAGGAAAAACACAAGGGGAAAAGGTCTGGCCTTTTTAAGTCAGCTTCACGATCCATCCATAGCTTGATGAAGGAGCGCGGCTACCGTAATATCGTAGCCTGTACGCTCAGGAAACCCGACGCTCACCAGTGACGTCACGATCCCGCGCCTGTCATCTGTCTGCGTTCCTGGCATCGTTGTCAATCCATCACCGCAGCCGGCTTCAGCGATCCACTACGAGCCACACGCCAGCGTACCAGCTGTGATATTTGTGACTACCTGACGAACAGCCCCAAGATGGATCATCCTTCCCATCAACTAGATGCTTGTTTATAACTACCCAAATGTGAGTTGTTTGCACTTTGGTTTTTTAATAAATGGTTTTATACTACACCCAGAGGCGTCTTTTCCCCTTGTGTTTAGGGTTCTTTATCCACTAGTCGAACAATTCTTTGTTGCAATCTTTGATTACATTTTTTCTCTTTAGTCCACGTCCGGGAGATTAGCTACAGTGCCATTGGGTGTATACTTCTTGACAATGTTATGCACAGTGCGACACAAGAACATTAAGATCTCTGGAAATGGACTTGTAACCTTGAGATTGTCCATGCTTTTCCACAATTTGTGTTCTCAAATCCTCAGACAATTCTTTGCTACTCTTTCTCTTCTCAATGCTTTGTGTGGCACACAGACACAACAGAAAGGTTGAGTCAATTTTTTACTATTTTAACTGGTTGCCGATGTGATTTCTATATTGTCAGCACCTATTGATACATGTAAGTTTGATTACAAATTACAGGAGCATCCCAACCTTGGAATGCAATCATTTCTTCGAATTTTGAGAAGGTGCCAAGTCCACCTCAAGACCATTTTTGGAGTTTTGCGTGCAATTTCAATGTCAGATTTGGCTTTTTGTTTCTCTACTTTGAGTCATACCAATACAAAACAAAAACAAACATGAGAATGCCTAAACATTTGTAATTGCAACAATTTTCTGGGCAAAGTGGGGCATTATCTGACAGAAATGCAGGGGTGCCAATATTTTTAGCCATGATTGTACATTTAAAGCTCATTTATACAATCTCAAAAAAGTTGGGACGCTGTGTCAAATTTTCATAAAAAACAAAAAGCAATGATTTGCAAATCTCAAACCCATATTTTATTCACAATAGAAAAGTAGAAAGCTTAAGACAATGTCTTCAGGGAAAATCTAGCATATTTGAGCAGGACAGTGCTAAACCACATACTGCATACATGGCCTCGTAGCAAAACGAGTATGGATGCTTAACTAGACTGCCTGCAGTCCGGATCTTTCACCAACTGAAAAATACTTGGCATATATTGAAATGAAAAATACAACAAAGGAAAACCAAGACTGTTGAGCAGTTAGAATCCTATGTCAGGCAAGAATGGGACAACATCCTCTCCCAGTGCAAAAAAGGTTATTGCCAACCAAATGGAAAAAGGCTGGTTCAGGTCCACATCCCTAGTAGAACATGTAAAAACCAAGTTCCTCAAACAGTGAGACTTTAATGGACCAAAAACGCTTGGGGAGTAGGGAATTTTATAAAATTAAAAATTACAACAAAACAATACCATATCTACAAGATTAATACAATAGAAACACAGGATTATGATGAGAACAGACATGGAGAACAAACAACTGGAAAAAAAGCCCAAATCAACTTTCCGACAGTTGAGTTGGGCTTTTTTTCGAATTGTTTGTCCACGTCTGTTCTCATCATAATAATGGGATGCTACAAGGTAAATATGGCTCTGACCCAACTTCTTTGCGACGTATTGCGGCCATCAAAATGTTACATTTTCTCAGATTAAACATTTGCTCAGTTTTCTATTATGAATAAAACATGGGTTTATGATATTTGCAAATCATTTCATGGTTTTGTGTAGATTTTACACAGCATCCTAACTTTTTGCAATAGGGGTTGTACGCATCTGTTCCGATACGTTGCAGTGCATTACACAAATGCATGGTCAATGAACACACATTTGCAGTTAGTGGTGCAATTAATCTTGAATAGTAGCTCAACACACTAGGCCAAAGCAGCCCCAATGCAAGAGTTTGAGCACATCACAATTGATGGTAATGGACTACCGGGCATTGAGGCGTGCCAAGTCAGTAAAAATGCTGCATGCCCAATTGTCCATTATGGTGCATTGGCTGCCCATTCAAAATAAATGGGCTCTCCTTAATGCAACACATAAAAGAATGCACCAGAATGGAAACATGTAAATGGACCCTTAAAAGGTAAAAGTATGTATAGTTAAACACATTTTAATTCCAAGTTGTAGCACAAATAAAAAGTAGAGCATTCTAAGGTGGGAAATACTTAGGCTACATTCACACTGGCATTTATGGCCAGTGTGAATGGTAGCAGTAGTTCCTGTGTGTATCCAGCAGTGATCACCGCAGGTAACCGCTGGCTGAGCAGCGAACAGGTACAGCCGCCGGTGACCTATCATAGTAAACGTAATCAGAGCGGAATCTGATTACTGTAACAGCGCCAGCCAGTGTGAAAGTAGCCTTAAGGCTACCCACACATCCTCTTCATGCTTGGTAACATTATATGACGACTGTGCTTTGCTGATCCCCTCTCTGCATACAGATCCCTCTCCTCAGACTGTGTGAAAACATTACAATCTAGTGGTGGCTTATTCTGTTAAATGGTTGCAACTCAACAGTTGAATCAAAAAATCTGTAACTTACATTCATTATAGTTTGCTTTCGAGGCAGAGCAGCATATTCCAGGGAGCAAACGGAACCAAAAAGCGTTGCTTGTGCCTGTCTAAATCCCATGCTATGGACTGTGGAAACAGACTCAAAAAAAAGTAGAGACACTAGCTGTTATCTTTTAAAAAAAATAAATAAAAAAAAAAAAAGGTCACAAACCTGAATAAGTGGAGCATATAAATACCTAAGCAGAGATTATTTTCAGTGGAAGGTGTCTGTCAAAACTACCAGCAGATCCAGAGATTCGGGTAGCCAATAGGGGGTGGGATGGGCAAGACCTCACAGTCACACAAAGGTAAGATACAGTGGATATAGAAAGTTTACACACCGCTGTTAAAAGGTCAGGTTTCTGTGATGTAAAAAAATGACCCAGATAAATCATTTCAGAACTTTCCACCATTAAACTGTACAACTGAACAAACTGAAATCTTTTAGGTGGAGGGAAGTAAAAATAAAAAATTATGGTTGCGTAAGTGTGCACACCCTTAAACTAATATTTTGTTGAAGCATTATTTGATTTTATTACAGTACTCAGTCTTTTTGTATATGAGTCTATCAGCACGGCACATCTTGACTAGATTAGCCTGCTCTTTGCAAAAACACTCCAACGGTCAGTTTGCGAGGGCATCTCCTGTGCACAGCCCTCTTTAAATCACACCACAGATTTTCAATCAGATTCCGGTCTGGGTTCTGGCTGGGCCATTGCAAAGCTTTACTCTTCTTCTGGTGAAGCCATTCCTTTGTTGATTTTGATGTATGCTTTGGGTCATTTTCATGCTGAAAGATGATGTTCCTCTTCACGTTCAGCTTTCTAGCGGAAGCCTGAAGGTTTTGTGCCAATGTTGACTGGTATTTGGAACTGTTAATTCCCTCTACCTTGACTAAGGCCCCTATTTCAGCTGCAGGAAAACAGCCCTAAAGCAGGACGCTGCCACCACAATGCTTCATGGGGAGTATGGTGTTCATTTGGTGGTGTGCAGTGGTTTTGCGCCAAACATATTTTGGAATTATGGCCAAAAAGTTCAACTATGGTTTCATCAGACCAGAACACATTTTCCCACATGCATTTGGGAGACTTCAGATGTGTTTGCAAAATTTAGCTGTTCTTGGATGTTTTTCCATCTTGCCACTATCCCATAGCCCAGACAAATGAAGAATACGGGAGATTGTTGTCACATGTATCACACAGCCAGTTCTTGGCAGATATTCCTGCAGCTCCTTTAACCGCTAGCTAGCAAGTCGCCCCAGTTATACTGCGGCAGGTTGGCGCGGCTGCGCAAATCGTCGTAGCTATACGTCGGCTCTTTAAGATGCTATAGCAGGGGCGTGCACACCCACAGCGTGCCCCTGGAGCCGAATCGCTCCTGACAGAACGAGAATCTGTGTGTGTAAACACAAATGCCGATTCTGTCAGGGGAGTACAGACAGATCGTGTGTTCCTAGTAAGTACACCTATGGAACACAGTTAACCCCTTGATCGCCCCGTTAACCCCCTTCCAATAACATTTATACAGTAATTAGTGGCTATTTTTTAGCTCTAATCGCTGTATAAATGTCAACGGTCCCAAAAAAAGTGTCAAAGTGTCCGATCTGTCCGCCGCATTGTCGCAGTCCCGTTTAAAAAAAAAAAAATGGCAGATAGCCGCCATTACTAGTAAAAAAAAAATAAAGATCACATAAATCTATCCCCTATTTGGTAGACGCTATAACATCTGCGCAAACCAATCAATATGCGCCTTTTGCGATTATTTTTATCCAAAATATGTAGAATACATATTGACCTAAACAGATGAAGAATGGGGATATTTATTACAGCAAAAAGGTACAAAATATTGTGTGTTTTTCAAAATTGTCGCTTTTTTTGTTTATAGCGCAAAAAATAAAAAATAAAAACGCAGAGGTGATCAAATACCACCAAAAGAAAGCTCTATTTGTGGGGGGAAAAGGAAATCAATTTTGTTTGGGTACAACGTCCGCGCAATTGTCGGTTAAAGCGGCGCAGTGCTGTATCGCAAAAAATGGCCTGGTCAGGAAGGGGGCAAATCCTCCTGGGGCTAAAGTGGTTAATGTTGCTGTAGGCCTCTTGGCAGCCTCCCTGACCAGTTCTCTTCTTTTCATCAATTTTGGAGGGATGTCCAGTTCTTGGTAATGTCACTGTTAGACCATATTTTCTCCACTTGATGACTGTCTTCACTGTGTTCCATGGTATATCTAATGCCTTAGAAGTTCTTTTCTACTCTTTCTCCTGACTAATACCTTAATGAGATCCTTCTGATGCTTTGGAAGCTCTCTGTGGACCATGGCTTTTGCTGTAGGTTGCGATTAAGAAAATGTCAGGAAAGACCTAGTAGAAGTGTAACTTTATTTGGGGTTAATCAGAGGCACTTTAAACGATGGTAGGTGTGTATGGACTCCTATTTAACATGAGTTTGAATGGGATTGCTTAATTCTGAACACAGCTACATCCCCAGTTATAAGATGGTGTGCACACTTATTCAATTACATTATTTTATTTTTTTAGTTTTACCCCTCCCCCCTAAAAGACTTCAGTTTGTTTTTAAATTGAGTTGTACAGTTTATAGGTCACATCACTTCAGCCCCGTAAGATTTTACCCCCTTCCTGACCAGAGCACTTTTTACAATTTGGCACCGCGTCGCTTTTACTGACAATCGCGCAGTCATGCAATGCTGTACCCAAACAAAACTTGCATCCTTTTTTCCCTACAAATAGAGCGTTCTTTTGGTGGTATTTGATCACCTCTGCGGGGAGGTGACAACATATCATTGTTCCTACTTAGTAGGAACGATATGTCTACTCTCCCCTGACAGAAGAGGGATTTGTGCGTTTATACACACACACACACACAAATCCCCCATGATGGCTCTCGTGCACATGATTGGCATCGATCGAGCCTGCCGGCCACACTTATCGGGTCTCCCGCGTGCGTGCCCCCTTGCGGCTCTTAAAAGGGAAGGATGTACCCATACGGGTTTCGCCCAAGGGAGCCATTGTGACACAGTGTAACCACGTGAGCCGGTCGGGAACCAGTTAAAAGGTGGGAAAAGTTCTGAAATTATTTAGCTTTGTCTCATTTTTTTACATCACATAAACCGGACTTTTTTACAGGGGTGGGTAGACTTTTTATATCCATTGTATGTACACATTAGCTGCCTATTTTTGGATCACTTTGTTCCCAAGTTGGCTACTTGGCCCAAAACAAAGAGTTTGTGCAGATGGGAAAAGGAGTTTGGATTCGTGACTTTAAAATTTTAACTAAAATTGTTCTAAAACCCCAACTTCTTAATATTAAGTTGCTAGAGTACTGTACACTAAGCTGCCATTTTTTTTTAGATTCCAGAGGTATACAGTAACGCACTGCCACTGTGTAACAGCAGAGCAGGAATAAAAAATGCATACATGTGAATAAAAATAAATAAATAATTATGGTGCCAATACATGTGTTAAAATTGCCCAAATAAATCTTCAAATTGGTGCAGTGAACTTACTAGATAGTACATAAGCAAAACAGGGACAAGAGATACACTCACAAACTCCCGGTCTATTAGAAGCATTCAAATAAGCAGATTGCAGTCAGCCGCTGTGGACGAGGTTTCCCATAGAGAAACAGCTGCTGTTAACCTTCAGGTGTATTGCAGCACTGAACGTCCTAAGCTCCTCCCACGCGTTACATCACTGACACGTGACTTTTTCAAGGATGTAACGCGTGGGAGGAGCTGTTTCTCTATGGGAAACCTGCACACTGCACAATGATCTATTTTTTCTTTGCTTGCTTTGCATAAAACCTTTATCCTGAGAGCCGAATCACCAGCAGTGTAATTGCTGAAGTGGGATGCAAGAAAAACTAAATATCCTGATACAAACGATCTAACCCAGTGAGTCAATCAATCTGGATTAAGGGAAGGAACTGTTTAATTATTTTTACTTTCTCCCTCTATTTATCTCTGTCTGGACATTGTACTCAGAGTGTCATTATTATTTTATTTATATTCACCGTCACATCACCAATTTGAAGATTTATTTTGGCAATTTTAACACATGTATTAGCACCATAATTATTTATTTATTTTTATTCACATGTATGCATTTTTTATTCCTGGATTTAAGCTTAGTCGCAGCAGCATATTGTGCACCATTTATTTAAAGCGCATCAATTTTATACTTAATACTATTTGTTTGGTTATCTGATCACCCTATATTGATAGCAGCTTTAATTTACTGATTGTTTCATAGCACTAACTATATTGGTATATATATATTTTTAAGCACAATTTATTTATATCACATATATCTATCCACATCAGCGCTTGGTTTTTATTCATTTTTTTAGCAGAGCAGGAAGCAGACCTTGGCTTTGTAATAAGCATCAAATATTAGAAAATGTACACTGATGAAAAAAAAAAAAAAAAAAACACAGAAAAAACTAGGATGGGTAACTCTCATATCATTCCAAAACTAATCCAAAAACAAACCTTAAAGGGTAATTACACTTTCAGAGCAGAACCTTTAATTGTAATTTTTCCTACAGGTTGCTAAAACAAATTAAGGCACCACGGGTTTCAGGAAAGAAATGTGCTCGACTCCCCCATCAACACAGACAGTGCTGACAGGGGGAATCCCTCCTGCCGGGCAATTGTCTACTCCCAGCATAGGCAGTGATTATCGCTAGTGGCTATAGCAGCCGCTTGCGATAATCAGAAGCAAATATGCCAAGCTGGATGTACCCAAGTTAATCGATCAACTTGGTACATTTAACCTGCCCATTAATGCTTTGAATCTTGGCCGATGCATGCTGAACCGGCCGAGATTCGAACAGTGTATGGCAGGCCCAAGTATCCCGATTAAAGGGATAACTGCATTTTCCTCCAAATAGCCGGCAGCCTCCAGATTTTTAGTTCATTGCATTGCAGCAAAAGCAACAATGAGCTCACGGGAGACGGCTTACTAGCTCAGCCCAATGCACAGACCCTTTTCTGTCTCCAAAAGCTCCTTTCGTTGGCAGCCAGTGTTGGCGTCTTCAAAGGTACAAGCAAAAGCCAGGAGGCTGCATCTCCAGTTGGGTGGAAACTGCAATCTCTTCAAGTAAAGAAACATTCATTATTTTGCGCAAAGAACAAGGACAATAACAGCTGACAGATGTGTACTGAAAGGGCGGTTAACCGGTAACATTAAATCAGACCTAATCTAAGGTCCAACTTGTTTCTAACTTATAACGTGTCATGTTCCATAAACAGTCAAGATATCATATGTTGGCAACAAGAACAGAATCTGAAATTGTCATATACAAAAATGACCCCCCCCCCCCGCACCCCAATTGTGTTCTCTGGTAAAGAAGGAGCCTGGTAAATACAAAAAAAATATTTGGACTATTTCTTTATTCATAATGAAAATTACATTTCCAAGAAAAAAAAAAAAAAAAAAAAAATCAACATTTACAAGTAGGTGTTCTTTGCTGTGCGACAATGTTTTCCCTACTATTATCATCATCATACTATTACTGAATATACCGATGTTGGCTTAGGTTGACTTTTTGTTGGATATAAACAATCTACAAGTTGCAAGTTTAGTCACGGACATCCAAATCAAAAAGGTGGCTTTCATTTGAAGTATACAAATCTATATAAACCAGTTACCCCAACAAAATAACCATGAACAGCAAATCAGGAGGCCCAAACCCAAAAAGTATGTCATTAATTCTTGTCCTTTTAAAAAGCTGTTTGCTTGGAAAACAACTAAATTACAAAAGTAACATCAGACAACCAGAGTCAACATGAGTATTAAAAGATGATCTTTTTTGAGAAATAACTCTCCAAAACATGGACAAAACTAGATGGAAAAAGCTGAAAAAAAATAACACGAAAACTTGCAGTTGCAGCTGTTAAAGGGTGTATGTAGACAAAGGAAAAAAACAAATATAGGGCAAAATTAGTTTACTCGATACAGGACTTCACAAAAGAAAGATCACATCCAAGTAAAAATAGGACAATATTCTTGCAGAATTTGAAAAGCACACTCAGAATCAGCCCATTATTTCAACTATTTTTTTTTTTTTTTTACATTTTAACATAACAACATGTATGTACAGCTGTGTCAGACCTTAAACTGCATCAATTTACAATAGAAACATATTTACAGACAGCTGGAACTGCCACGCTACCAGAAGTTTCCATAGTGCAAGGCACTGCAAATCTCTCTGGCAGTGGAGGGATTACACAAAAACAATATCATCTAAAATGCCTTAAAAACAGCTTTTCGTATTTTTTGTTTACGTTGTAAAGATGTTACCTGTATGTCAGAAACTGTACAGAAAAGCATATACTTTTGATTCTTGAAGAATCCTTACTTAAGCAAAGGCCATCTCAATCCTAGCAATGCAGGACTATCTTGACACAGGACAAAGCAGAGGGTTAATAACTTTATACATTTGTGCAGTACTACGTCCAAGCAATTGTACAATTCGCTGGATACCTCTACAGTGTATGGCAGCCTTTCTCAACCAGGGTTCTGTGGAACGCCAGGGGTTCCTCCAGAGGTTGCTAGTGGTCCTATGAGCAAAAACTAAAATTCTGTCGCTCAGGTATGTATCCAGCAACACAAATGACCTTTTTACCCATTTGTAAGGTAAGCATTATTTTCATTGATCATCATTTGAGGAGTATCCTCCCACTGACCACAAATTTAAGGAGCATTCATACTACTGGCCACCAATGTAAATGTGGCCCTTCTCCCAATGATCACCATTGCAAAGTGGTCCTTCCTCTACTGACCACAAATCTAAGGAGCCCCTTCGCTACTAACCACCAAATAATTTTCCTGACCAACAATGTAAGAAGGCACGTCTCCATGGACCAATGTAAGGGGGAAGACCAGGTTTAATGCCATCATTACTAAAAACTAATTTTTGAACAGATAAGCCAATACACCTTTAATTTGAAAAGTTCCTCAATGTCAAAACGGTTGAGAAAGGCTGGTTCAAGGAATAAGGGGACTGTATTTTAGCTTGATTTTAATATACACAATTGGAAAGTTGATTACGGAAACAATCTCTAGGATTACCAAGTGACACTGTCCAACTGAGGATTCTGCGTGCTCCTTGCATTGAAATTGCTTAATCATTTTGGGTGTCAGAACTTGACTGCCTTTAAATAAAAAAGTAAGGTGGATGAGGGAAAACTATATTAAACAAAATTAGATTTCAGCATTTAAACAAACCTTCACTATGTATTACAGCATCCTGAAGCTGAAGTGTCTTAACTCCCTACGGTTGGACAGTTTCCTCTGGAAAACCGAAGATGTTAAATTAGGTAGAATATGACTTGATACTAACAAACTGTCAATAATTTTGCCCCTTTTTCGTGGCAATTCGGTTATCTATTCCCTTACTTTGAAAGACTTCATGATTCTTCAGGTGAACATTAGAGATATTCTGTAAATCTTCAATTTAAAACAAGAAACAAGTACTTGTGGTGTCCTCCACCTTGGAGTTATTCTGCAGTTCTGAATAACATTTTTTCTCATGCAATTCAAGGGGTGGGAAAGCCAATTTGAGCATTTTACATTTTTTTTTACCCAGAAAGAGGCAAAACATATTGTTTAAGCTGTCCTGGTAACACACTGGGACATTTTTTTTTACAAGAGGAAAATTATAACCTTTAAGGTCTCCCAATAACGAATTTGGACTTTTTCCCATAACTTTAAACTGTGCAACTATCAGCGTAATGCTGTGAAAAATCAATATTGCTATTAAGTTTGACACTTGAGAAAGGTGGCAAGACACTGCCGTCTGACATTAGAGCATTATAAAGCAGGACTTGCGAAACAAAGTTTAGCAGACAACATGCACAGTAGAAAAAAAAAATCCTCTTTCAAAAATCACATTACTTTACACTAGAGAGCTGGCGACCATTGGTGTATCTTAAAACATCTTTGTTTTAAAAATGTTTTTAATTGATAATGCATATTAACATACAGCATGATTTAACCATAGGGCCTGAAGAAAGAGAATTACAAAAGACCCCTGAAAGGGTCCCAGACACTATGGAATTTTATGGAGCTGCGTACATTGGAGGCATTGGCACCAATTTGATTTCAAATGGTGTCCATAAAGCATGTTTGAAAACTGAAACTCAACTAGAAACAGAAAATGTATTTTTAAAATGCAGACATGGCTATATACATATAAAGCAAAATAGCTGTCTTTTTAATTAACGTAAAATATAAAAAATGACAGCACTTTCTAAATTTTAGAGCAAAATCTATACACTATTAGGAGGAACTCATTTGTTGATCCATGCAAAGCATGGACCTGAACTATTCCATGTACAGGATTATATTCACTCTGGGCGTAGGCACACAAGCATCTGGTGATATAGCAGGTGCCAAAAAAAAGGTCAAACCCCATTTATTCTGATTAAAATGGCAGTTATGTTATATTGCGCTTCTATTTAAAGTCATTATGCCTTTGTTCTGTCTTTTTGGGAATTCAGGGCCACAACAGGTTTACTTGAAGAGCTGTGAAACAAAAACTTAAAACTTTGCACAGAAAGAAAAAAAAAAAAATGAATAAAAAAATATTTATATGTCCATTGTTTGTAGAACCATACAGTTTCTGCACATCTGGGGCCTGGTAGTCTCTGCTTTTGATGTAGCCGTTAGGAATCAGTCCTTAGTATTCTTTAATGACCAGTTTGCAACCAATCACAACTCACGATCTGGAAGCATTATGTCCATGTGAGGCCATTAAAGAAGGGAGGGTCTCAGCCCATCAGTACGTTGGTTTGGCAACAGGTATATAAGTGTGGTTAATCCACCTTCCTCAAACAATTCTAGAACTGTAAAACAAGAAAACGCCATATAGCAAAGCTGGATTTATAAATGTATGAATGACAAATAAATTAAGTAAAATAAAACACTAGGGAGGCATTTCATTTCAAGTGCACCTTAGGCTCAGTGATTGTAGATTTTGCCAAAATTCAAGAAAAGCTGAATGCTTACTCTGCACCAGCTTCACAGGCTGTTCCATTAGATTACACATCAAAGTCCAGTTTATTTTCACTACTCTATAACTTAGTCACTCATTCAGCTGCTCTTACATTCCTATGTACGGAGATCATCAATGTATGTGCAAAATGGGATTGTCCGAAGTGAAGAAAACGCATACAGATCTCAGTTATAACTACAAAGCCATGTACACACAAGATTTTAAATGCAGACAATATAATTATGCATGTTACGTACATTTTTATATGGCAAGTTGTATCACTAAATGACACACAGCTCTGCATTCTAGATTTAAATCTGATAATCCCTCAGAACATAATTAACAGGCAACTTTTACAATGCATAATACATTTATTCACAGAAGGGCAAGTTTTTTTTTTGTTTTGTTTTTTTAAATCAGTGTGACAAATGCAGTCTACAGGCTCTTATAACAGCAAGGAGATCCAGCACACCAGTAACCTCCAAATACCTAGAATAAACCTCACTGCACACATACTACATAACATTCAGGACAAAACTCCCCAGTGTACTCAGGAATTGGGTTATGAGAAACTGGAAGTGATTTGTCTCCATGTATGTGGAGATTTCTGATCAACACATTTACCATAGGATGTCTAATGTGGTCTCCAATATTGCTTTTTGGCAAAAGGCAAAATAATCAGCAGGATATAAGATAATGATAGGATGGCCAGATGGGGTCTTAAAGTGGGCGACATTTAAAAGCTCCAACTATACTCTATTGTCAAAAGTTTTGGGACTCCTGCCTTTACACGCACATGAACTTTAATGGCACCCCAGTGTTAGTCTGTAGGGTTCAATATTGAGTTGGCCCACCCTTTGCAGCTGTAACATCTTCAACTCTTCTGGGAAGGCTGTCCACAAGGTTTAGGAGTGTGTCTATGGGAATGTTTGACTATTCTTCCAGATGCACATTTGTGAGGTTAGCCACTGATGTGGACGAGAAGGCCTGGCTCGCAGTCTCCACTTCAATTCATCCCAAAGGTGTTCTATCCGGTTGTCAGGACTCTGTGCAGGCCAGTCAAGTTCCTACACCCCAAACTCGCTCATCCACACTATATTGCCAAAAGTATTGGGCTACCCCTCCAAATCATTTGGTGGAGGGTGGATTATGATGTGGGCATGTTTTTCAGGGGTTGGGCTTGGCCCCTTAGTTCCAGTGAAGGGAACTCTTAAGGCGTCAGCATACCAAGACATTTTGGACAATTTCCTGCTCCCAACTTTGTGAGAACCGTTTGGTGATGGCCCCTTCCTCTTCCTTCATGACTGCGCACCAGTGCACAAAGCAAGGTCCATAAAGACATGGATGAGCGAGTTTGGGGTGGAGGAACTTGACTGGCCTGCACAGAGTCCTGACCTCAACCCGATAGAACACCTTTGGGATGAATCGAAGTGGAGACTGCGAGCCAGGCCTTCTCGTCCAACATTTGTGCCTGACCTCACAAATGGAAGAATTGTTAAACATTCCTATAGACACTCCTAAACCTTGTGGACAGCCTTCCCAGAAGAGTTGAAGCTGTTATAGCAGCAAAGGGTGGGCCTCACTCAATATTGAACCCTACGGACCAAGACTGGGATGCCATTATAGTTCATGTGTGTGTGTGTAAAGGGAGGTGTCCCAATACTTTTGGCAATTTAGTGTAGGTTAGCGGTTTTACTGGGGTGGGCGTACAAACAGTAACTAGGGAGCTGAAATTTCCATTTCCTGAGGAAACACTGCTTAAAGTGGTTGTAAACCCTTACATATACCCAGTGAAGTGACTGGCCTCAGGTGCTACAAGGAGATGAATCAAATCCTCCTACATAAGTAGTACCGGTTTTCTTCTCTACTGCCATTCAAGTCAAGAATTTATACAGCTTGTCTAGCTGTGAGAAAAAAGGGGGCGAAGAGCTGAAGTTACACTCTGCAGGGCTCAGTGAGGAGAGCTCTGAAAACTGATTGGAAGGAAAGGTTCACACCCCCCTTCACACAGGAACAGAGCTGAGGCTGTCAATCAGCCAGAGATCCATCCCGTCACCATTTTTCTCTTGGTATCATGAAAACTTGTCAGAAATTATTCATGCTGATAGCAGAGGAACGAAGCAGCAGACAGAAATGACACTTAGAGCTCTTAATTGAGACAAGTACACACTATAGAGGGATATGCTTTGTTCATATTTCATGTCTGAGGTTTACAACTACTTTAAAGCTGTCGCCAGTGTTTGTCAAATCTTGAAAAGCCTAAAGCCTTTAGTCACGATTGCTACTGATAGGATGGAACAGTGAATCCAAATACTAATCCTCCCCTTTAATCTGACCATGGCCTTGGCAAAAGAGGGTAACCGAACAGTATTTTCTGCAGGAAAAAACATTTTCAGCCCCATTGTGGCTCTTCATTTATCCATCTCAGTCTGTCAGCATTTGAGCATTACACACCAAAAACCCCTTGTTATGCCAAAACAGACAAATAAAGCAGACTTTCAAACACTGTAAAATGGCTATTCATACAACCAAAACATTGTTTTGCCCAAAACAGACAATGTAACAGGTTCTTTTTAAGTATGTGTGAAAACTGGATTTAGGCAACTGTAAACAAAATTGTTACTAAAACAATTATAGCTGTATCAAAGAAAAAAATAATCATGTTTCACCTGTGAGGGACCTGTATTGGTGAAAACATCATCCTTGACCTCCTCAGTCTTTTTATCCACAGGAACCCATTCACCGTACACTTTATCGGACTCCTTTTTCCTGTGCTGAGATCCTGAAGATACTGGAAACTCCTTGGTCAAAGTTACCTGAGTTTTCGGAGCTGGCTTCAAGCTGGGATTCTAATGAAAAAGTAAAAAAAAAAAAAAAAAAAAAAATCTTAGTTTTGCAACAAAGGAATGAGGCAACATGAGGCAACAAAACTGAACTCACAGATCCGGGTATCACTAAAACCCTGGAATCAACTTTCACACATTAGAATGGAGGATAAACGAATACGGTTGCTCAAGTAATATTCTTAATATGCTTAAAGTGATATTAAACTGAAAAGCAAACACACATTTTATTGCAGCTTACCAATTTTTTGACGCTATGGCTGCATTTGTTTTCTTTTCGCTCTTATTTTCACCTGGTAATCCTGCCAGTAACCAAAACAATTTGCTGTAACTGCTTAAAAAGTGTCAGCTGGAGCTTGGCATCAATTTTTTAGGGTATCTGCATCTGCTATCCCAGGGGTTTCCAATGGCCAGACTGTGGCCATTGGGAGCAGAAATTGTCCTGGTAGTGGGAGTAAATATTAAACAATTCCTCCCCCTAATACATGTAAACATGTGTCGGCCGGAGGACTAGCGCCCCATCACTGGTGTCGGCCGGAGGACTAGCGCCCCATCACTGGTGTCGGCCGGAGGACTAGCGCCCCATCACTGGTGTCGGCCGGAGGACTAGCGCCCCATCACTGGTGTCGGCCGGAGGACTAGCGCCCCATCACTGGTGTCGGCCGGAGGACTAGCGCCCCATCACTGGTGTCGGCCGGAGGACTAGCGCCCCATCACTGGTGTCGGCCGGAGGACTAGCGCCCCATCACTGGTGTCGGCCGGAGGACTAGCGCCCCATCACTGGTGTCGGCCGGAGGACTAGCGCCCCATCACTGGTGTCGGCCGGAGGACTAGCGCCCCATCACTGGTGTCGGCCGGAGGACTAGCGCCCCATCACTGGTGTCGGCCGGAGGACTAGCGCCCCATCACTGGTGTCGGCCGGAGGACTAGCGCCCCATCACTGGTGTCGGCCGGAGGACTAGCGCCCCATCACTGGTGTCGGCCGGAGGACTAGCGCCCCATCACTGGTGTCGGCCGGAGGACTAGCGCCCCATCACTGGTGTCGGCCGGAGGACTAGCGCCCCATCACTGGTGTCGGCCGGAGGACTAGCGCCCCATCACTGGTGTCGGCCGGAGGACTAGCGCCCCATCACTGGTGACGGCCGGAGGACTAGCGCCCCATCACTGGTGTCGGCCGGAGGACTAGCGCCCCATCACTGGTGTCGGCCGGAGGACTAGCGCCCCATCACTGGTGTCGGCCGGAGGACTAGCGCCCCATCACTGGTGTCGGCCGGAGGACTAGCGCCCCATCACTGGTGTCGGCCGGAGGACTAGCGCCCCATCACTGGTGTCGGCCGGAGGACTAGCGCCCCATCACTGGTGTCGGCCGGAGGACTAGCGCCCCATCACTGGTGTCGGCCGGAGGAATAGCACCCCATCACTGGTGTCAGTGGGGGAGAGGATAGCACCCCATCACTGGTGTCCGCGGGAGGAATAGCGCCCCATCACTGGTGTCAGCGGGAGGAATAGCGCCCCATCACTGGTGTCAGCGGGAGGAATAGTGCCCCATCACTGGTGTCAGCGGGAGGAATAGCGCCCCATCACTGGTGTCAGCGGGAGGAATAGCGCCCCATCACTGGTGTCAGCGGGAGGAATAGCGCCCCATCCATCATTGGAGCACAGGTGTGTCAGGAGGAAGGTGTCTCTGGAGCTCTTCCAGGCGATCCGTGCGAGAGGGGAGTGGTGGTGAAATCTCTCCCAGCTCTCCTGGCCCCTTTCTGGGGAAGCCATGGAGGCCAGCAGGGTCTCTCCTGCTGGAAGCTCTCAGCCATCTCCTGGGCCATCGGGTGACATGCCTGCCCCTGTACAAACATGGCTTGTGATCTTTCTGCCCCTGGTGAGGGTGAAGGCTCAGAGGCAATTCAGGAGCGAGTGGTGGCCGGCATTAAAGCCCTGAATAGGGAAAGAGACAAGCTCTATAAACTGAGAGCGGAGCTGAAGCGATTGAGAAGGCAGCGTGAGGGCTTACACAGCCAGAAACGTGGGTCCATGGATCCGGAGATCCAACTGGCCAAGGTCCGGGTGGAACACCAGGAGACCATTGTGTCTATGATGGAAGGCAGAGATGGGCCTTTCAAGGAAAAATTCTGCAATGACCGAAGGTTTGCCAGGATGAAAAAAAATGGAGGTGGAGGAGACCCCCAGTTCAGACCCCCTGCCCCCTCAGGGAGAGGCAAGCAGCCCCATGCCTTCCCAGGACTCAGGAGGCATGCTCAGGGCCATCCAGGCAATGGAGTCTCCTGTGCGGGAAGATCAGCTAGTGTTTCATGAGCAGGACATTACAGATAATGTGCCTGACAAGGTAAAGCCAGTCAAGCCCCATGTGGTGCATAAAACTGTTTTTGTGACTGATACTGACAATGTGCCCAGTGACAGTCAGGCTGCTAATCCCATGTGTGGCAATGCTGTACCTGCTGATCCTGCATTACAGCAAAATATGCATTTAAAAAATGACATTCCTGCAGAGGAACTGCAAGATTCAGCAGAACCAATTAACCCCCCTTTAGCTGAGTCTAAAGCGGTTTGCCCCACAGCTGCTGAGGACTCCACAGCACATCTTCAGGAGACAGCTGGTATTGCATCAGAAACAGTGACTATTCCTGATGGGAATGTGAATGTACGTGACTGATAAAAATCATCCCAGTACCAGTGTGATGGACAGTCCTACCAACTCTGTTCAAGCAGATAATAATAATTGTAATGTACAGACTAATGTGACATCAGTGTGGGGCCTTGGCCCTGATAAACCTACATTTGCTCAGGTGGTATGCTCTGCTCCTGGTGGCTCCGCCCCCAAGCGGGTTTTCCCCCTGCGGCCTACCACTTTGATCTGGTCTTGGGTCTCTGGCTTCTGCTGGGGGTCCGAGACGTAATGTAGTGATTCTTAAATGGGAAGGTGGTGCAATTCCTCCAGCACGGCGTGCAGTGGTGGACATGATTTTGGAGATGGGTTTTGGGGCAAACGATCTGTATGCCCTAATACATGTTGTTGGGAGCCGGGAATATACTATTAGTTTAACCAGGTATTGACTAAGCTCGATAAAATACTTGATGAAAGTAACATCTGGACTGGGGGTTGGTCGGTAACAGTCAGGTTGGCCAGGGATGGGAATGTTGTCCGTCACCTGCCCCCCTCAGCTTTTATAGGGAGGGATAGGATGACTATTTTCTACCCTGGTCAGCCGAAGCTGTGTCACCGCTGTGGAGAAAAGGGGCATTTGAGCTCCTCCTGTTTAGCCTTGATATGTTCAGTGTGTCGGGGTCAGGGTCATGCGGCCAAGGACTGCACCGAGATGATCAGGTGCAACCTGTGCCTGCGCCTTGGCCACCCCTATAGCAGATGTCCTGAAGCCTGGCACAATATGGCGAAGGAGGTATTAGATGACTTGTCAAGGCTGGACAGGATGGAGGGTGAGGCCCCTGGTGTACCATCCACCTCTGCGGTGACCAACTCCCATGGTCCTGTTCAGGATCCCTCTCCAGTTCCTGTGGCCACCCCTCCTGTGTCTGTAAGTATTCCTTCTGTATCTGTCTCTGTGTCCCCCCCCCGCCTACTGTACCCTCTCCTCTTGTGTCAGAACCTTCCAAGTCTGTGCCCCCTGAGTCAGTTCCCCCCCAGGAGTCTACCCCTCCTAAGTCTGACTCAAAAGGGAGCACCCCCCCCACCAGGAGTGGTAGCATGTACTAAAAAGGTTGCTTCTTCCTCTGTAAAGAAGTCTTCTGTAAAGACATCAAAGACAAAAACAAGAGATGAGGGCATCTCTGAAGCTGACCTGCAGTACCTGGAGGAGAGAAGGAAGGTTGGGAAGCGGAAGAAGCAGGCGGTGAGGATGGAACAGGCTCCAGTGCCTGTCCCCAACCGTCATAGGTCCTCTACGTGGGATATTTCCTCATCTGGAGCTTCTTCGGAGCGAAGTTCCGATTCTGAAATGGAATTTGAGGCGGCCTCAAGAAAGAGAGAGGCTTCTGGTGATGAGCAGCAGAGGGGAGCTAAGAAGCAATCCACCCAATAACCCAAATGGCGGTTCCCCCTCCGTTAAAAGTGGTGACAATAAATGTCGCCAGCATTAAGTCAGTAAGAGCTCGTTCTATCGCCTTCTTTTTGTTCAGCCAATTAGATGCTGAAATTTTATTTTTGCAAGAGACTAGGCTCACCTCCTTGGAGGATATTCATATGGCCAAGAGAGAGTGGAGGTATGGTCCATCTTACTGGTCTCTTGCGGCCGAGCCTTACGGCGGTGTGGCGGTGTTGTTTAAAACCGGCATGGCAACTGTCCGGCGGGTTATTGAGGTGGAGATTGGGAGATGTATGGTCTTAGACGTCCTTGTGGGAGGGCAGGACCTGCGCCTAATTAATGTCTATGGGCCGCACACAAAGTGGGACAGGAAGTGCCTTTTTACAAGGATCAAGCCATTTCTTTTTACATCCCGGCAAGTGGTCTTTGGAGGTGACTTTAATACAGTAACTAGGCCCAAGGACAGGAAGGACTTCAAGGACAGGCTGGGATATGATAGCGGTTTTTTAAATAGTATGGTTAGGGATGCTGGTCTTGTGGATGTGCACATTAAGCACCTCCCGGATGACACCGGGTTCACCTTTCATAGAGGTAATAGTCAGAGTAGGATAGATAGTTTTTTTTTTTAAGGAGACCTCTGCTTTCTCACCCCCAGTGGTGCAGGCAGTAGAGTTCTCTGATCACTGTATGCTATCTGTGGTCCTGAATGCTTCAGACGCCCCTCAGAGGGGCAAGGGCATCTGGAGATTGAATTCGACTCTACTCAAGGAAGAACATGTTAGACAATCCTTTGAGGAATTCTTTCAGGCTCAGGTGACCATCCTGGACTTTTGTAGCAGCAAGGCTGAGTGGTGGGAGCTGACCAAAAAGAGGATCGCTGGATTCTTCAGGGGCCTAGCCAATAGAAAGCAGTTTAATAAATACATGACCTACCAACGTTTACGGAGGAAGCTGGATATTCTTGTCTCGAGAGGAGGAGATCCTGGGGCAATCTCCAAGTGAAACTCCTTCTCAGGAAGTGTCAATATGACCGGCATGCCTCTTTGGTTCTGGAGAGGGACTATGGGAAGTACCACTCGCCCGACCCTTACCAGAACTGCAAACAAGGTGTAGCTGTTAAAACAGTCATTGGCCTTAAGGACAGTACAGGGTCCTTGACAAAGTCCAGGTCAGGGATTCTGGAGGTCGTGAGGTCCTTTTATGCTGACCTTCTTGGGAGGAAAGAGCTTGACTGTGACAAGATGGAAAGCTTTTTGGACTCTACTCCAGGTCTAAATGATGAAGATGTCCCATTGATGAATTTGACAGAGGAGATCACAGTTGAAGAGGTGATGAGGGCAATTGAACAGCTTGCCATCAAAGTCACCTGGACCGGATGGGCTTGACGGCTGAGTTTTACAAAGCTTTTAAGTCTATTCTGGCCCCACATTTGGTAGAGGTTTTTAACAGTTGCCTTACTGAGGGGGCACTTCTCCCTTCCATGAGGCACTCAGCTGTGATTCTTCTTTCAAAGGGTAAAGATCGTTCGATGATTGAGAATTGGCGCCCCATCAGCCTTCTTAATGTCGATAGAAAGATACTGGCAAAGATCATTTTCTGGCGCCTATCGTCAGTAGCAGAGCCTTTGCTTTCTCGCCATCAGCACTGTTCAGTCCAGGGTAGGTGCACCTTCACAGCAGTTTTAGCTGTCCGGGAGGCCTTGGAGCGGTGCAGGGCTGCAGGCTGGGGAAAGTATTTGCTGACATTGGATCAGGCAAAAACTTTTGATCGTGTTAACCATGAGTACCTGTGGTTGCTCCTTAGTAAGTACGGTCTGCCGGGTGGTTTTGTCGATTGGTTAAAAGTCTTGTATAAGGGGGGCAGAAAGCTTTCCTCTTGTTAATGGTTGGGCAGTCCTTTGAGGTTGGCTCCGGGGTGCGCCAGGGTTGTCCCCCGAGTCCCCTGCTCTATGTGTTTGCAATCGACCCCTTCATCAGGAGGCTATAGAGCAGCATGTTGTGTGGGGTGCCAGTGGGGCTCCCGGGTGAGCCGCCTTTGAGGGTTGTTGCCTATGCGGACGATGTGTCGGTGATTGTCACTGGGGCGGATGAAGCAGAGGAGGTGGTCTCTCTGACATCACGGTATTCTGAAGCATCAGGCTCCAAGATCAATCAGAAAAAGACTGAAGTTTTCTGGATGGGAAAGGAAGGTGAGGGTTTTGATCTCCCGGACACCTTTCCAGTGCCCCAGGAAAGAATTAAGATTCTAGGCATTGAATTTGGACCCGGCGATTATGGCCTCAAAAACTGGGAAGGCAGACTGGAAATTGCCAATATTAAGGTGGTCAGCTGGAAGAGATGGAAGTTATCTATGAGGGAAAGGGTTGATCTGATTAAGACTTACCCGATTCCGATCTTCTTGTATGTCAGCTTTGTCTGCATCTTGCCAGTGTCTCTTTATGCTAGGGTCAGTAGTGTGTTCTTCCAGATGTTGTGGGGGAACAGACTGAACCCCATCAAGAGGAATGTCACCTATCTATGCAGGGGGGAGGGTGGCTTAGGTATGGTCAACCCAGTTCTTTTCACTGCTGTTTTACTCAAGTTTAACATTGGTAATATGCTTGCAGTGGAATCTCCTGGATGGGTAGGCATATTTAGATCTTGGTTTAGGCCTTTTCTACGACTTTGGGAAGAAGGTGGCCAAGTGAAGAATCTCAGGGGTCATCGTGGTCAGCTACCAGCCTATGTCGCTCCGTGCCTGAAGTTACTACGGCAGTGGCGATTGTCGGCTGAAGATCTCAGATCGGTTCCGAGGAAAGTCCTTATGAGTCGAGTCTTGAGCGAAGTCTTTCATGACCCACTGGCCTTAAGGGATTGCCCAGGCCCAGTTTTGAGGGCAGGGTTAAGACTTATTAATTTGGACAGAGTACCCCCTAAATTTAGGGATCTGGCCTGGTTGTGCTTCCATGGGAGACTATGTTCGGGGCAATTTGAAATTCCGCAGTGGGATGGATCGTAGCTGTCCTCGGGAGGAGTGTGCAGGTGAGGAGGAGACTATGGACCATTTTCTGCTTCATTGCCCTTTTAAACATAGAGGTGTACAAACAGGTGGGGCGGCCCTCAGTGTTCCTTTCCTCTCCAGGCTGGGTTATGCTGAGTGGGTGTACGGAGCATTCAATACTGGTGGGGTTTTTTGTTTGGATACACTTTTTTTTAGTTAGCCTAGTAGTCCGTTATTTCACTTGGAACGCACGGTGTCAGGTCAGCATTCGGCATAAAATCCTTCCTGTTCAGGTGGTGGTGTATGACATTTTGCATGAGGTGGAGAAGATTCGGGTGCTCGAGAGAGACAAGCGGAGTCAGGGGGCTTGGTTGAAGGCGTGGAGGGGATTCAAGCCTCCCTGACTGCCAGGAGTCTCTTTCCCGGGTGTGGCTGTCTGTCTCTCATCACCCTAGATTATTATTTTTTGGATTAATTTTTGATAAATGGCTGCATACACAGGTGATGGGTTTTGCCTCTTAGGCCCTCTCTGCTGCTTTATGTAAATAGTTTTCTAAAAATGTGTTCGTAGTGCACTATGTATATATTGTAAATATTCTGAACATGGATGTGCAATTCCTTGGATTTCTGTTGTAGTTTTGTACTATGGTTTTGTTTTTTACTTTTGTATAAAATTGGTTGCTTGATTCTTTTCAATAAAAGATCAATAGCGCCCCATCACTGGTGTCAGCGGGAGGAATAGCGCCCCATCACTGGTGTCAGCGGGAGGAATAGCGCCCCATCACTGGTGTCAGCGGGAGGAATAGCGCCCCATCACTGGTGTCAGCGGGAGGAATAGCGCCCCATCACTGGTGTCAGCGGGAGGAATAGCGCCCCATCACTGGTGTCAGCGGGAGGAATAGCGCCCCATCACTGGTGTCAGCGGGAGGAATAGCGCCCCATCACTGGTGTCAGCGGGAGGAATAGCGCCCCATCACTGGTGTCAGCGGGAGGAATAGCGCCCCATCACTGGTGTCAGCGGGAGGAATAGCGCCCCATCACTGGTGTCAGCGGGAGGAATAGCGCCCCATCACTGGTGTCAGCGGGAGGAATAGCGCCCCATCACTGGTGTCAGCGGGAGGAATAGCGCCCCATCACTGGTGTCAGCGGGAGGAATAGCGCCCCATCACTGGTGTCAGCGGGAGGAATAGCGCCCCATCACTGGTGTCAGCGGGAGGAATAGCGCCCCATCACTGGTGTCAGCGGGAGGAATAGCGCCCCATCACTGGTGTCAGCGGGAGGAATAGCGCCCCATCACTGGTGTCAGCGGGAGGAATAGCGCCCCATCACTGGTGTCAGCGGGAGGAATAGCGCCCCATCACTGGTGTCAGCGGGAGGAATAGCGCCCCATCACTGGTGTCAGCGGGAGGAATAGCGCCCCATCACTGGTGTCAGCGGGAGGAATAGCGCCCCATCACTGGTGTCAGCGGGAGGAATAGCGCCCCATCACTGGTGTCAGCGGGAGGAATAGCGCCCCATCACTGGTGTCAGCGGGAGGAATAGCGCCCCATCACTGGTGTCAGCGGGAGGAATAGCGCCCCATCACTGGTGTCAGCGGGAGGAATAGCGCCCCATCACTGGTGTCAGCGGGAGGAATAGCGCCCCATCACTGGTGTCGGGGGGGAGGAATAGCGCCCCATCACTGGTGTCAGCGGGAGGAATAGCGCCCCATCACTGGTGTCGGGGGGGGGGGATAGCGCCCCACCACTGGTGTCAGCGGGGGGGGGATAGCGCCCCACCACTGGTGTCAGCGGGGGGGGGGGATAGCGCCCCACCACTGGTGTCAGCGGGGGGGGGATAGCGCCCCACCACTGGTGTCAGCGGGGGGGGGGGGGGGATAGCGCCCCACCACTGGTGTCAGCGGGGGGGGGGGATAGCGCCCCACCACTGGTGTCAGTGGGGGGGGATAGCGCCCCATCACTGGTGTCAGGGGGGGGGGGATAGCGCCCCACCACTGGTGTCAGTGGGGGGGATAGCGCCCCATCACTGGTGTCAGTGGGGGGGGGGTAGCGCCCCATCACTGGTGTCAGTGGGGGGGGTAGCGCCCCATCACTGGTGTCAGTGGGGGGGGGTAGCGCCCCATCACTGGTGTCAGTGGGGGGGGGTAGCGCCCCATCACTGGTGTCAGTGGGGGGGTAGCGCCCCATCACTGGTGTCAGTGGGGGGGTAGCGCCCCATCACTGGTGTCAGTGGGGGGGGGGGTAGCGCCCCATCACTGGTGTCAGTGGGGGGGTAGCGCCCCATCACTGGTGTCAGTGGGGGGGTAGCGCCCCATCACTGGTGTCAGTGGGGGGGTAGCGCCCCATCACTGGTGTCAGTGGGGGGGTAGCGCCCCATCACTGGTGTCAGTGGGGGGGGGGGTAGCGCCCCATCACTGGTGTCAGTGGGGGGGTAGCGCCCCATCACTGGTGTCAGTGGGGGGGTAGCGCCCCATCACTGGTGTCAGTGGGGGGGGGTAGCGCCCCATCACTGGTGTCAGTGGGGGGGTAGCGCCCCATCACTGGTGTCAGTGGGGGGGTAGCGCCCCATCACTGGTGTCAGTGGGGGGGGGGGTAGCGCCCCATCACTGGTGTCAGTGGGGGGGTAGCGCCCCATCACTGGTGTCAGTGGGGGGGTAGCGCCCCATCACTGGTGTCAGTGGGGGGGATAGCGCCCCATCACTGGTGTCAGTGGGGGGGATAGCGCCCCATCACTGGTGTCAGTGGGGGGGATAGCGCCCCATCACTGGTGTCAGTGGGGGGGATAGCGCCCCATCACTGGTGTCAGTGGGGGGGGGGATAGCGCCCCATCACTGGTGTCAGTGGGGGGGGGGATAGCGCCCCATCACTGGTGTCAGTGGGGGGGATAGCGCCCCATCACTGGTGTCAGTGGGTGGGATAGCGCCCCATCACTGGTGTCAGTGGGGGGGATAGCGCCCCATCACTGGTGTCAGTGGGGGGGATAGCGCCCCATCACTGGTGTCAGTGGGGGGGATAGCGCCCCATCACTGGTGTCAGTGGGGGGGGTAGCGCCCCATCACTGGTGTCAGTGGGGGGGGGTAGCGCCCCATCACTGGTGTCAGTGGGGGGGGGAATAGCGCCCCATTACTGGTGTCAGTGGGGGGGGGGGAAATAGCGCCCCATCACGGTGTCAGTGGGGGGGGGATAAAGCCCCATCACTGGTGACAGTTGGAGGAATAGTGCTCCGTCGATGGCGTCAATGAGAGCAATAGCCCGCCATTGTTGAGGTCAGTGGCAGGTATTATGCCCCATTGTTTGTGTCAGTGGGAGGAATAGCGTCTTGAATCAGTGAGAAGAAAAGTGCCCCAAGGGCCAGATAAAAGGCAAGCAAAGGGCCACATCTTGCCCCACTGTGCTAGTCCATCTAACATGCTCTTCCCCCAGATAGCAAGAGCTACTGCCCAAAGGTGTCTGTTGCTCTTTTTTCCCCAGAGTGTAGGCACCCTAATAAAGGAGGTGTGTTACTAGCCAGATGAGGAAAAAAAAAAAAAAGGAGAAAAACATCTAAAAAAGGAGAAAAGTAATGCAGCCACCACATCCAATGATTGGTAAGCCGCAATAAATTACATTTTTGGTTTGGTGTTTAATACTACTTTATTGCTACTAAATATAACATACAAACAACCATGAGTCATACAACAGAGTAATAAGAGTGCTTTCACACAAAAAACACCCCACTAGCGGCTCAAAAGTGCCGTTAAAACTGGCGCGGTGTTAGCGCTGTTTAAGCGGCGCTTTTGAGCTGCTAGCAGGGTGCTTTTAACAAAAAAGGGTTAAAACCTCCCCTTTTTCTGGTGCTTTCAAAGCGTTGCCCATTTATTCCAATGGGCAGGGCGTTTTGGTGGCACCAAATACAGCGCTCCCAACACACCCCAAAGATGCTGCTTGCAGGACTTTTCAGGACGTCCCGCAAACACACCGCCCAAGTGTGAAAAGTGACACTGGAATGAATAGGAGGCGGTTTCCAGGTGCTTAGCAGAGGCTATTTCCATTGCTAAAGCGCCTGAAAACCACCCCAGGATGAAAGGGGTCTTAGGCAACAACTAAAAAAAAAAAAAATTGATTTTTTACTTGCCTATAAAATCTGTTTCTTGGGAGAACAGTACAGGACATAAGCACAGTGCTAAAGGACTGGTTCTATGCAGCTAATGTCAAGTGAATGGACACTGGCAAATCAGAACTGTTAGGATCCCATATAACCCCTCCCACTCCCGGCAATCCTTTTTAAAAAACATTACGAGGATACAAAGCCAAAAAGGTGAAGGCCCCGTTTCAGGAAACAGAATTTATAGGCAAGTCAAAAATCTGGTTTTCTTTCTTGTACAGTACAGGACATACGCACGACTTAGGCGACTAGGACAACCAAAAGCAATACAAAAATGAGAGTTGAGCAACACAGCAAACACACACCAAAAGGCCCATTTAACAGAGGGTTAGGGACCCGAATATAGACAGCAGTCTGTATTACTTTGGGGCTGATGCAGGTGTCAGCAGAGGCCTGGACATCCACCTAGGAAAACGTGCAAATCATGAGAACAGAGAACAGGTGGCAGCCTGGAAATCTCCCCAATACCAAATACTGAAACGCCCAAGAGGCATCCACAGATCTAGTTGTGTACGCCCTGACAGGAAAGGAGATGACCTTATTCTGCAGAGAATAGGCGCAAACTATTACCTGTCTAATACACCTGTCGAACGTGTACGAGAAGCAGGAGGTCCCAGCAAGAACGCTTTAAAACAAAAAGGTAAATCTAACTTATTGAAGGAGGCCGTGACAAAAATAAACTCGTACAGCACAGACCATGTTTAAATTATGAACCACCATAGGGTATTTAGCAGCTGGACAAAAAGACTGCAGGACAAGGATAATGTCCTGGATAAAGTAGAAGAAAAGACCACCTTGTGTGTTACCAGATATCTAGTGCGAGTGATGCAAGGAAAACACCAAAGACTTTCAACAGGGAGAGTCAAGTGGTGACAGAAAGAGGATAGCCAAAGCAGAGATTTGACCATTAAAAGAGCTCAAGGTCAAATGCTGATCCAGGTCTGACTGGAGAAAAGGAGGATACATCCAACAGAAAATCATGAATGATGGGACATCCTTCGTTTGCACCAAGCAATCTTTCTAGGTAGAAAGGTAGACCTTTGGAGAAATAGATTTTCTAGCATGGAGAAGAATAGGAATGACGTAGTTTGACAAGCATCCATCCCTCAGAAACTGGGCTTCAACAGTCAAGATGTGAAAGCCAGCGACCGAGAAGGATGGAAGGCAGTCCTTGAGACAGAGGGTCTGGGAGGTCTGGAAGTGGATACAGAGTTTGCATCAGGAGTACGAGAACATCCGAGAACCACACTCTTCTGAGCCAATTTTAAGACACAAGATATACTAGAACGCCCTCCACCTTGCACCTGAAAAGCAGTCATGGTAGGATCCTTATTGGAGGAAAGGCATAGGTCAGGGAGAAGACCCTACATCACCAGAGCATCCAAAGCGAGGGCCCAAGAGTCCCTTGATGTGCCTAGTTAATCAACTAATCTGGACGTGAGGAAATCCACATCCAGCATCCCCCACCTGTTTCAGAGTTACTGAAACACCTCAAGGCAGAGGGATCACTCCCCAGGGTCCAGTCATTGACAGCTAATTAAGTCCACCTATCAATTTTCCACTGCTGTCATGTGCACAGCAGTCAGGGTCAAAATGTGTCATTCCACCCAGGAGAGAATCAGGACTGCCTCCTCTTGGCTGTGTGACTTCTGTTAAACCCGATGGACATGGGTCACAATGATCACATTGTCGACTGAATCCTTGTCGGGAGCCCCATAAAATGAGAAGTCAATGCTGAAGGAAGCTTTAGTACTCCTTTTGACCAAGTCTGCCTTCTGAACTGAAGAGTCTGCACTTGAGAGTGATGGAGAAAAGAAGATCCAAGCCTGGTGCATGTCCAGGAGCAACACCAGGTATTTCAGGTGGTGAGAAAGATCGAACATAGACTTCTGGAGATTGGGGGTATCTTGACAAAATGATCCCTCAAACATCAGATCAACCAGATAGCCCCCCAATGGGGAAACCCTGAGAGCGAAAACAGGTGGGCAGCACTTTGGTGAGGATTCGTGGAGCCTTGGACATGCTAAAAAAATAAAAAATAAAATAAAAAGAGAGACAAACGGAAAGTGATGAATCACTTTCAAACATCTTTACAAAAATCACTGGTGCGGGGGGAAGATGAGAAAGTACAAAGAAGCATCCTGGATGCCTACAGAAACCAGTAGATCGCCTGTGTTAGATGAATGCAAAATACCAACCTAGCTGGCTTTCCGAATTTTGAGATTTAAGATCCAAGATAGGGCAAACGCCTCCCTTGGCCTTTGGGATCAAAAGCAGTTTGGAGTAGAACGCCTGAAACTGCACCTATGTAGGAACAAGGACAATGACTCCCAAGGCCCGCAGCACAACCTTCAGATCCCTTATGTTTGAGGAGAAGGTGGATTTGTAGGACATGATGTGAACTGGAGGGGGAAAAGAAACTTCAGTTTGCACACACTAGAGAAAACCTGGACCCACAGGGTCAGGATGTCCCAGACTTTGGTGGACATAATGTCAACAGACAAAGCCTTGTAAGTTAGCTGCATATAACCAGTCGTCTAAGAATATACTTGAGTCCTGTATAAGACATAAAAATACAATTCCATTTTAAATTATTTTACACATTGCAAATTGGGTAGTAAATACTTCTTGAAAAAGTAAGCATCCTTTCGGATAATTATACCATTTCTAACTCAAGGGGGTGAAAATTCTCCTTTGAGATGGCTTCATCCTCCAAAATTCTATGTAGAAGAGTAAAGAAGGAAAATAATGCACATATGCCACTAGCTTTGCGAACATCTATTGCCACCATTAAATATTTTCTGAACATTTTTCAGTTTAATCGCATGTAAGAGTAAAGAGCTTTACCCAACCCCTTGCTAATACTTAAGGAATACCGATTAAAGTTATGGAACAATGCTCTGTTCAATTAAAAAAAAAAAAAAAAACTGTTGTCAGGCTATGAAAGTTTTTAGTATATTCTGAACAAGCAATCCATTACTTTTTAAACAAGCCCTCAGGTGTAACTGCAGGTACCGTGGAGGGTACTGAGGGGGGGGGGGGGGGTCGGGAGGCTGCAATTTAAATGCCTCAAGAACTTTGAGGATTAATTTCTCCACAGTCCTGCAGCTACTGAGGTAATTAAGGGCTTGTTTTAAAGCTTGTTTATGGTTTGTTCAGAATACGGCTATATTTAAATGCCCAAGGTCTAGCCAACATTTTACTTTAAAGCCAACTTAAATTTAAAATAAGATCCCCTATCATCCTGGCCATCTTCTTTCCCTAAACCAACTCTTTTGAAGAGTTTGTATCCCGTACTTATAGGTGCGTCAAATACCTGGTCTGTTGCTGCGCTCTAGGGATCCTCCTGCTAGCCACTACATAAATACATGACAAACTAGCAGCATAGAGGCTATCTGGAGGAACCACAGAACGAAGCAGGAGACCAGGTATCTGACAAAACATGGAAGAGTGAGATGCCAGCAGAGCTCATAGCTCTTTACAAAAGAATAAAGATTTGACTCCCAAACCACTGGAACAGATAATTAAAAATCTTCTTTTTCATCTGCTGGTTAAATAAAAAATAAAAAAAATACATAATAGATCGGCTGCCTTAGGCATATATTGGAAACCTTTGATTGAACAGATCAGTTTTGAGCAAAAAGGATCATATTATATAATATATTATTAAAAAAAAAAAATGTGGTGGGCAGTCTTCTTCATAAAAAGGGGATATCATTTCACTTGCATTAAAGTGATTGTAAGGCGTCGTTTTTTTAAACATGTCATACTTGCCTCCACTGTGCAGTTCGTTCTGCACAGAGTGGACCCGATCCTTGACTTCTGGGGTCCCCCGGCGGCAATGGTAGCCCCTCCCCACATCGTATAACCCCCTAGGAGAAGCGCTCTCCCGGAGGGTTACCTTGTGGCGCCCGCTTCATTGGATTTGATTGACAGTGGTGGGAGCTAATGGTCGGCGGGGGGAGACAGGCAGTAACAGAAGATTTTTCACCTTAATGCATAGGATGCATTAGGGTAAAAAAACATGAGGGTTTACAACCCCTTTAAGATTCTGGTATCTAGATACTGTGCACAGAACTGCTTTCAATTTCTAAATAATCATAATTACTGCTGTACTAGAACTGCTAATATTTTTTGAGCATTAGCTAGATACTGGCTAGCTCCATTAGTGTAAAACTGCAGCACCTTCTAATAAGTGGGATACACAGGACTAGCATTAAAAGGGAAAAGTAACAGATCACCAGTAGAGCTGCACAATTCTGGATAAAATGAGAATCACAATTTTTTTGCTTAGAAGATCACGATGTAACATCATCTTTCACATTATACAAAAAAATTGTGCTAACTTTACGGTTTAGTTTTTTTTTTTTTTTTTTAATTCATTTGTGTATTTTTTCCCCTAAAATTGCGTTTGAAAGACCGCTGCGTAAATATAGCGTGACATAAAATAGTGCAACAACCGACAGTTTATTCTCTAGGGTCTCTGCTAAAAAATATATATAATGTTCGGGGGTTCTAAGTAATTTTATAGCAAAAAATATGGATTTTAACTTGTAAGCGACAAGTGTCAGAAAAAGGTTTAGTCTTTAAGTGGTTAAACTGACCTCATTTACAGACAAAATTCATTCCTTTGATCTAAGAATTAATTGTTACTTTGTTATAGTTATCTCTGATGTTGAGATAAACTTGGCAGGCTGCCTGGATTTTTTTTTTTTGTCATAACTGAGCAGAGAACTATACTTTTTACATAGAAATCGGGAAATGCAGTTTTAAAGAGGTTGTAAACCTCTCTGTGGAAGTTGTACCTATAGGTAAGCCTTGAATAAGGCTTACCTATAGGTACTGTAAATAGCTCCAAAACATATGCTGTTTAGGATATACTTACTGTGTTTTGCTCTTTTCGGCCACCAGTGCTGGCACGCGATCGCACGTTGTGGCCTCTGGTGGGCGAAAAGAGAAAGGGGTTTCGCCTGGGAGAGCCATTCTGCCGCAGTACATCTGAGTGAGCCGGTCGGGAACCCGTTAAAAATGTGAATACTGCAGCAAAAGCTGGTTTTGATATTTTAACTTTTAGGGAGCTATTCATTCTTATTTTGTTATTTTTGGCTACAGCTCTGCGCTAAAAGGTAGATGATATTTATTATAAGCAAAGTTGCTAATGATAGTGCCTGGTCCAAAATTGAACTTAAAACTATATATCTGAGTAACCTTGCCATGTATGTCCTCTGGTGCCATTGCAAAGATCACACATCATATGCCCAGCATACAGAAAAGCCTGGTCTTTCATAAATTTTACTACTATATAAAATCTGAATTGCAGTCTACAACATACAATGGAAGGGGGAAGGTTCTAAGCACCAAAGCACAAAATGGTGATCATATTTTTTGCACATTCCACCAACTATGCAAAGCTGATGAGCAAAGATGACTATACTGTCAAAGATGTAATTTATTCTACACAAATTTTTCATATCTCATTGCAAACCTAAAATATGACTAAATCTGTAAAAACCTAATAAAAAAAACATTGAACAGTGAAAAATGTATTTCATTGAGGGCTGGTTCACACCAGAACACAATGCAGGAAAGTGTTCCATGCGCGTTTTGCTGCACCATTCAAAAAAAGAGCACTGTCTTTGAGACCTGCTGCAGGACTCAATAGATTGTTACCGCCCCCCAAAGCGCAGATCGCAAACAAGGTCATTTTCACAAATCGGGTTGCATGGTACTGCAGTACCATGTGATTTGTTGTGGCATGTTTTTCCAAAAGAGTGCATGCACTACTTTTCGTTTGTTCTGGTGCGAGGTCATCCAATTCATATGAATGGGCTAAAAATTGCACTGCGGGGGAACGCACAGGCATTGCACCAGAGCGTGTACTGCGTTCCTGTGCAATTCTGGTGAGACCCAGCCGCTAATGTTTGCTTTAGTATGTTTAACTGTAAATGTCCCTATGAAAATGTTTCAGTAAATAGGTCAGACTTACCAGTAAGCTAAAGGAAATTGGTTTATGTTCACTGACTTTAAAAGGATGATTGTAAAAAGGTTGGTCACCTTCCTCTTCATCAGAATCATGGGGCTTATTCACAACCTCATCATCTTCTTTGCTTTGAGCAATTTGCTTACATTTCTGAAATAAAGAGACAAAAACATTGCCAAAAGGTAGTCAGTCACTCTACACGCTCCAACATAAACAAACAAGCAAGTTCAGCTTCATTTATATTTGCCAAGAATCAGGTCCGCACAAGTCTCCAAATTGATGTGGGTAGTGGTTCTAAAGCTGGGTACACACAGACTGAAAATTGCCCAGTTCAGCAGGGACCAGCTAAATTTCAAACAGGGCTATACACAGATTGCGGCAGATAAATCCGTTTTGATTTTTTTTGTTCAGACTTCTGGCTGAACAAAAAACAAAAAAAAAACCAAACAAACAAAACAGCCATATGTACCCAGTTTTAGGGTTACTCGATGACCCCCGTGGACTGCTTCACCAGGAGCAAGAAACTGGATGGTGATTAACCACTTACCCACTGGGCACTTAAACCCCCTTCCTAACCAGACCAATTTTCAGCTTTCGTTGCTCTCACATTTTGAAAGACTCAGTCATGCAACACTGCACCCATATGACATTTTTGTCCTTTTTTTCCCCACACAGAACTTTCTTTTGGTGGTATTTAATCACCACTTTTTTTTTTGCGATATAAACGAAAAGACTGAAAATTTTGTTTAAAAGAAACAATGCATTTTGCTTTAGTTTGTTATACAATTTTGCAAATTAGTCATTTTTAATCATAAATTTTGCCAAAACGTATACTGCTACATACAGTTCTGCTCATAAGTTTACATACCCTGGCAGAAATAATTTCTTGGCCATTTTTCAGAGAATATGAATGATAAAACAAAAACATTTTTCACTCATGGTTAGTGTTTGGCTGAAGCCATTTAATATAAAATCAACTGTGTTTACTCTTTTTAAATCAGAATGACAACAGAAACTACCCAAATGACCCTGATCAAAAGTTTACATAACCTGGTGATTATGGCCTGATAACATGCACACAAGTTGACACAAGGGGATTTGAATGGCTATTAAAAGGTAACCATTCTCACTTGTAATCTGTTTGCTTGTAATTAGTGTGTGTGTATAAAAGGTCAATGAGTTTCTGGACTCCTGACAGACCCTTGCATCTTTCATCCAGTGCTGCACTGACGTTTCTGGATTCTGAGTCATGGGGAAAGCAAAAGAATTGTCAAAGGATCTATAGGAAAAGGTAGTTGAACTGTATAAAACAGGAAAGGGATATAAAAAGATATCCAAGGAAATGAGAATGCCAATTGGCAGTGTTCAACCTCTAATCAAGAAGTGGACAATGAGGGGTTCTGTTGAAACCAAACTACGGTCAGGTAGACCAACTAAAATTTCAGCCACAACTGCCAGGAAAATTGTTCAGGATGCAAAGAAAAACCCACAAATAACTACAGGTGGAATACAGGACTCTGAAAACATGTGGTGTGGTCGTTTCAAGATGCACAATAAGGAGGCACTTGAAGAAAGATGGGCTGAATGGTTGAGTCGCCAGAAGAAAGCCATTACTATGCAAATGCCAAAGTACCCTGCTTACAATATGCCAAACAGCACAGAGACGAGCCTCAAACCTTCTGGCACAAAGTCATTTGGAGTGATAAGACCAAAATTGAGCTTTTTGGCCACACCCATAAAAGCTACATTTGAAGAGGAGTCAACAAGGCCTATGATGAAAGGTACACCATTCCTACTGTGAAATACTGAGGTGGATCGCTGATGTTTTGGGGATGTGTGAGCTACAAAAGGCACAGGAAATTTGGTCAAAACTGATGGCAAGATGAATGCAGTGTGTCTTCAAAAAAATACTGGAGGAACATTTACATTCATCAGCCAGGAAACTGCGCGTAGGACGTACTTGGACATTCCAATATGACAATGATCCAAAACATAAGGCCAAGTCAACCTGTCATGGGCTATAGCAGACTAAAGTGAAGGTTCTGGAGTGGCCATCTCAGTCTCTTGACCTCAATATCATTGAGCCAATCTGGGGAGATCTCAAAACGTGCAGTTCATGCAAGACAGCCCAAGAATGTACAGGAACTGGAGCATTTTTTCCAAGAGGAATGGGCAGCTTTACCATCTGAGCAGATAAAGAGCCTCATCCACAAATACCACAAAAGAATTCAAGCTGTCATTGATGTTAACGGGGGCAATACACGGTATTAAAGCGATTGTAAGGGTAATTTTATTTTTTTTAAATAACAAATATGTCATACTTACCGCCACTGTGCAGCTCGTTTTGCACAGAGTGGCCCCGAACCTGCTCTTCTGGGGTCCCCCGGCGGCTCTCGCGGCTCCTCCCCACATCTGACAACCCCTTCGGAAAAGCGCTTCCGAGGGTGTTACCTTGTGGGTGCGCTCCCGAGTCCAGCATTTGCCTCTATAGACACAGAATGCTGGACTCGGCCCTGCCCCCCTGCGCCCGCATCATTTGATTTGATTGACAGCAGCGGGAGCCAATGGCTGCGCTACTATCAATCTATCCAATCAAGAGACGCGAGCCCGTGGAGAAGGAGCCAGCGCGTCCCCGCCGAGTGAATGAAGGGGTTCAGGTAAGTAAAAGGGGGGGGGGGGGGGCTAGGGGGCCAGTGACTGCCAGATGTTTTTTCCTCTAGCCTATGCATTAAGGTGAAAAAACACGTACCTTTACAACCCCTTTAAGAACTGGGGTATGTAAACTTTTGATCAGGGTCAATTGGGTAGTTTGTTGCCATTATGATTTAAAAAGAGTAAACACAGTTGATAATATATGGCTTCAGCCAAACACTAACCATGAGTGAAAGACCCGGCAAGAGGCAGAAGACAGCGAACAGAGGGAGATGAACCGGAGAGGACTAGAAGACATCAGCGGAGAAGAACCGGAGAGAAGAGAAAAACCGGCAGAGGCAGAAGACGTCAGTGGAGGGAGAAGAAATTGGAAGAGACGCCGGATCTGCCTTAATAAATTACTTTAAAAACCTGTGTACTGCGTTTTATTTTTGACACTTTTTCTTAGGTGAATGGTTAGGGGTACAATGTACCCCATACTCATTCACATAAGGTGGGGGGCGGGATCTGAGGGCCCCCTTGTTAAAGGGAGCTTCCAGATTCTAAAAAAAAACCCCGCTCACAGACCCCAATGGCCAGGGTTGGGATAGGGGGCGCTTGCTCGTCCCCACCCCCTTTCCTGACCCGCCGGGCTGTGTGCTCGGATAAGGGTCTGGCATGGATTTTTTTTGGGGGGGGGGGTTCCCTTAAAATCCATGCCAGACCTAAGGGTCTAGTATAGTCTTGGAGGGGGAACCCATACGGTTTTTTTTTTTTTTTTAATTCGGCGTGGAGTTTCCCCTAAAAATTCATACCAGACACAAAGTGCCTGGCATTGTCGGGATCAAAGTCAGATCCCCTTTCATTGAAGTCGGACGGATGTCAGACGTCGAGTCGCAGGGCAAATTCGGATCCACAGTTGTGTTGTACCAGTGTGAACCTGACCTTAGAGTCTACAAGCTATGGTAGCAATCATTGAAAATTGAAAAAGAAAAAACAAATGACCCCTTTTTGGAACGTAAACATTCCAAAGTATTTAGTAAGAGCCATGGTGAGTTTTTTGAAGTTTTTTCCCACAAGTCTTTGCAAAATAAAGATTTTTTCTTTTCACAAAATTGTCATATTAACATGTTATTTCTTACACGCAGCATAGCACAAATTACACCCCAAAAATCATTCTGTTACTCCTTAGTATGGAGATACCACATGTGGGACTTTTTTTTTACAACCTTGCCACATACAGAGGCCCAACATGCAGGGATCACCATCAGGCATTCTAGAGAGATAAAATATACATTTAATTTCTTGACTACCTCCTACACTTTTGAAGGCCCTGGAGCACAAGGACGAGGGAAACGGACAAAAAACGACCCCATTTTGGAAAGTAAACACCCCAACGTATATATTCTATGAGGCATAATGAGTCTTTTGAACATGTCATTTTTTTCCACAAGTTTTTGGAAAATGTGGAAAGAAAATTAAAACACTATTTTTTTTTTCACAAGTTGTCAATTTAGACAATATTTCTAACACATAGCAAAAATTACACCCCAAAATACACTCTGCTACTCATCCTGAGTAAGACGATACCACATGTGAGAGACTTTTACACCGCCTGGCCACATAGAGAGGCAACATGCAGGGAGCACCAGCGGGTGTTCTATGGGCATCAATTCCAAATGTTTGTTGACTACCTATTACACTTTTGTAAGGCACTGAGCCATGGATGGGGGGCGGAGGAGCCATGGATGGGGGACGGGTGAGCCATGGATGGGGGACGGGTGAGCCATGGATGGGGGACGGGTGAGCCATGGATGGGGGACGGGTGAGCCATGGATGGGGGACGGGTGAGCCATGGATGGGGGACGGGTGAGCCATGGATGGGGGACGGGTGAGCCATGGATGGGGGACGGGTGAGCCATGGATGGGGGACGGGTGAGCCATGGATGGGGGACGGGTGAGCCATGGATGGGGGACGGGTGAGCCATGGATGGGGGACGGGTGAGCCATGGATGGGGGACGGGTGAGCCATGGATGGGGGACGGGTGAGCCATGGATGGGGGACGGGTGAGCCATGGATGGGGGACGGGTGAGCCATGGATGGGGGACGGGTGAGCCATGGATGGGGGACGGGTGAGCCATGGATGGGGGACGGGTGAGCCATGGATGGGGGACGGGTGAGCCATGGATGGGGGACGGGTGAGCCATGGATGGGGGACGGGTGAGCCATGGATGGGGGACGGGTGAGCCATGGATGGGGGACGGGTGAGCCATGGATGGGGGACGGGTGAGCCATGGATGGGGGACGGGTGAGCCATGGATGGGGGACGGGTGAGCCATGGATGGGGGACGGGTGAGCCATGGATGGGGGACGGGTGAGCCATGGATGGGGGACGGGTGAGCCATGGATGGGGGACGGGTGAGCCATGGATGGGGGACGGGTGAGCCATGGATGGGGGACGGGTGAGCCATGGATGGGGGACGGGTGAGCCATGGATGGGGGACGGGTGAGCCATGGATGGGGGACGGGTGAGCCATGGATGGGGGACGGGTGAGCCATGGATGGGGGACGGGTGAGCCATGGATGGGGGACGGGTGAGCCATGGATGGGGGACGGGTGAGCCATGGATGGGGGACGGGTGAGCCATGGATGGGGGACGGGTGAGCCATGGATGGGGGACGGGTGAGCCATGGATGGGGGACGGGTGAGCCATGGATGGGGGACGGGTGAGCCATGGATGGGGGACGGGTGAGCCATGGATGGGGGACGGGTGAGCCATGGATGGGGGACGGGTGAGCCATGGATGGGGGACGGGTGAGCCATGGATGGGGGACGGGTGAGCCATGGATGGGGGACGGGTGAGCCATGGATGGGGGACGGGTGAGCCATGGATGGGGGACGGGTGAGCCATGGATGGGGGACGGGTGAGCCATGGATGGGGGACGGGTGAGCCATGGATGGGGGACGGGTGAGCCATGGATGGGGGACGGGTGAGCCATGGATGGGGGACGGGTGAGCCATGGATGGGGGACGGGTGAGCCATGGATGGGGGACGGGTGAGCCATGGATGGGGGACGGGTGAGCCATGGATGGGGGACGGGTGAGCCATGGATGGGGGACGGGTGAGCCATGGATGGGGGACGGGTGAGCCATGGATGGGGGACGGGTGAGCCATGGATGGGGGACGGGTGAGCCATGGATGGGGGACGGGTGAGCCATGGATGGGGGACGGGTGAGCCATGGATGGGGGACGGGTGAGCCATGGATGGGGGACGGGTGAGCCATGGATGGGGGACGGGTGAGCCATGGATGGGGGACGGGTGAGCCATGGATGGGGGACGGGTGAGCCATGGATGGGGGACGGGTGAGCCATGGATGGGGGACGGGTGAGCCATGGATGGGGGACGGGTGAGCCATGGATGGGGGACGGGTGAGCCATGGATGGGGGACGGGTGAGCCATGGATGGGGGACGGGTGAGCCATGGATGGGGGACGGGTGAGCCATGGATGGGGGACGGGTGAGCCATGGATGGGGGACGGGTGAGCCATGGATGGGGGATTCAGCGCTGTGGGTACTTCAGATCCAGCCCACAGCGCTGCTGCAATCAATGTCTCCCCTCTCCTCACACACTGTACTGATCAATACGGAGAGGGGAAGAGCAGGCTTGTTGACAACTGATCGCTCCGTCATGGGACGGAGCGATCATGTTGTCAAAGGCTGCTGTCATTGGCCTTCACTGTGATCCTTTACCGCTGTTACACAGCGGTCACGGACATTCCAGGGGGCGCACAGGAGCGCAATTATGGGAGGACATCATAGTACGTCCTCCCAGAGCTATCCGACCACGCTGTAGCCCTCATTCCACTATGGCCCGGTCGGTAAGTAGTTAAGTTGTCCGAAAGGTAACGAAACGCCATGCAGCCCTTACCTCCATGGATAAGAATTTTTTTATTGCTTTTTCCTGTGAGAATTTTCCTGCCTTATTTCGATTGTACCATGCTATGCTGTTTTTGTCTCTGCTTTGCCCTTATAGTAGAGCTAACCTTCTGTAACCTTATTACCAGAAAACGTGCTTAGTAGGGTTGTCCCGATACCACTTTTTTAGGACCGAGTACAAGTACCGATACTTTTTTTCAAGTACTCGCCGATACCGATTACCGATACTTTTTTTTTATGTCACGTGACAGTTTTTTTTTTTTTTTAAACAATGCTTTCTTTTTTTTCGGGGGGGGGGGTGAACGGTGTCTGTGTGTTTTTTTTTAATTAACAATTTTTATTTTTTACAATAATAATTTTTTTATTCATTTTTGCAATATTTTTTTTTTTTTTTTTTTAAATCAGCCCTGTTGGGGGGCTTTGGTGAGATATCAGGGGTCTTAACAGACCTCTGATATCTCCCCCTTGAGACAGAGAAATAGACTGAGGATAGAGATTCCCCAGTCCCTTTCTCTGCAGCGTCAGCTGCACTGAGAATGAATGGAGAGAAGTCAGCGGCTCCTCTCCATTCATAAACTGACACATTGTAATCACAGGAGATTACAATGTATCAGTTATATGAATGGACAGAGTCACCTGACTCTGTCCATTCACAAAGGAAGGAGGAGGAGGACGGCGGACCGGAGGGGACAGCGGAGAGGCAGAGGAACGGAGGAACGGAACGGAGGGGGACAGAGAAGGAGAGGGGGACGGAGGAACGGAACGGAGGGGACAGCGGAGAGGCAGAGGAACGGAGGAACGGAACGGAGGGGACAGAGAAGGAGAGGGGGACGGAGGAACGGAACGGAGGGAGACAGAGGAGAGGGGGACAAAGGAACGGAGTTGGCATGGAGGAGGATGAGGTGACAGTCAGCGGTGATCGCGTGGGGAAGTTACAAGCACCGATCACCGCTGTATGTCACTGAAAGCCGCGGGGGGAATCTTGTAACTCCCCCACACGCCGATCACCGCTGACTGTCATAGTATCGGCGGAAGCATCGGGAGCATTTGCCCGAGTACAAGTACTTGGGTAAATGCTCGGTATCGGTGCCGATACCGATACTAGTATCGGTATCGGGACAACCCTAGTGCTTAGACTATGCAGACACTCAAAACAAGCAGTAAAAACACTTTAACCAGTTGCCAACCAGATGACGTAGTTATACTGTTGCAAGTTGGCTCGGCTGCGCGAATCAACGTACCAGTACGTCGGCTTGTGCACTGGCCTCTGCGCGTCCCCACCGTGGGAGTTTGCTCATGGGTCCGGCAGACTCTATGTCGGCCAGCCACCCGCGAGAAAGAGGCAGAACAGGGATCTGCCTTTGTAAACAAGGCAGATCCCCGTTCTAACAGGGGAGGAGAAAGATCATCTGTGCCTAGTGATCAGGAACAGCGATCTCTCTACTCCCAGTGAGCCCATCCACCTGACAGTTAGAAAGCACCTCCCTAGGGAACACTTAACCCTTTGATCACCACTAGTGTTAACCCCTTCCCTGCCATTTATACAGTGATCAGTGCATTTTTATAGCAGTGTCACTTAGGGTCAGATTTGTCCGCTGCAATGTCGCATTCTTGCTAAAAATCACAGATTGCCGCCATTACTAGTAAAAACAATAAAAAAAAGTCCTTAAATCTTCCCCCTATTTTGTAGACGCTATAACGTTTGCGCAAACCAATATACACTTATTGTGATTTTTTTTTTTTACCAAAAATATGTAGCAGAATATATATTGGCCTAAACTGGTGAATAAATGTGTTTTTGTAGATTTTTTTGGATATGTATTACAGCAGAAAGTAAAAAATTGTTTGGCTTTCAAAACGGTCTTTGAAAAAAAAAAAAAAAAAAAAAATAGTTTTTTGTTTATAGCGCAAAAACTAAAAATCGAGAGGTGATCAAATACCATCAAAAGAAAGCTCTTTTTGTGGGGGAAAAAAGGACATCAATTGGGTACAGCATTGCACGACCGCAAATTTGTCAGTAAAAGTAGCAGTGCCGTATCGCAAAAAATGGCCTGGTCAGGAAGTGGGTAAATCCTTCCAGGGGTGAAGTGGTTAAACAAGCTTTCACTCATCTCTGTAGCTATAAGCATTGTAGAAAAGCCATCTTCAAAATTAACACTTGAGGCACTGAAATCACATTCCTCTTATTTTCTATGTTGGCAGAATATTGGCAGCCCCCCCAGCGCTCTAATCTACAACAAATAAAACATGCTTGTAAGCTGCTAGAACTCCAATGAAATTTGCCTTTTAAGTCTCTAGCTCACAAAGCTAGAGAGGTCAGCGATTGTTTTAAAGCTATTTTACTACTTGTTAAAGTGGAACAACACTGCATCTGAGCACCACAATCCAAAATGTTGTTTCATTAATTTTTAAAATAGAAGTATGGGTTTACTTTTTTAGCTTCATCCTATTGCTTGGGAGTTGCTAGTACACAAAAATATTTGCAGCCCTCTGAGAAGAGAACCATTTCTGTTAAAACACAAGTAATTACCTGTGAAAGGAGCTACAGTCTGCCCTGGCTTCACATCCTGACAATCTTGTAGGGATACTCCCCCCTTCCCACTCCTGTATTTGATTGATGTCGGCTCTGCGCTGTCTGTGCACTCCTGAGGCTTTATACAGTAGCAGCTGCTCTTCCCCTTCCTCCTCACACAGCACAGATCGGATTGGATCCTTTTACAGACAGCCTCTTATCTGCACACTGTGTAGCTGGATGCTATGCTGCACAGCGATTATCCGCAAACCTCACAGGTCAGAACTGCAGCAGCGCAGGCAGCTACACAGTGTGCAGATAGATGCCGTCTGTAAGAGAATCCAATCAGAGCTGTGTGCGGAGGAGGATGTATCGGCACCCCCATCCTGATCCAGCCATGTCTATGAGACTTCTATATATTTTTCCACTTTTTTGCAGAGGTATACTTTGTCTGAGTATTTACCGCTCAGGTGTGCGCCTGTACAGTAAGCGCAGCCTCATCTCCCAGTGAAGGAGGGACAGAAACAGGGGCTGGATTGCTGAAGTTATAACCACCCCCTCTAAACTTTCAAACAGCAAACGGACTGTTACTGAGAACCTACATGACAAATGAAGTGCCCCTGCTAGGAAAAAAAAAAAAAAAAAAGGAAGGGGGAAAGAAACAGCTGATAAATTATTTAGCTTATCCCACACTTCTTTAATACGCAAAGCAAACTCAACCACCCAGCCATATCAATGCTTTAGTTTGCTGAGAAATCACTTTAAAAAACACCCCCTATCATTTTTGGCCAAGGGTGTCTTGAGTAAGGGCAGGTGATTTACGTAACATTTACTTCCTGGAAACCATCTGCCCATGGCTCAGGCACAGAGGCAGGAAGGTAGCAGAAAAAAAAAAAAAAAAAACTCATCCCCTTCTGAAGACTCCAGAAGCAAATGGCAAATGACATCATTTGCCTAGGCCTGGAAACCAGGAAGTAATTGAAGTTGAAATGTTAAAAAAATAAAAAATTAAAAAAAAAAACACGTTTAACACAAATGAGGTACTTTCCAATCTACAAAGTGGGGAAAATATTTAATCCCCTGCAAATTAAGTTTGCTCACTTACAAAGAAATGAAGGGTCTATAATTTTTATCATAGGTGTATTTTAAATGATAGAGACAGAGTATCAACCAAAAATCCAGAAAAACACACGATACAAATGTTATAAATTGAGTTGGAGCTCAGTGAGTAAAATAAGTATTTGATCCCCTACCAACAGGCCAGGACTGGCCATACCAGGCATTTGCCCAGTGGGCTGCATGTTCTAAATTCGAACCCACACCCCTCCCTTCTGTCATCTTCTTCTAACTCCTGGGGAGCAAGGCAATGGCGAGCCAAATAAATATATATATATATATATATATATATATATATATATATATATATATATATATATATATATATATATATATATATATATATATATATATATATATATATATATATATATATATATAATTTTTTTTTTCAAAATTGTCAGTCTTTGTTTATAGCCCAAAAAAATAAAAGCTGCCAAAGTGATCAAATACCACCAAAAGAAAGCTCTATTTGTGGGGGGGACAATTTTATTTGGGTACATTGTTGCATTACCGCGCAATTGTCAGTTAAAATAACGCAGTGCCATATCGCAAAAAATGGCCTGGTCATGAAAGGGGGCAAGTCTGCCAGAGGTCAAGTGGTTAAACCTGGAAGTGCCCAAGAGCTTCTATGGAAAAAAGCCGAAAACTTCCAGCAGGCTATGCTGCAGTTAATATTTAAAATGTCTGCTTTATGCAGCTTAGCTGCAATATGTAGGTGGAGTTTGTATACCTGTGGCTTGAATGTGGGCAGGGACACAAGAGGCCCCGTGATCTCCTATTGCCCTGGAGCCTGGGTCGTCAGTCTGTGCCCGGTATGGGCTGCTCAATCTAAAATGCCCAGGCCTATTTGTCCCAGTGCGAGGCTGCCTACCAATCAATGTTAAATCTGGCTCTCACAGATTGGCTACAGTATGTGCTCATGTGGTACACAGATTAGTCCTGTCAATTTAAGAAGGTGCTCCTAACGACAGAAAATCGTTCTTCAAACCTCACCATCATGGGCAAGACCAAAGAACTTTCAAAGGACATTAGAGACAAGATTGTAGACCTGCACAAAGCAAAAAGCTTGGTGAGGAGACAACTGTTGGAGTGATTAATCGCAAATGGAAGAAATACAAAATAACCATCAATCGCCCTTGGTCTGGAGCTCCATGTAAGATTTTGCCGCATGGGGTAAGGAAGAAAAAAGTGAGGGATCAGCCCAGAACTACACAGGAGGAGCTTGTGAATGATCTCAAGGTAGTTGGGACCACAGTCACCAAACAAACCATTGGTAACAATACGCCGTCATGGATTGAAATCCTGCAGCGCCTGCAAGGTCCCCCTCAAAAAGGCACATGTACAGGCCCATCTAAAGTTTGCCAATGAACATCCAAATGATTCAGAGAAGGATTGGGATTAAGTGCTGTGGTCAGATGAGACAAAAATTGAGCTCTTTGGCATTAACTCAACTCACTGTGTTTAGAGGAAGAAAAATACTGACTATGACCCTAAGAACACCATTCCTACAGTCAAGCACAGAGGTGGAAACATTATGCTTTGGGGGTGTTTCTCTGCTATAGGTACAGGCCAACTTTGCTGCATTAACCACTTGACGACCGCCTCACGCCGATGTACGTCGGCAAAGCGGCACGGACAGGCAAAATCACGTACATGGTACGTGATTTGCCTTCCGCGGGTGGGGGGTCCAATCGGACACCCCCCCCCCGGTGCCCGAGGCGGTCGTCTTTTGTCCAGCGGCGATCAGAGGTGAGGGGGGAGACATGTGAGTGAGTGCACAACACTACACACACACAGTAGAACATGCCAGGCACACAAAACACCCCGATCCCCCCCCCATCCCCCCCCCCCTGTCACAAACTGACACCAGCAGTTTTTTTTTTGTTTTGTTTTGTTTTTTTCTGATTACTGCATAGTGTCAGTTTGTGACAGTTACAGTGTTGGGACAGTTACTGTTACCCCCCTTTAGGTCTAGGGTACCCCCCTAACCCCCCCTAATAAAGTTTTAACCCCTTGATCACCCCCTGTCACCAGTGTCACTAAGCGATCATTTTTCTGATCGCTGTATTAGTGTCGCTGGTGACGCTAGTTAGGGAGGTAAATATTTAGGTTCGCCGTCAGCGTTTTATAGCGACAGGGACCCCCATATACTACCTAATAAATATTTTAACCCCTTGATTGCCCCCTAGTTAACCCCTTCACCACTGATCACCCTATAAGTGTTACGGGTGACGCTGGTTAGTTCGTTTATTTTTTATAGTGTCAGGGCACCCGCCGTTTATTACCGAATAAAGGTTTAGCCCCCTGATCGCCCGGCGGTGATATGCGTCGCCCCAGGCAGCGTCAGATTAGCGCCAGTACCGCTAACACCCACGCACGCAGCATACACCTCCCTTAGTGGTATAGTATCTGAACGGATCAATATCTGATCCGATCAGATCTATACTAGCGTCCCCAGCAGTTTAGGGTTCCCAAAAACGCAGTGTTAGCGGAATCAGCCCAGATACCTGCTAGCACCTGCGTTTTGCCCCTCCGCCCAGCCCACCCAAGTGCAGTATCGATCGATCACTATCACTTACAAAAGACTAAACGCATAACTGCAGCGTTCGCAGAGTCAGGCCTGATCCCTGCGATCGCTAACAGTTTTTTTTGGTAGTATTTTGGTGAACTGGCAAGCACCAGCCCCAGGCAGCGTCAGGTTAGCGCCAGTACCGCTAACACCCACGCACGCAGAATACGCCTCCCTTAGTGGTATAGTATCTGAACGGATCAATATCTGATCAGATCTATACTAGTGTCCCCAGCAGTTTAGGGTTCCCAAAAACGCAGTGTTAGCGGGATCAGCCCAGATACCTGCTAGCACCTGCGTTTTGCCCCTCCGCCCAGCCCAGCCCACCCAAGTGCAGTATCGATCGATCACTGTCACTTACAAAACACTAAATGCATAACTACAGCGTTCGCAGAGTCAGGCCTGATCCCTGCGATCGCTAACAGTTTTCTTGGTAGCGTTTTGGTGAACTGGCAAGCACCAGCTCCAGGCAGCGTCAGGTTAGCGCCAGTAGCGCTAACACCCACGCACGCAACGTACACCTCCCTTAGTGGTATAGTATCTGAACGGATCAATATCTGATCCGATCAGATCTATACTAGCATCCCCAGCAGTTTAGGGTTCTCACAAACGCAGTGTTAGTGGGATCAGCCCAGATACCTGCTAGCACCTGCGTTTTGCCCCTCCGCCCGGCCCAGCCCACCCAAGTGCAGTATCGATCGATCACTGTCACTTACAAAAGACTAAAACGCATAACTGCAGCGTTCGCAGAGTCAGGCCTGATCCCTGCGATCGCCAACAGATTTTTTGGTAGCGTTTTGGTGAACTGGCAAGCGCCAGCGGCCTAGTACACCCCGGTCGTAGTCAAACCAGCACTGCAGTAACACTTGGTGACGTGGCGAGTCCCATAAGTGCAGTTCAAGCTGGTGAGGTGGCAAGCACAAGTAGTGTCCCGCTGCCACCAAAAAGACAAACACAGGCCCGTCGTGCCCATAGTGCCCTTCCTGCTGCATTCGCCAATCCCAATTGGGAACCCACCGCTTCTGCAGCGCCCGTACTTCCCCCATTCACATCCCCAACCAAATGCAGTCGGCTGCATGAGAGGCATTTTCTTTATGTCCTCCCGAGTACCCCTACCCAACGAACCCCCCCAAAAAAGATATTGTGTCTGCAGCAAGCGCGGATATAGGCGTGACACCCGCTATTATTGTCCCTCCTGTCCTGACAATCCTGGTCTTTGCATTGGTGAATGTTTTGAACGCTACTATGCACTAGTTGAGTATTAGCGTAGGATACAGCATTGCACAGACTAGGCACACTTTCACAGGGTCTCCCAAGATGCCATCGCATTTTGAGAGACCCGAACCTGGAACCGGTTACAGTTATAAAAGTTAGTTACAAAAAAAGTGTAAAAAAAAAAAAAAAAAAAAATATATAAAATAAAAAAAAAATAGTTGTCGTTTTATTGTTCTCTCTCTCTCTATTGTTCTGCTCTTTTTTACTGTATTCTATTCTGCAATGTTTTATTGTTATTATGTTTTATCATGTTTGCTTTTCAGGTATGCAATTTTTTGTACTTTACCGTTTACTGTGCTTTATTGTTAACCATTTTTTTGTCTTCAGGTACGCCATTCACAACTTTGAGTGGTTATACCAGAATGATGCCCGCAGGTTTAGGTATCATCTTGGCATCATTCTTTTCAGCCAGCGGTCGGCTTTCATGTAAAAGCAATCCTAGCGGCTAATTAGCCTCTAGACTGCTTTTACAAGCCGTGGGAGGGAATGCACCCCCCCCCCCACCGTCTTCCGTGTTTTTCTCTGGCTCTCCTGTCTCAACAGGGAACCTGAAAATGCAGCCGGTGATTCAGCCAGCTGACCATAGAGCTGATCAGAGACCAGAGTGGCTCCAAACATCTCTATGGCCTAAGAAACCGGAAGCTACGAGCATTTTATGACTTAGATTTCACCGGATGTAAATAGCGCCATTGGGAAATTGGGGAAGCATTTTATCACACCGATCTTGGTGTGGTCAGATGCTTTGAGGGCAGAGGAGAGATCTAGGGTCTAATAGACCCCAATTTTTTCAAAAAAAGAGTACCTGTCACTACCTATTGCTATCATAGGGGATATTTACATTCCCCGAGATAACAATAAAAATGTAAGGAACAGTTTAAAAATAAGATAAAAAAGCAAAAAAATAAGAAAAAAAGAAAAAAAAAAAAAAAAAAAAAAAGCACCGCCGTCGCCCCCTGCTCTCGCGCTAAGGCGAACGCAAGCGGCGGTCTGTCGTCAAACGTAAACAGCAATTGCACCATGCATGTGAGGTATCACCGCGAAGGTTAGATCGAGGGCAGTAATTTTTGCAGTAGACCTCCTCTGTAAATCTAAAGTGGTAACCTGTAAAGGCTTTTAAAGGCTTTTAAAAATGTATTTATTTTGTTGCCACTGCACGTTTGTGCGCAATTGTAAAGCATGTCATGTTTGGTATCCATGTACTCGGCCTACGATCATCTTTTTTATTTCATCAAACATTTGGGCAATATAGTGTGTTTTAGTGCATTAAAATTTAAAAAAGTGTGTTTTTTCCCCAAAAAATGCGTTTGAAAAATCGCTGCGCAAATACTGTGTGAAAAAAAAAAATGAAACACCCACCATTTTAATCTGTAGGGCATTTGCTTTAAAAAAATATATAATGTTTGGGGGTTCAAAGTAATTTTCTTGCAAAAAAAAAAAAAAAAACTTTTTCATGTAAACAATAAGTGTCAGAAAGGGCTTTGTCTTCAAGTGGTTAGAAGAGTGGGTGATGTGTGACATAAGCTTCTAAATGTTGTGCATAAAATGCCAGGACAGTTCAAAACCCCCCCAAATGACCCCATTTTGGAAAGTAGACACCCCAAGCTATTTGCTGAGAGGCATGTCGAGTCCATGGAATATTTTATATTGCGACACAAGTTGCGGGAAAGAGACAAATTTTTTTTTTTTTTTTTTTTTTTGCACAAAGTTGTCACTAAATGATATATTGCTCAAACATGCCATGGAAATATGTGAAATTACACCCCAAAATACATTCTGCTGCTTCTCCTGAGTACGGGGATACCACATGTGTGAGACTTTTTGGGAACCTAGCCGCGTACGGAACCCCGAAAACCAAGCACCGCCTTCAGGCTTTCTAAGGGCGTGAATTTTTGATTTCTCTCTTGACTGCTTATCACAGTTTCGGAGACCATGGAATGCCCAGGTGGCACAAAACCCCCCCAAATGACCCCATTTTGGAAAGTAGACACCCCAAGCTATTTGATGAGAGGTATAGTGAGTATTTTGCAGACCTCACTTTTTGTCACAAAGTTTTGAAAATTAAAAAAAAAAAGTTTTCTTGTCTTTCTTCATTTTCAAAAACAAATGAGAGCTGCAAAATACTCACCATGCCTCTCAGCAAATAGCTTGGGGTGTCTACTTTCCAAAATGGGGTCATTTGGGGGGGTTTTGTGCCACCTGGGCATTCCATGGCCTCCGAAACTGTGATAGGCAGTGAAGAGTGAAATCAAAAATTTTCACCCTTAGAAATCCTGAAGGCGGTGATTGGTTTTCGGGGTCCCGTGCACGGCTAGGCTCCCAAAAAGTCCCACACATGTGGTATCCCCGTACTCAGGAGAAGTAGCTAAATGTATTTTGGGGTGCAATTCCACATATGCCCATGGCCTGTGTGAGCAATATATCATTTAGTGACAACTTTGTGCAAAAAAAATATAAAAAAATAAAAATGTGTCACTTTCCCGCAACTTGTGTCAAAATATAAAATATTCCATGGACTCAATATGCCTCTCTGGAAATAGCTTGGGGTGTCTACTTTCCAAAATGGGGTCATTTGGGGGGGTTTTGTGCCATCTGGGCATTCCATGGCCTCCGAAACTGTGAAAGGCAGTAAAGAGTGAAATCATAAATTTACACCCTTAGAAATCCTGAAGGCGGTGATTGGATTTCGGGGCCCCGTACGCGGCTAGGCTCCCAAAAAGTCCCACACATGTGGTATCCCCATATTCAGGAGAAGCAGCAGAATGTATTTTGGGGTGCAATTCCACATAGGCCCATGGCCTGTGTGAGCAATATATCATTTAGGGACAACTTTTTGTAAATTTTTTTTTTTTTTTTTGTCATTATTCAATCACTTAGGACAAAAAAAATAAATATTCAATGGGTTCAACATGCCTCTCAGCAATTTCCTTGGGGTGTCTACTTTCCAAAATGGGGTCATTTGGGGGGGTTTTGTACTGCCCTGCCATTTTAGCATCTCAAGAAATGACATAGGCAGTCATAAACTAAAAGCTGTGTAAATTACAGAAAATGTACCCTAGTTTGTAGACGCTATAACTTTTGCGCAAACCAATAAATATACGCTTATTGACATTTTTTTTTACCAAAGACATGTGGCCGAATACATTTTGGCCTAAATGTATGACTAAAATTGAGTTTATTGGATTTTTTTTATAACAAAAAGTAGAAAATATCATTTTTTTTCAAAATTTTCGGTCTTTTTCCATTTATAGCGCAAAAAATAAAAACCGCAGAGGTGATCAAATACCATCAAAAGAAAGCTCTATTTGTGGGAAGAAAAGGACGCAAATTTCGTTTGGGTACAGCAGGGGTCTCAAACTGGTGGCCCTCCAGATGTTGCGAAACTACAAGTCCCATGAGGCATTGCAAGGCTGACAATTACAAGCATGACTCCCACAGGCAGAGGCATGATGGGACTTGTAGTTTCGCAACAGCTGGAGGGCCGCCAGTTTGAGACCCCTGGGGTACAGCATTGCATGACCGCGCAATTAGCAGTTAAAGCGACGCAGTGCCAAATTGGAAAAAGACCTCTGGTCCTAAGGCAGCATAATGGTCCGGGGCTCAAGTGGTTAAGAGGCCAACTGACAGGACCATGTAGTGTAAAATCTTGGGTGAGAACCTTCTTCCCTCAGCCAGAACACTGAAGATGGGTTATGGATGGCTCTTCCAAAATGAAAATGACCCAAACTTACCACCAAGGCAACAAAGAAGAAGAAGAAGCACATTAAGGTCATGGAGTGGAGAAACCGTCTCCAGACCTTAATCCTATAGAAAATGTATTAGAGGGAGCTGAAACTTCGAGTTGCCAAGCAACGGTCAAGAAACCTTAAAGGATTTAGAGAAGATCTGTAAAGAAGAGTGATGTGTGCAAACCTGGTAACCAACTACAAGAAACGTCTTACCTTTGTGCTTTCCAACAAGGGTTTCTACACCAAGAACTAAATCAACTAAATAGTGTTTTGCTTGGGGATCAAGTACTTATTTTACTCGCTGAACTGCAAACTCAAATTTATAACATTTGTATCATGTGCTTTTTCTGGATTTTTGGTTGATATTCTGTCTCCATCATTTAAAAATACACCTATGCTAGACCCTTAGCGGGCAAACAAAATCTGCAGGGGATCAAATAATTATCAAAAATCAATAATTATTTTTTCCACTGTATACACACACATAAACAGAACATGCTTTAAATATCTATACAAATTTCTTAAAACTAAAATTTCCATACCTCTGTAAGTTCTTGAATTGTAACACCATATGTCCTGTGGGTACTTTTCTCATCAACAGGTGCAGAGGGTGCCAATACTGGCTTCAAACTTGCTGGTAAGGGCATACCAGCCTTAACACACATGGCAGCTGCATTAGCTTTGGCTATTTCCAGAAGCTGAGCTTTGTCTAAAAAAAAAAAAAGTAATTTTATAGCATGCATAGAGCAGTGCCAGTACCTGTATTTATTTGCAATGTAGTAAAAGCAATAGTGCGCTCACAAAAGAAAAAAGCATTTGCAAAAAGCAGTATTTTAGCAGCCTGATACACAACTGATAGAAATGCCACCTAAAGTTTACCAATACCATGGCCAGCAATAGGGGTTTTGAGATGTCTGCTGTAGTGTGATGGCTTTAAATTGGTTGTGCATTAATATAAAAACCTTCTGTGTGTAGCAACCCCCCTCAGTACCATCTCTGTCCAGCGATGCGCACGAATGCCTCAGCCGTCCTGCACTCTCCCTCCTGATTGGCTGAGGCACAGCAGTGGTGCCATTGGCTCCCGCTGCTGTCAACGTCAGTTAGCCAATCAGAAGAGAGAGAGGGGGCTCTGTGTCTGAACGGACACAGGGAGCTGCGGCTCAGCTCCAGTGCCCCCCATAGCAAGCTGCTTGTTTTGGGGGAGGTCCACAGGAAGGAGGGGCTAGGAGCACCGAAGAGGGACCTGAGAAGAGGAGAATCTGGGCTGCTCTGTGCAAATCCACTGCAGAGAGCAGGTAAGTATAACACGTTTGTTTTTTTTTTGTTTTTTTTCAAAAAAAAAGTTTTATTGAAACAATTTACAGTTTGAACATATTTCTGCAGGTTATAAGGCAATACTGGGGAAATGCATATAACAAAACATGTAAACAGCATGGCAGGAATTCATACAGATTAAACAATGATCTCAGCGACTATCAATTGGGTGAAAAACCTTCCGTTTATACTATTGATGAGATTCTTCGTTGGGAAGGGTTGTGGCTTTACGAACCCCCAGTGCAAATTTTGTTGTACTTGTCTAGACAACCTCTGTTGATGTATATGAATTTCTTGTAGGGAAGTGTGTTATTTATATCTATTTTCCAGTCATTGAAGCTGGGGGAAATGGGTCTCATCCACTGTCTGGCTATAATTTTCCTGGCAGAAAAGTGTTTCATGCAGGAATGTTTTAGGAAATTTGTCTATCTCAGGGTCGGGGACTAACCCCAGGAGGCATTGTTTGGGGTCGAGGATCAGAGGGGATCCCATGTCATCATGGAGGAAATCTACAATCTGCTTCCATAGACTCTGAAGGACCGGACATTTCCAAATTAAATAGAAGAATGTGCCCGTCGCCTGGTTACACATTGTACACAAGGTAGAAGATTGTTGCCTAAAGCGGGCGACTCTTAGGAGGGTAAGGTATGCTCAGTGAAATATACATAACTGTGTCAACCTGTCCGAAAGTTTGGGGGATACAGTTTTGCATGAATCCAGTGCCTCACTCCACTCCTCTTCCTCTAATGGGCCCACCTCTCTTTCCCATCTTGGTTTAAGACTGTAAGCTAGCGTGGTTGATGTTGGGGTTAGGAGCAGAACATAAAAGTCTGAGATCAGCCTTCGTGGATCATCCCCCTTGACTACTGCCATAATGACATTAGGGGCAGACTGTGGCAAAGGTTGGGGGCATTGAGTTTGAGCTGCGTGGCGCACTTGTAGGAATCTAAAGAGCAGGGATTCAGGCAGCATGAACTCATTTTGGAGGCCCTCAAAGTTTTTAAGCGTGCCTTCGGAAATTATCTGGCTTAAGTAATATATCCCATGTTAGGTTTGTCCTTTTTAAGGGAAAAATATACCATTACTTGAAAAATCTTCAACTGTTGTTCCTCCTCCTAGCTCTTACGCCACCACAGTATAAAGTCTGCAGATTTTTCAGGCATGGATATATCTTCAACAGAATAAATATTGGCAGAGTAATTATTTTTGGTAGTTCACTTTCCTCCCATGTCCGTAGCTTGCCTATAAACTATAAAGTAAATACTGCTTCCTCCTTCTGCTGAATGCTCTATTTCTGGATGTGCAACAGCAAGCCTCGCACAACAACTTCCTGCAAGAGCCGTGTCATTTAGACTATTTTCAGGTGCCCTGGACCTGCAAGCAGTGTGAGAATGACATTACAGATATTGTAAGCATTTGACATCCATAGGCTGTTTATGAATGTCCTGGAACTCCGCTTTAAGTGGTTGACATAAGCTCACGGCTGCAGCAGCCATGCTTTATACGGCACTAGAAGAATTGACAAAATGAACAGTGTGGGGGTGGTAGCGGTTCAGAAATTTAACAAATATAGTTGAAGATCCTGGAGTTGACCGTTAACTTTAGTAATAACTTAAAAAAAATTAAAGCATTAATAAAACTCAAAAAGAAAAAAAACATTGCAGTTTTACCAATTCTTTGATGTGGTGGCTGCATTATTATTATTATTTTAGGTTTATTTTCTTTTATTTTCGCTTGGTTCCACTCTACATGAAGTAACAGAGACACAACTGGACAGCATTGTCAGTCTGAGGAGAAGGCAGTGTTAGATGGACTAGCACATTTAGATGGCCTTCAACTACATATTAATGCTGAACTCCTTTCTAAGCACTCACAGTAAAAAGTTTTTCCTTATGGGATAAAGGTTCTACATAAAATAGCAGCTGTCCATTGTAAGCACCACTGTAAGTGTTAAATTGTTTGTCCTAACCCTCTGCCTCTTTTCCTGGACAAATCAGCAGCTCTTTACCACGCGATCAGCTGTGTCCAATCACAGCTGATCACGGATGTAAACAGAAGCTGGTTATCAGCACTTCTTTCCTCATGCTGACAGCGTGAGGAGAGGAGAGCCAATAACTTACTTGTGTAAAAAGGCACATGTGCAAGTGTCAAGCTTTTACACAAGCAGGTTATCGGCTCTCTTCTCCTCACGCTGTCAGCATGAGGAAAGAAGTACTGATAACCGGCTTCTGTTTACATCCGTGAGCAGCTGCTGGACACAGCAGATCGTGTGGTAAAGAGCCGCTGATTGGCACTTTACCTCAATCTCTGATTAGCAGTGTCCAGAGGACACTGTAATCAGAGTGCGATCACAGATATAGTTGGCCACACTGTATCCGTCATTCGGCTATAGCGCTCCAGCAAGTGGTTAATATTTACACTTTCATTGAGGACAAACAGTACAGTTGATACACTTCTGACCAGCTGCAGGTATGGACCAATAATGTATACAGTTTGCATTTGCGGCTTATGCCTGCCACCCTGGTGGCATATTGATTTAAACATTTCATCTTTTTAAACGGGGGGGGATAGAAAAACTTCATAGGATACCAAAAAAAAAAAAAATTCTCCCAATTTAACAAAAAGTGAATTGGGCAGAAATGACATGTCTGCACCCCTGACCTCTCCAGATCTTTGCATTATGTATTGCATAACTGGTCAAATATCAAATAATATAACAGAAAATTAAAGAATAAAGCAGCCATAAATGTATCAAAATTCATCTGGTTCCTGCTGAATTTCGATCCATCCATGGGCAGGCTTGGTTGTGCTGAAGTCGACCAGCTTGCTGGGTTACTCTCATGTGATTACTGCCAGCGGCTAAAGTCACCAGCAGTAATTGTATACTGACAGCGAGGAAACCTCCCATTGTCGGAATGCAAAAGCGCAGTGGGAGGGATTTCCCCCCCAAACACTGTCAGTGTTGATAGGAAAAATCAAGCAATTTTCTTTCCTTCAACCTATGGTTGAAGGAAAGAAAAAAAAACTGTATAATCTATGGCTTACTTAACTTTACAATTCACAACACACTTTTCTAGGTGTAGCCAAAGTATATCAAAATGTAAAAAAAGTTTTCTTACCAAGATCTGTGAGACGTTTTGGTGATCTGACACAGTCCATTGATTGGTCTCTAGATCTTGATCGTTTTCTACGAACGGGAGACCTGCTAAAGCTTTTTCTCCTTACTGGGGATCTTGAACGTCGCCTTCTAACAGGAGATCTGCATGGACTTATTCTCCTTGCAGGAGATCTTGATTTTTTCCTTCTTGGAGGGGTTCGACTTTTCCTTCTCTGTTTGATGCTATAATGTTCTTTAGAGCTAGACCTTTTCCGTCTCTTTTCATTTGATTTACTGATGTCTCTTGAGGAAGATCGGGAGCGAGTTTTCCTTTTACGGATTACATTACTTTGAGACCGACTCCGAGATCGATCAGACTTTGATTGAGCTCGCTGTTTGATTTTTGGTGATTTTGGGGTTGGCGATTTAGACTCTGACCTTCTTTTGCAGGCAATAGATGGCGTTTGGGAATGCCTTTTGTGAGAAGAGGATCTGGATCTCCTCTTTCTGGAAGCAGATAATGATCGAGAATGTCTTTTGCGCGTTACTGAGGTAGAGTGGGAGCGCCTTTTGCGAGCAGCAGAGGAAGAACGCTTTCTCCTAGGGAGAGATGGGGAGCGGGAGCGCCTCCTACGTGGTGCAGATGGGGAGCGTCTCCTGCGAGAAGCAGAGGGTGAGCGAGAACGCCTTCTGTGAGAAGCAGAGGGGGAACGTCTTCTATGTGCCAATGAAGGCGAGCGGGAACGTATCCGTCGACCTAAAGATGGAGATCTCCTTCGGCGTGCTACAGATTGCGAGGGTGATGGCCTTCGCCGAGATACAGATGATGATCGAGAACGTCTCCTGCGAGTGATGGAGGAAGAGCGGGAGCGTCTCTTGCGAGCCACTGAAGTTGATCGTGAGCGTTTTCTGCGGTGAACAGATGAAGAGTGAGACCTTCTCCTTCTAACTGGAGAGCGGGAACGAGAGTATCTCCTACGGGCTAAAGAAAGTGAGCGAGAGCGCCTCCTACGAGCTACAGAATGAGAGTGTGACCTTTTAGGGTCTACAGATGTAGAGCGGGATCGCTTTCTACGAGCCGATCGAGACCTCCTCCTATGAGCTGCAGATGGAGAGCGAGATGATCTCTTGTTGGCTACAGATGTTGATCGAGAACGTCTCTTCCTAGATTTAGACCTGGAACGGGATCTCCTAAATCTTGTATCAGAAACTGAACTTGATTTTTTTCTTCGAGTAGCAGATTTTGACCTTGATTTTCTAGTTTTTACAACAGACTTAGAACGAGATTTCTTGACACGTGTCATCGACTTTGAGCGTGACCGTTTTTTCCTTGTGGTAGACTTCGATCTCGATTTTCTTCGGTCCTTTGATCGAGAATGTGAGCGTGCAGATCTGCTTGCACGTTTTGAAGGTGAATCACGTTTTGTGGATGTGGACAGAGAATTTGAAAGTTCAGTTTTTAACAAGGACTTGGAACGGGAACGCTTGTTAGAGACCTCTATAACAATAGGCGATTGTGTCACTGATAATTTTTCTTGTTCACAGAAGTTCACCACATCACTGTTATCAGAACAGGATTGCACCACTAGTGTGTCACATGTATTTAAAATGAAAGATACCTGCTCTATCTCTGCTTTTGCAACAGGTGTTGATTTGATAGAATCCTCTGTTAACAGCGAATGCTCAACAGAATGTTCTCCTTGGCTTAAAGTATGTGGGGAAGTTATTTCAGGCAAAACTGGCTGTTCAAGCATACATTTTGTTTCATCACATGAAGATAGGGAGGATGGTAGCTCCTGTCCAAATTCAACATCAAGAATTGTAGTGGCTGGCTGTTCAACTACCGTTTCTGGATTGTTTAAATCTGAAGCATGAGATAATATGGAAGATCTAGACGTTTCATATTCAACACAATCCAATTCTTCTGCTGAAATTATAGAGGTAGCCTTTTCTTCAGCGGAACAAAGCTGTACTTTAATTGTTTCTTTATCAACACTGGGTACGGAAAGCTGACTAACAAATGGATTCTCAGATGCAGCAGACTTATCTGGTGGGTCGGTTGCGTTGCTTAAAGAGAGTTTCACTTCAGAAGATTCTGGCTTAGAAACATGCACAATAGTCTGGTCAGAATCATAAGGCAATAGCTCAGGAGGTGTGTGAAAGACCGAAGAATCTTGTTCAGAAGAATAGTCAGAAATACTCTGGAAAGGGTTTGCAGGCTGCTCAGAATCATAAGGCAAAAGTTCAGGAGGTGGTTGAGAGATGAATAAAACTGGTTCAGATGAAGATTCAGAATTGTGTGTATATATAGGTGTAGGTTGCTCAGAGTCAAATGGCAAAAGGTCTGGCGGCGTTATTTTACATTCATGATCAGGTTGAACATTATCCCCAGAATCCTCTGCTACATGTGTGTCAATTTCAGCAGATAATGTAGTAACATGAACAGACATAAAGCCGTCTGCTTTATCTTGAATTTGTAAGCACAAACTGGTAGAAGGTTCTTCAGACAATATAGCGGCAAAAGGCTTGCTGCAAATCTGCACTGGGGATAATGGCTCGCTTCTCGATGTGCTACCTTCAACTGTTTGATCAAGCTCAGAGAGATCACCGATTTCAGGATTGCTTAGAATCTGTTCATTCTTGGAATAGTCTTTATCCAAACCTGTTTGCTCAGAAGCATCCCAGGAGGTTTTCTTGCTAGCTCTCACAAGAGGGTGCTCTTGAAGAGACTGGTTAGGTCTATAGGATTTATTTTCTGCATGTGCATAACTGCACATTTCTAATGGTTCATTCTGCAGTAAATTATCAGGGCTAGAATAAGCCTGGTCTGAAAGTGCTTCAGTCTGATCTGTTAATCTATCTGGAGGATCACATTTAAAGAGTTCTGTACTTTTGTCAGTTAGGAGCTGCTCAGTGGTATCCAAGTTTTTATCCCCTTTAGATTTATCCGACTGTTCATTCTGCTCTACACTTGGGACAGCCCTGTCTTCAAAATGTGCATCAATAATTGATATGGTTGCATCAGTCAAGTAAACATCAGAAGTAGCTCTGTCCAGTAAGGGCTTCTCTGGGCTAGTACTAATGGGATTGATCTGTTGAACATCTGAACACATGTCATTCATAGACAGGACAGTACTAGAACTATTTTGCTCATCCAAAGGCTGGCCAGATACATTCATAACATCAAGAGAAAGATCTTGGTTGGTGCTAAAACATTCTTTATTCAGGCAAGATATTGGTGAAGAATATTCCTCTGAATTGTGGCGTTCTGAAAACTTTGGCTGGTCAGAGTCTGCACAATCTTCCTCCGGGTCTAGCTTTTTATCAGGCTGTTGATCATCCCTTGTATACTGAACCCCCAGCTGTAGCTGCCTTTTGCCTGACTGCTCAAGTTGTGAATCATGAAAAGCACTAGAATGGTCAAGCTCTAAATGATGAATACTGGAAGTTGATCTATCCAGTTGGGTTGCGTCAGAGCTATGACAGTCACCAGTTAAAAACTGATCAGAGTCTATATAGTCTTCCTTTGACACCAAATGTACAGAACTTTCAGAAGAATCCCCAAGGAGAGATTTATCTGCAGCATTATAGAGTTCTTCCGAGGAGATTTTATATGAACTCTCACCGCAATCTTCTAAAATTGGCTTACTGAGCTTGGAACTGTTTTTATGCTTTTGGAGGAGACTTGAGCAGGGTACATCTAGCAAGGGTCCAGTTGTATTGGCATCAAATGTTTCAAGCAAAGAGTTGTCAAATCTTGAATCAGACAGAGGTGACTGCATTAATTTACGGTTTTTATCAATATCATCATGGCAGGATAATCCATGGTCCGGAGACAAATCAGGACTTGAATTTGTTTCATCACATTGGCTGTGGTTATGACTAGAGTATGTTTCAACCAGCTGTGTGTGGGCTATACTAGAGTATGGCTCAATCAACTGGGAGTGTTCTGGGCTGGTATAAGATTCCACTAGCTGTGGATGCTCTGCACTGGCACATGCCTGAACAGGTGCTAAACATGGCTGCAGGTGCTCACTGCTTTCATATGGCTGAATCAGCTGGGGGTGATCTTGACTTTCAAATGGTTGCACCAGCTGGGGGTGTTCAGGGCTGGTGTATGATTGAGCTAGCTGTTTGTTCTTTAGGCTGGCATGTGGTTGTTCTGCCAGCAAGTGTTTTGGGCTAGTATATGGTTCATCTAACCGAAGATGCTCTGATCCGGCATGTGGTTGATCTACATGTGAATATTTTGGGCTAGTGTATGGCTGATCCAGTTCTGAGCACTCTGTGATGGCATAAGGTTGAACCAGATGTGTGCATTCCATGCTGTCAAATGGCAAAAGCTGTGGGTGTTGTGGGCTGTCACACACCTGATCCTTCTGCTGGTGCTTTGGGCTGCTATATGACTGGACTACCTCTGGATCTTTTGGGCTGTCATATGGCTGAACAAGCTGCGGGTGTTCTGGGCTGTCATATGGCTGAACAAGCTGCGGGTGTTCTGGGCTGTCATATGGCTGAACAAGCTGCGGGTGTTCTGGGCTGTCATATGGCTGAACAAGCTGCGGGTGTTCTGGGCTGTCATATGGCTGAACAAGCTGTGGGTGTTCTGGGCTGTCATATGGCTGAACAAGCTGCGGGTGTTCTGGGCTGTCATATGGCTGAACAAGCTGCGGGTGTTCTGGGCTGTCATATGGCTGAACCAGTTCTGGATGCTCTGGGCTGTCATATGGCTGAACCAGTTCTGGATGCTCTGGGCTGTCATATGGCTGAACCAGTTGTGGATGCTCTGGGCTGTCATATGGCTGAACCAGTTGTGGATGCTCTGGGCTGTCATATGGCTGAACCAGTTGTGGATGCTCTGGGCTGTCATATGGCTGAACCAGTTGTGGATGCTCTGGACTGTCATATGGCTGAACCAGTTGTGGATGCTCTGGGCTGTGATATGGCTGAACCAGTTGTGGATGCTCTGGACTGTGATATGGCTGAACCAGTTGTGGATGCTCTGGACTGTCATATGGCTGAACCAGTTGTGGATGCTCTGGACTGTCATATGGCTGAACCAGTTGTGGATGTTCTGGACTGTCATATGGCTGAACCAGTTGTGGATGTTCTGGACTGTCATATGGCTGAACCAGTTGGGAACAATCTGGGCTGCCAGATGATTGAACCACCTGTGGGGACTCGGGGACAGTAATTGTCTCAACGTGTAGATGTTCTGGTTTTGTAAATGGTTCTAATAGAATGGGCTCTGGGTCGGCAAATGGTTGCTCCAGCTTGTGCTCTGAGTCGGGCTGAACAAGCTGAGGACCCTCCAAGCTGGCACATGACTGAATCCCTTGAGGACTTTTTGGGCTGGAATTTGGTTGAAGCAGCTGGATCTGCTCTGGATTAACAACTGGCTGGCCCAACTGTGGGTGGTCTGGGCTGTTAAATGGTTGAATCTGCTGAGGAGACTGTGAGCCCATGCATGACTGAACAATCCGTGGGCTTTCTGGGCTAGCAAAAGGCTCAGCTCCCTGAGTAAGTTCCTGACTGGCAATAGATTTACCCAGTTCTTGGCTGTCTGGAATACCATATGGTTCAACAAGCAGTGGGTGCTCTGGGCTGGCATAAGGTTCTACCAGCTGTGGGCACTCTGGGCTGGCATAAGGTTCTACCAGCTGAGGTCGCTCTGGACTGGCATAAGGTTCCACAAGCTGAGGGTGTTCTGGGCTGCCATAGGGTTCAACCAAATTAGGGATTTCTGGCTCAGCAGTTCTATTTCCTGAAATTTGGCAGCTGGGACTAACATTGGTGTTAGCTTGCTCAGTATAATCCGGTTTCTGGAGGTGATCTAGGTTGACCTGGTGCTCAGTTAACTCCTCACAGACATGGTCATGACTAGAACCAGTTTTAACTATTGGAGAATGATTAGAACTTTCAAAGGAAGCAGCCAGTACAGAGCAATTAGATACAGCATCTGGTTCAGTCAGTATATGGCTGTCAGAATCCAAATACTGAGTGACCAAAATGGGATGCTCTGGACTGGAATATGGTTCTATTACTACATTATTATCTGGACTATGATATGGGTCAACCAATGTAGCACGAATAGGACTTCTGTAGGATTGCACTGGACTAGGACAGGACTCAGGTATTAGGCTGGGGATGGCGTCAGCATGCAAATTAATTACTGAAGTGCCATCGGTATCAGATGCTGGTAATAACTGACAGTCTGAGTTGGAACAAGATTCAAATTGAGTAGACATGCCAGAGCTACCTTGATCTAAAGTAGATTCAATTATTAAAGTGTTGTCAGATTTTAAGCATGGGTCAAACAGTGGGGTATTGGATATACTACATTGTTCACTTTCAAGTTGAGATTCAGAGCTCACAGATATTTCTTCCTGTGAAAGGCTCTCTGGCATTTCAGGAACAGTCGCAAGTGACGAAGGCAGTTCACTAGGTGGACATTGGTCTGCACTAGGCAAGGACTCAAGGGCTGTTTGATGTTCTGTCCTATTAAGAGCTTCAGACTGCAGTTTTTTAGTTAACACAAGTAATTCGGATGCACAGGAACTGTCTACAAGTTCTCCAGCTGTCAAGGATATATCCAAGTAAACAGATGGTTTGGCAGAGTCTAACACAGATTCATGTACAGCACTGTAAGAAGCGTAGCCAGGCATTAAGCTATGAGCAGTAGTGGCCACATCTGGAACCGGCATGCTTGCGGTAGCAGCAACATCAGGTACTGGAGTCGGTGTTGCAGCAGTCACATCAGGTAATGGAATTCCAGCAGCCACATCAGGTACAAGTGTCCCACTAGCCACAGGCACCAATGCTTCAGCAGTAACATCAGGCATCAAATTATGTCCTTCAGAAACCAGATCATCATCTGACGTATCAGGAATATGATCTGGTACGGGTACTTGAGCTTCACTGACCAAGTCTGACCTTGGTACCTGGGCTTCAGCTGTCAAGTCAGATCCGGGAACCTGGGCTTCAGTGGCTAGGTCAGAGCCTGGAACCTGGGCTTCACTTGCAAGGTCAGATCCAGGAACCTGGGCTTCAGGAGCCAAGTCAGCACTTTGTATGTGTGTTCCTGAAGTGAGGTCAGGTACAGTCCATTGTGCAGCAGCTGCTAAGTCTGGAACAGACCATTGTGCTCCTGGTGCAAAATTTGTCATAGCCCATTGCGATCCAGCAGTAAGATCAGGTACAGTCCACTGCGTACTTGCAGTTAAATCAGGTACAGTCCATTGTGCACCAGTGGCAACATCTGGCACAGCCCATGGTGTTCCTGCAGCAAGGTCAGGAACAGACCATTGTGTTCCCACACTTAAATCATGCATTGGCCAATGTGAACCAGCTGCTAGGTCTGCCATTGGCCATTGTGCACCAGCTGTCAGATCTGACATAGACCACTGAGTTCCTGCAGCAATATCAGGTACAGGCCACTGCGCTCCACTAGCCATATCAGGCACATGCCATGGAGTTGCAGTAGTTAGGTCAGGCACAGGCAGTGGTGCCTCAGGTGCTAAACTGGTTACAGACATTTGCTGTTCAGGGGGCGCACTGGGCACAGGAATTTGCCCATTTAAATTCTCACTAGGTAGAGGCACTTCTGCCAAGTTAGGCACAGAAATCTGACTCACATTCAAACTGGATGCAGAAACCTGTGTTCTAGTAGAAAAATTGGCTGCAGGTAATTGTGCTCTTGCCGCAATTGTTGATAATGGTATCTGTTCCTTGGACAACTTTCCACCAGATCCTTGAGACTTGGCTTGGGATAACTGTTTCTGAATAAGAGACTTTAGTCCAATGCTGTGTTTAAAAGCTGCTGCTTTTGATTGGGTAGATTTCTTTTGTGGTATGGGAGATATGGACTTGCGCTTAGTTACAGGAGATTTGTCTTTTAGTTTGGCTTGGGATCTTGACCGACGGCCACGCATTGGCGACTTGGACACTGAACGTCGTTTCTTTGTTGACAAAGTACCAGAAGTTCTAGAAGATGATCTAGAATGCTTTCTTGAGGATGACAGGGAACGTCGCCATCTTCCTCGAGACCTTGAGCGATGTCTGCGTGTATGTGACCTTGATCGACTTCGGTGCCTTCGGGCTGGAGATCGAGAAAGAGACCGTCCCTTGTTTCTTGAAAGGGACCGTTTATTAGGAGATGTAGATTTTGAACTTGATCGAGAATGTTTCCTGTGCAAAGAAGCTTTGGAATGTGAAAGATGTCTCCTTGATACAGATATTGACCGCGAGCGGCTCCTTGATGACCCAGACTTAGACCGTGATGTTTTCTTGACATCAGAATTTTTGGTGCGGGAGCTTTTCCCAACTGTGGATTTAGATCGCGATCTTCGGCTACCATTTGGAGATTTTGTGTGCACTCCCTTTCTTCGAGTTTTTGATTTGGAACGTGGACTGTCTGGCTTCCCCACAGATCTGACTCTTTCTGAGGATTTTGAATGTGACCGCTTTCTCTTTCCAGATTTGGATGGTGAATGCTTTTTTTTACTCTTTGATTTGGATTGTGAACGTCTCTTTCTTCCACGTGATTTTGAGCGAGAGCGTTTATTTTTAGCCGATTTTGAATGAGAACTTTTCTTTCTTGATGATGATTGAGAGCGCTTTTTCCGAGAAACAGACTTTGAATGTGAACGTCTTTTTCTGGTTGTAGATAAGGATCTTGATCGAGAACCGCGTTGCCGGTCCACAGATGGAGATCGGCTATCCTGGGCCACAGATCTTGAGCGGTACTGCCTCTGCTTAACTCCCAATTTAGATAAAGCATTAGAAATGTGAGGGAAAGCAGGTTTGATAGCAGCATTGGATTGCGAGTCATCTGTTTGGATATCTTGCTGCAAGACAGCTTTGCCATCTGATCCCACATTAGACAAACTCTCTGGTTGTAAAGCTTCTGGTAATAAAGGTATGTCCAGTTGTTTCCGATGTAAAACACGCTGAGGTGATTTAGCATTGGTCCTTGAAGAATCAACATATAAAGAAGCACTTCCCTTTGTAGAAAGTGACAATGAACTAACTTTAGAAGTTTCTTTATCAGAAGACTCATCAGATGTGTTGCATATCTGTGAACTAGCAAGTGTCTTAAAAGTTTTGCTAAACTTAAACTGTAGTGGCATTGCTGTTGCAGGCTTCTGCATTTCATGAACAGATGTAGATATCTTCTGGGCTTCAGTGGTGTTGGAACAAACATACTCAGAGTCTGTGTAAGATGCATATTCAACTTGTCCATGCTTTTTTATCTTAGTTTCAACATCTACTTCCAGATTATCTTTCTCGTCAAGCTTAGAAACAGGTTTGGTGTTGCTTTCTTCTTCAGTAACTTGTTTCACATTCATTTCAGGGCCAGAATTTTGTTTGACAGGCAAACTAGCAATATTCAAAGCAGAGTAAGAGCTAGCTGACTTTTTTTGACTGTGGTCATCAGCCTCCATGTCTAATTCAAAGGGTTTTTTAGCAACTGTTTTACCTTCTTTAGAATCTCTGGAAAGGAACACATCAGGACCATGATTTTTACAGTCTTCATTTGTGTTTGTAGAGTTGGGAATATTATCCAAATTCTGACTATTGTTGTCTAACAAAAAAGAATACTGTACATTTGGTAAATTACCATCTCCGTCTGTTGGTTCCACAGTTGTCTTAGATAATGTATCAGTTAACTGGATATAAATCTGCTGCTTCTGAGAAGGCATTTCCATGGGAATAAACATCTTGGGTGTCCCGGGACACATTTTTATATCTGGCACAGAAGACACAGATTCCTGTTCTGCCTCACATCTCAAGTTTTGTTCTTTATCAGAAACAGCACACTCTAAATCTTTAAGACCTACAGAAATGGTATTTGGTTTTGCTTCCTCACTAGCTGACACAGTCTCTCCCTTACTGCCATCATCAACATGTGTTTCGCAATTGATAGGACACGATTTCTCTATTTTGATGCTCTCAGGAATCTCATTGCAATTTTGGGATTTATCATAAAACTCTTTTCCGAGATCTGCAGTGGAAGACACAGCATACAGATTTGAAGTAGCAGACATGCATTCAATGTTTTCAGAGGAACTGTAAAGTGACTGGTCAAGTCCACCCTGTTCAACAGGCTCGAGTACTTGTCTGGAAGATGATGCACCATCAGTAAAAGATGTAGAGCCATGAAGACCAGATTTGTGAAAAATTCTGTTAGTTTGATCTTCAGAATAGGGAAACGTGTCAGCTGATAGAGTTTTCTTTGGGGAAAGCTGAGGCTCATCTCCCAAGTCTGACTGGGATATGTGTGTTTCTGCTTCTGTTAAGTCTACCTCTGGATTGTTAATGTAAAGACCTCCAATCTCACTTGGGTGCTCTCTGTCTGTAGAAACCAACAAGTCAGCTTTATCATATATACTAGTCAAGTTTTCATTGATTAGTCCTTGTGATGCAAAATCATTTTCTGTTGAAAAGCTTTCTGCAGTTTTGCCAAATGCAATGTCGTTGTTTGTTTTCTCACTGTATGTCTGCTCTGACATAATGGAATGACTGTGTTCAGCAAACAGAGTAGTATGAGATGCTGCAGCAGAGTTCTGAAGCACTACCTTATCTCTACTTGACAAGTCAAAATCAGTAGTTAAAGCATTTTCAGGCTTTAAATGACAATAAGAATTAGTATCCACTTGGGAATAACTTTCAGAAACTTCCCCTTTTAAAGTTCTTATATGATGTTCAGATTGATTATTTAAAGAAGATTCCAAACTTGTAATGTTGGCAGCAAGAAATGGATCTGGTTTTACTCTTGCATCAGACGTGATATAGCTAGTGAGAGAAGCATGGTGCAAAGGGTCATGGATAAGATTCAACTCAATGTCATGCTCACTGTGTGAAGCAGAAGTGTCTTGCACAGTCAGTGTCTTAGTCGATTCTGTGGAGGGTTCCATACAAGATACAGTAGATGTTGAAGATGAAGTTACACTATCGTGTCTCTTAAAATCATCATTACTCATTTGATGGTTGCTGCATTCCACGTGCTTCCAATCAGAACACTGGACAGCTTCCGTTGGTGAGGGATTTGAGACCAAACAGGAATATCGATTATTGGCCGCATCAAGGAAAGAACTGTTGCCTTCTGCTTCAAGGCTGCTATAATCTGACGGCAGTTCATTCTCCATACTGTACTGGTCACAAATAGTTGATTTATACACATCAGGAGAATCTTTATGCTTGGTTGTACATGTTTTCTCTATTTCAGAACCAGTGTTGTCCAGTTCAATTTCCACAACAGACACAATGTCAGGTTTTTGAATTTTATCACAAGGTTCCTCAGCAAGCCTTACACTAACCCTCTGTGAAGACTGAAACATATGGTCATTAAAAACTCCAGCCTCTCCTGGTGAACTTTGTTTCTCATCAGTCTCTGTGCAGTCCAAAGAAGTCTGGTCAAAGGGCTTGTAGTGTTCTACTGAAATATTTGTAGATGTGAGCATCTCTTTATCAGATTTATCATTATGATGATTTTCCTGAGAATTCGGCTCAAACGGACTGCATGGCAAGTTTGAGGCAGATGCTTTGAAGGAAGAATCAAATATTTTTTCATTTGATTGAACACTGCATGAGTCAGTCTCTGGAGCATTTTCACTTGATTCTATTCGTTCTACTGGTGTATCAGTTTTGTCCAGATATATAGTTCCAGCTTTAAAAAGTGATTCTGAAGTCATCTGGGGAAGTTGATTTTCTTCACTAATGGTTACTGATGAGGAAGCAGGTTTAATTTGTTTAACAGTTGAGGAAATAGAAAGCTGGCTTTCATTTAAAGGTGTGTGCCCCGAAATTCTTATTTTACTAGTCGATCTAGAACGCGATTTGTGTTTTCGTTCAACTGATATTGACTTGCGTTTCGATATGACAGATCCTGAAGGTGATCGGGAGTGATTTCCTGTATTTGATTGTGATGGTCTACTAGTTGTTGAAGGTGAAGTAGACCTAGATCCTTTCCTAGCAGCAGAGGTGGATCTTGTACTTTGTCTTCTAGCATTTGAACTAGAACGTGACCTTTGTCTTTTTAGAACAGAACTGGAACTCAACCTTTGAAGTCTTTCCAAAGATTTCCTTTTCCTGGACACAGAACTAGAACTCTGCCTCATGTTATGCGAGGCTGACCTGGACTTTCGTGTTCTCGTAGGCGATGCCGACCTGGACTTCTGCTTTCTGGCAGGTGAGATCGACCCGGACCTTCGTCTTCTGGCAGGCGAGATTGACCTGGACCTTCGCCTCCTGGCAGGCGAGACCGACCTGGACCTTCGCCTCCTGGCAGGAGAGACCGACCTGGACCTTCGCCTCCTGGCAGGAGAGACCGACCTTCGCCTCCTGGCAGGCGAGACCGACCTGGACCTTCGCCTCCTGACAGGCGAGACCGACCTCGATCTACGTCTCCTGGCGGGCGAGAATGACCTCGATCTACGTCTCCTGGCAGGCGAGAATGACCTCGACCTGCGTCTCCTGGCAGGCGAGAATGACCTCGACCTGCGTCTCCTGGCAGGTGAGAACGACCTCGACCTACGTCTCCTGGCGGGCGAGGTCGATCTCCGTTTTCTGACAGGTGAGGCAGACCTAGACCTTCGTCTTCTAACAGGCGAGGCTGACCTAGATCTCCTTTTGCCAGGTGAAGCTGATCTGGACCTGCGCCTCCTAGCAAGTGAGGCTGACCTGGATTTGTGTCTCTTAACTGCAGAAGTAGACCTTGACCTTTGCCTCCTGGCAGCTAAACGAGACCAAGATCTTTGTCTTCGGGATATTGAACCAGATCTTGATTGCCTTCTCCGGGAGACAGACCTTGAACGTCGAATCCTGGACACAGAGCCAGATTTTGATTGCCTCCTCTTCGCCGATTTTGATCTTGTTCTTTTATTATTTGCCGATTTAGACCTCTGTCTATATTTTCTACTAATCGATCTGGATTTTCTTTGCCTACTTGGTGACCTAGACCTTGTTCTAGAGCAACGTCTTTTTTCAGTTGATCTAGATCTTGACTTGTTTCGCCTTGCAGGTGACTTTGCTGTTGACCAGGGTTTCTTGACCACAGACACTGATCTCCTTCGATTTCTTATAGATTTTGACCACCAATTTCTTATCGGGGATTTAGAATATCGAGTAGAATCCCTAGATCTTGACCGTTGCCTCCTTGCTGAAGACCTAGAGGTTGATCTTCGTCTTTGACCCGCAGAACTGGATCTGGATTTTCTTTGATCACGGGAGATAGAATATGATCTCTGCAAAGATTTAGGCGATTTGTTGCTGGTTTCAAGACACTTCTGAACCTTTACTAAAGAGCTAGATCTTGATCGATGCCTTGAATTTGACCGTGATTTTTCCTTGGATATTTGCAGCTTTTCACAATTTGATTGTGATTGGGATCTTGATAACGATCTACATCTGTTACTTGAGTGAAGGGAATCTTTTTCACTGCTAACAGCTATTGGACTGTTCACTCCTGGACTTTTTGTTTGTGAATATATGGGCAGAGATAGTCCACTCTGCTGCGTTTTAGCAATTTCAGAAACCTTTTCAACATGTGAAGTGGATTCACTGCTTTGCTGAATGACAACTGATGCTTCACATTGTTCTTTAATTTCAACATCACATGTCACAGAATTAGAAGAAACATTTTTGCCCAATTCATTTGGGCATTTTGGGCCAAAGAAACCAGAATCTACATCTAACAGTAATCCTGTTGGTTTATCTTCTATTGCAGAACTAATACTTTGTGTGTTCACTGAAGATAGGACAACTGTATTTGTAGTTTCTGCCTTGGATGATAAGGTATCCAATATTCCCTGCTCTTTTGGAGGAGATGAAAATGCTGGTTTCCACACAGATTTTGTTTCTAAACTGACATTCTCTTGGTCCTCAACACTCGAAACAGATTTTGATCTTTTCTCATGTTTCTCTTTTTTCTTTTTCTTCTTTTTCTTTTTGCTTTTATGTTTTTTGTGCTTCTTAGATTTCTTTTTTGATGAATCCCTCTTTACTTCATCATCGGAGGATAATGCTGCAGATTTTAACTCCTTTGATGCACTGTCTGTTTCTAGAGCTGTAGGAGAAAAAAAAATTAAACTTGTTAAACAATGTCAAAAAGACTTCAGGAAATATTCCAATTGACAAAAGGTAAAGCAAAGCCCCTAGAGCAGGGGTAGGCAACCTGGGGCCCTCCCAGCTGTTGTGGAACTACATTTCCCATGAGGCATTGCAAGCCTGGCAGTTACAATTACTCCCAGAGGGATGATGGAACTTGTAGTTCTGCAACAGCTGGAGGGCCCCAGGTTGCCTACACCTGCCCTAGAGTGTAATATAAAGTGATAAACACCCCTGTGCAACCAGTAATGATAAAATAAAAAAATAACAGATGCAACGAACAATACACTGTGAATAACCATGTATATCTATATTTTGCTATTTGCACAACTAGAAATAAAATGAAAAACTGAATGCCCGTGTGTATCTTTATGCTGCTGCTGGATTAGTGTCCTATAAATAAAATAGGTGCAGCGCTAAAACAAAAACCAAAAAAAATATATATAAAATACAATAATCCAGGGATGAGGAAAATAACACTAGGGTAATGTCCTATAAATTATGCAGAGCACAAAAAATGTCCAGATATTAAAACATGAATCCACCAGGCAAACGTGATTTTCACAGCAATGATGTGTGACTGATAGAAGGACCCTTCACCATAAACCGAATGGCCTCTCACCTGGTAACCAGGAGTCTCTTGCCATTGGACCTTTACCTTCACTTTGTTGATCCCTATGGGAATGCTCGCTTGACTCTTCTGTGAAGGGTCCTGTTTACCAGGTTAGAGGCAATTCAGTTTATGGTGAAGGGTCCTTCTATCAGTCACACATCATTGCTGTGAAAATCACGTTTGCCTGGTGGATTCATGTTTAAAATCTGGACATTTTTTGGGCTCTGCATAATTTATAGGACATTACCCTAGTGTTATTTTCCTCATCCCTGGATTATTGTATTTTATATATTTTTTTGGGTTTTTGTTTTAGCGCTGCACCTATTTTATTTATTTGCTTAGAGGGATTTGATCGTTTGACCCTGGTGTTCAGCTGCTTTCAGGTTTTGGCATACATGCGCTGATACAATTTTTACATATGGATTAGTGTCCTGTCCACACCAGACAAATTTAAATAATTAAAGCAGTAGTAAACTGCTGAAGAGGGAAAAAAAATAAAAAACTTTCTCCTGCAAAATAATAGCATAATGTGCTAGTAGGCATTGCATACTAGCACATTATGAAATGCCTACCCTAAAACAAACCCCTCAAGCAGCGCGCTGTCACCGCTGAGAGGGCATCCATCTTTTCCCCATTGTCCTTCCGGGTTTGCGGACTGCGGCTGTGTGAGTGGCCGGAGGTACAACGTCGCACACACATGTGCGTGGGGAGCCCCTGGTTACAGCACGGTGCTCTGAAGGTCTGGCATAGTATGTCAGACCTTCAAAGTGCATACGGTGGTGATGTCAGTGGCTGCATCCAGGGTGAATATCTCCTAAACTGTTTTAGGAGATATTCATTTTACCTACAGGTAAGCCTTATTATAGGCTTACCTGTATAGGCAAAAATCACAAAGTGGATATAACTAGCGCTTTAATCTTGCACTGCACGAAAAAAAATTAAGAAATGGCACATATATATCCAAACAAATGAATAGTTCATATAAAAATGTGACTCTCCACCATGTGCAAATGTGATCCTGCTTCACAAGTATCTCCAATGAAACCTGTGTGATATCAACGCTCTTACTTACTCACCCACCACCACTAGCAGCTCACCTTGTGGAATTGACCTACTTCACAAATCAATCAGAAATGCGCCTGTTCCTTTAAGACAAAGTAAGAGGTCTGCTATATCATGCAGTAGATGCCATCTCATAAAGCCATTCGATTCTGGAGACCATGCGCAAAATAGAATTAGAGAATCGTAGTGTTTTCTGTAAAAATGATTACTTTATTAAACAATGCAGATAAAGACACTCGCATTCAATCATGCACTATGCCTGTATCAGGTTCGTTATTACAAATGCTGTCCCAGGAGACAACACTAAGAAAACTGCAGCTTGGGTGTGCATCAAAGTATCATGCATACTACTACAAGGGCTCAAAATTTCAAGTCCTGAGCTACTAGCCAGGCCTCAAGGGTTATGCGCCACCAGTTGCCCCACCCAAACCTGCCCCACAACACACCCCGCCCCTAAACACGCCCTCATAAATCTCATTAAATGACACTTAAATGTTTTATGCAGAATTAAGTTATAAAAATAAATATTAACAACAACAACTTTATCCGTGCCCACCAATGCAAGCTGCCCGTGCCCACCAATGCAAGCTGCCCATGCAGGGGAGGAGAGGAAAAAGAGCGGCCGGATGTTCAGAGAGCATCGCAGGGAACACAGCGATAACAGCTTTCATTTCAATTGCTGTGTTCCCGCCGCTTAACGTCATATACAGCCCCGTCCCCTGGCCGGAGAACTTTGATTGACAGATCACCCGTCCCGGGATTGGGCATGTGATCTATCAAAGTTCTGGTACCAGGGGGCGGGGCTGTATCTGACAGCGAGCGAGCGGCGGGGAACACGGCAATATGAAATGAAAACGGTTATCGCTGTGTTCCACGTGATGTGCTCTGAACATCCAGGCCGCTCTCTCTCTCTCCCTTCCGTGAACGCTGGGAGAAGCTGGGAGACTCCCATTCCATCCAGGATGGCTCGCGGACTCCCATTCCACCCAGGCTGGCTCGCACCGCCCCCATGCCCCCCCCCCGCTCCAGGCAGCCCTTCCTCGCCAGCCCTAAAAAGGCACTCGCAAAATGCAAGCGGGCAAGTGCAATTTTTGAGGGCTGCTACTACCGTCATCCACTAATGATCAGCAAACTATTCATATCACAGGCTGTTCCTCTGGACACTATCCGTCATGTGGACTCCTCCCAGTTACGTCACCAGCTCCTGCCCTTAATGAGTTATGCCACAGGCACAGCTTCTTTTATCAAATATGAGTGTATTTCTTATCTGCATTGTTTTAATAAAGTAGTCATTTTATAGAAAACACCTACCTCTCTGACTATATTTTGGCATTTGTCTCTGGTATCTGATGGCTTTATGAGATGACATCTACAGCATGATATAACGGACCTCTTACTTCCCCTTAAAGAGACAGACACATTACTGACCGAATGTGAATTGGGTCAATTTTATGAGGTAAGCGGCTAGTGGTGGTGAAGTCAGAGTGGTGATATCACACAAATTTTCATTGAAGATACAGAAAGTGAAGCAGGATCAACTTTGCACATTGTGGAACGTCGTGTTGTTTATGGACAATGAATTAATTTGTTTGGATATCTATATGAGATTTGTTTAATTTTCCGTGTAACCCCCTAGAGTGTATTACACCTTTTTCTAAATTCACAAACACCCTCAGACAAAAAAAATTTAATTTTATGAGTGGAACTCCACGCTTTGGCTCCAATGCCTGCCCACAGCACAAGGGGACACCTATGTGCAGTCTAACACTGATTGGCCAAGTGACATGGATTATATATAAATTCTGCACCTCCGCCTTGGGGGTGTCAGTTGGCTGCTTCTGCGGCAATTACTCACAGCAGAAGCTAATCTGCAGGTGCCAGGCAAAGGATGTCTGCAGACATCCGCAGATTGTCAGGCAGAGTCAAAAGGGTCAGTGTCTGATTGTCTACCACAATCCCGCTATAGGTCGCCGATTGTCGCCATTACTAGTATAAAGCGAGTGTGTGAGAATATATATATATATATATATATATATATCTCTATATCTATCTATCTATCTATCTATCTATATATATATATATATACACATATACACACACACATATACACACACACATCCTTGCGTTTGCTCTGCGTCAAAAATTAAACCCCATGTAGCTTTAGTGGTGCTTCAAAGCCCCCATAGAAGTCTAAGGCAAAGCTCGCTTGAAGCACCTAAAGCTTTTGAGAGGCTTAAATTCAGCTTTAACTTCGCTTTGTTTTAGAGAAATTGCAGGTATGAGATATCCACACACACCTGCCAAGCTTTATCAAAGCTTAAAAAAAAAAAAAACCCACATCATAAAAGCAGTTTGACACAATAGGCACTTTAATCACTGAGCCTCTTTGAGATTTGTTGTTTAACCACTTCCGGACCGCCCACTGTATATATATGTCCTTTTTTTGAAGATGGATATCTCGGTAACGGCAGCAGCTGCTGCCACAACCGAGGTATCCATCTTTAGGGCCGGCGGTTCTGTACACGATAATGGTGGTCTCTGCGGCGGGTTCGCCGCGAGATCACCGTTATCAGCGGCGGGAGAGGTGCCACCCCCCCTCCCGCCGCTCTCCCGCAGCCGGAGCCGTCGGTAGCGGCGGAGGCGATCGGGTCCTTTCCCTTCCTCAGTATGGAGACGAGTGAGGCTAAGATGGCCCCCACCCGTCTCCATACCATAGGACGGCCGGAGCGACGTCATTACATCAGCTCCGCCCACTTCTCTTAAAGGCACATTTTTTCTTGTGTCATTATTTTAAACGACTTATTTTTTTTTTTTTTTTTTTTTGCATTTTAGGCTAAATATGAGATCTGAGGACTTTTTGACCCCAGATCTCATATTTAGGAGGACCTGTCATGCTTTTTTCTATTACAAGGGATGTTTACATTCCTTGTAATAGGAATAAAAGTGATCCAAAATTTTTTTATTTTTTTTTAAAAACAGTGAAAAAATAAATAAAATAAAGTAAAATAAATAATAAAAAAAAATTTTTTTTTTAAAGCGCCCCATCCCGCCGAGCTCGCGCGCAGAAGCGAACGCATACGTGAGTAGCGCCCGCATATGAAAACGGTGGTCAAACCACACATGTGAGGTATCGCCGCGACCGGTAGAGCGAGAACAAAAATTCTAGCCCTAGACCTCCTCTGCAACGCAAAACATGCAATCTGTAGAATTTTTTAAACGTCGCCTATGGAGATTTTTAAGGGTAAAAGTTTGACGCCATTCCACGAGCGGGCGCAATTTTGAAGCGTGACATGATGGGTATCAATTTACTTGGCGTAACATTATATTTCACAATATTAAAAAAAAATTGGGCTAACTTTACTGTTGTCTTATTTTTTTAATCAAAAAATGAATTTTTTTCCAAAAAAAGTGCACTTAGAAGATACTGCGCAAATACGGTGCAAAAAAAAGTCTTGCAATGACCGCTATTTTATTCTCTAGGGTGTTAGAAAAAAAACAATATATAATGTTTGGGGGTTCTAAGTAATTTTCTAGCAAAAAAACCTGTTTTAAACTTGTAAACACCTAAAATCCAAAACGAGGCTGGTCTTAAAGTGGTTAAAAAAGTTAAAAACGGTTTTTTGCTAGAAAATTACTTAGAACCCCCAAACATTATACATTTTTTTCCCAATACCCTAGAGAATAAAATGGCGGTCGTTGCAATACTTTGTCACATTGTATTTGCGCAGCGGTCTTACAGTTAGTAAATTTAGCCCAATTTTTTTTTATATTGTGAAAGATAATGTTACGCCAAGTAAATTGATACCCAACATGTCACGCTTCAAAATTGCGCCCGCTCGTGGAATGACGACAAACTTTTACCCTTAAAAATCTTCATAGGCGACATTTAAAAGAATTCTACAGGTTGCAGGTTTTAAGATACAGAGGAGGTCTAGGACTAGAATTATTGCTCTCGCTCTACCAATCGCGGCAATAACTCACATGTGTGGTTTGAACACCGTTTTCATATACAAGCACTAGTTACGTATGCGTTCACTTCTGCGCGAGCTTGTTGGGACGGGGCGCATTAAAAAAAAACTTTTTAAATTTATTTTACCTATTTTTAAACAGGTTTTTCGAAAAAAAATTGTGTCAATTTTATTCCTATTACAAGGAATGTAAACATCCCTTGTAATAGAAAAGAGCACGACAGGATCTCTTAAATATGAGATCTGGGGTCAAAAAGACCTCAGATCTCATATTTACATTAAAATGCAATTAAAAAAAAAATAAAAAAAATGGCCCTTTAAGAGCTATGGGCGGAAGTGACGTTTTGACGTCGCTTCCGCCCTGCACGGATATGGAGACAGGTGGGGGCCATCTTCCCCTCACTCGTCTCCATACCCAGGCAGGGGACAGACGCGATTACCTCCACTGATGCTGACGGCTCCGGTAAGCGGCGGAGGGGGGCACTCTCCCACCACTGATAAAAGTGATCTTGCGGCAAATCCACCGCAGAGACCACTTTTATCTTGTAGCGGACTGCCCGCTGAAGAAGAGGATACGGGGGTTATGGCAGCTAGCTGCTGCCATAACAATGATAACCTCCTTCAAAGTACTGACATAACGACGGTTGGCGGTCCGGAAGTGGTTAATGTGTGTTGAAGCGGAAACAAGTATAAGGCCCTTTCCACAGCGCTTCTAAACTGCCAGTAAAACACAGAGCTTTTGAAGAGCTTTTCAGGCGCTTTTGTAGATTTTTTTAGCTGCTTTTGAAGAGCTTTCCATTCATTTCAATGAAGAGGGGCGTATTTTAACTGCCCCGCAAGCACACTGCCCCAGTGTGAAAGCATTCACTGATTTTAATAGAAATAATTTTTGTGAGCTTTTCAGGCACTTTTTCTAACGTGAAAGCGCCTCAGTGTGAAAGGGGTCTAAACGAGCCCTAAAAGTCTATGACAAAGCTCGCTTAACCGCTTGCCGACCGCCTCACATACATTTACATCAGCAAAAGGGCTCGTACAGGCAAAATCACGTTCCTGTACGTTCCCCTTTAAGGGGCGGCCAGCGGGTGCGCGCGCGCAGCCGGCGGCACGCGCCCGCGGCAAGCTCCGTGAGTCGGGTCGCGGGTCCCGATCGCCGCAGGCATACCCGCGATCGCCTCACGGAGAGGACGAACGGGGAGATGCTGTTGTAAACAGCATCTCCCCGTTCTGCCTAGTGACAGTGTCACTCGATCTCTGCTCCCTGTCATCGGAGCAGAGATCAGTGACGTCACACTTACAGCCCATCCGACAGTAATCACTCCCTAGTACTGATTTAACCCCTCCCCGCCGCCTAGTGGTTAACCCCTTCACTGCCAGTGTCATTTATACAGGAATCAATGCATTTTTATAGCACTGATTGCTGTATAAATGACAATGGTCCCAAAAATGTGTCAAAAATGTCCGATGTGTCCGCCATAATGTTGCAGTCACGATAAAAAACGCTGATCGCCGCCATTTAAAAAAAAATAATAAAACATTTTTAAATAAAAATGGCAAAAAACTATCCCCTATTTTGTAAACGCTATAACTTTTGCGCAAACCGATCAATAATCGCTTATTGCGATTTTTTTTACCAAAAATATGTAGAAGAATACCTATCGGCCTAAACTGAGGTAAAAAATTGTTTTTTTTTATATATTTTTGGGGGATATTATAGCAAAAAGTAAAAAATAATGCGTTTTTTTCCAAATTGTCGCTCTATTTTTGTTTATAGCGCAAAAAATAAAAACCACAGAGGTGATCAAATACCACCAAAAGAAAGCTCTATTTGTGGGAAAAAAAAGGACGTCAATTTTGTTTGGGTGCAACATAGCACCACCGAAACATCAAAAAAAATGTTGAATGCGTGTTTAAGTCGAAGAAAGTGTTAGCAAGCACTTAATGTTTAGCAACTCTGGTATGGAGAACTTTTTCTAAAAAGTAGCTATGATAAAAAAAATAAAAAATAATAAACAACACACCACACAACTCAAATGAATAAATAAGGCACATGTTAGCACTACAAAACCTCATCATTATCTTTCCAAGCCATTAAAAAGAAAAACTGCTGTGTAGATCACATGGTCTCGTTACCAATCAATATTTCAGAGAGTCTATTGTTCCAACCAGCATGGAAATACGATAGAAAAAAATGCTGCCTGCATATACTTAAAACTTTTATAACTTTTTCATACATTAGCATACATGCATAAAATGGTTTATACTGAGCTGACATCTTTTAAAAGAAGAACCAAAGGCACCTGTATTTAAGTACCAAGTCCAGCCTCCTTTATTTGTGCCTTACATGCTCCCCTGCCAGACACTGCAGCTCACAGCGGGAGGGTTTCAGCAACAGAGGCAGACAGTGCTGTCAACCCAGAAAGCAGTGGGCAGAGGTCCAGGTGCTGACTGACAAGCCCAAGGCCTATAAATCAGCAGTAACAATCTTAATAGCTCGGCTTCCTTCAACTTTTTTTTCATCCCATTGTAGTGCAAGCAGGCTCAACTAGATAGAAAACTGCAGATGTACTTATAGGGCACTTTAACACTGGGGCATCGGCGATAAAGCGTCGCTATTTTTAACAGCGCTTTTTAGCCGCTAGCTGCTGAAAAAGGGTTTAAAGGTGTCTGCAAAGCGCCACTTCCCATTGACTTCAATGGGCAGGGCAGATTTAGGAGCAGTGTATACACCGCTCCTAAAGTGCCCCAAAGATGCTGCTTGCAGGACTTTAACGTCACACAAAGCGCCCCAGTGTGAAAAGACTCGGGCTTTTACACTGGACAGTAGAGGCGCTTTGCAGGTGCTATTTTTAGCGCTATAGCGCCTGTAAAGCGCCTCAGTGTGAAAGCGGCCTTAAAGTAGAACTATGGGCTAAATATACAAAAATGTAGAAACACTAGTACAGTCACATAGCGGTCTTCAATTCTATTATTGTGACTGGTAATCAGCAATATCTACCCGCTAATGCTGGCATCAAAAGAATTTAACAGGGTCACCACAAGTCTCTAGTTGTACTTTAACCACCTCACCTCTGGAAGGTTTTACCCCCTTATAATCAGAGCATTTTTTGCCAATTAGCACTGCACTACTTAAATTTATATAATTTTTTAAATAGCACTTTCTTTTGGTGGCATTTGATCACCACTAGGTTTTTTTATTAGATAAATGAAAAAGACTGAAAACAAACAATATTTTTTACTTTCTGCTATAAAACATAGCCAATAAAAAAATAAAATTCTTCAGAAAAAAAAAAAAAATCCCAATAACTGTATATTGATTGGTCTGCATGAAAGTTATAGCATCTACAAAACTATGGTAAATCATTTTATTTATTTAAACTACAAATGGCGATCAGTGACTTATAATGGTACTGCGATGGTGTCAGATTGCCCCTCGCACTAACTGGGAACTAACTGCCACTGACATCACCAGTGACACAAATCCAGTGAAAATACAGTGCTAATACTATTCACTGTCACTGTACTAATCACACTGGCTGGGAGGGGGGTTAACATCTAGGTTGATCAAAGGGTGTCTAACAATGTATGCTGCTTTTTGCTAATGATCTCTTTGTTTCTTATTCCCGCAAACTGCCTAAACACAAATTTTCTTAAGTCTTCTTTTTAAAACAGTAAATAATTTAAAGTTGGTGGATGTAAACCCAAATTTTTTTTATTTTTTTTATATCATACTGTAGAGTATATAATTTCCTATCATTTGAGCCCAGTCTTGCCACACAGAGTTAATCCATTTCTGAGCAATCCTCTTTTATTGTTCAGTGAGAAAAACTTTGTCAAATCCTCCCCCTTGCTGTGAGTGACAGGTGATTTACATCTCGTGCACTAGCCTAAGACATGCATTATTTTTTAATTCCCACCCCCACTCCTTTCTTCAGCAGCTCTGCAAGGATTGGCTGTTCCACACCTCAGCATGATTTGGCATGCTGAAGTCATGTGGTTACTTTCCTGTCTTTTCACTGGATGTTAGAGATCATAGCAGAAGTTCAGTGTAAGAAATACACAGGAGAAAATGCATATTGACAAGGGGAGTGTAGAGGTGGGCGGGGAGTCTACTGACATCACGACTCCACCCACCGAGCTCCAGACAACAGACCCGCCCACAGAATCTGCAGTTTTTCGGGTCTAATAACAGACAGAGGGGAGACATTTGACAGGTAAAGATACTTTCAGGAGGAGTGTATATCCTTATAGATAACCCCTATGGCAGTAGTTTAGAAAGGATGACATTGAGTTTACATCCACTTTAAGGTCCACTTTAAATACACATTCAATGGTTTTACCTATAGTCACAGGTTTTGCAAGTTCCAGGTTTTCAGTCTTCATAGTTTCATCTTGACAAGTTGGAGCAGTTCCTTCACTTTGTAGGCAGACAGCTGTGGATTCTGAAGTGTTCTCTTCTTCCCTTTGTGCGGTTAATTCCCCATTCTGAGAGTTTTCGGAATTCTCACTAAAACGAAGAGCCACAGAATGTCAATACAACGTATCAACAAACCATCATCAAAGTCTAAGGCTGCCCATAGTTGATACTCTCGATTCCCCCATCAACACAATCAGTGTTGATGGGGGAATGCCTCCTGCTGCGCTATTGTGACAGCGAGGAGCGCAGGTAGCATACAGAATACAATGCTTATCGCTAGTGGCTATAGTTGCTTGCAGTAACCGTATGTAGAAATATCGGACATGCTGGTTGTACCCATGTTGATCGATCAACTTAGGTACATACAGCCTGACCACACATGGATCTAAATTTTTCCAGTCCCTGCTAAACTGGCTGAATTTCAATCAATGTCAGGCCAAGCTGTACGTACCTATGTTTAAGGATCCCGACCGCAAGACAAAGCCACTACATTGTGGTGGTGTGCAGTGAAAACAAGTATGGCAGGCCATACTTTTTTAGCGCAGTAAAGTGTGAAGCAATCCACCACATAGCACTGCACAGCAGCCTATTGATCTTAATGAAATGTTACTGTGCGAGTTCAAAGTTCATAAAAAAAACACAAATATGCAATGTACGGAGATTGGCACATTGGCTCTGCAGTGATCACACCGGACCGCACCACAGCGGCTGATTAGTCCTAAAAACATCTTAAACACTTCAAGACTGGACTGTTTCACCCCCTTTCAGATTTCAGTACGGTCACAATTTGAATGACAATTACTCAGTCATGCAACCCTGTACCCGAATGAGTATTATATAATTATTTCTTTTGGAGGTATTTAATCACCACTAGTTTTTATTTTAGTTAAAGAAACAAAAAAAAGACCAAAAGTTTTAAAAAAATAAAAAATTTCATAGTTCTAACATTTTGCAAATATCTTTCTTCATAAATTTAGGCCAAATTTTATTATTTTTTAGTCTGTGTGAAAGTTAGTCTACAAACTACAAACCGTATTTAAAAATTTATCAACCCTGATGTCTTGACTGCCCATTTCAATTCTTGAGGCTCTAAAACGCCAGGACAGTACAAATACCTGCAAAATGCTCCCTTTTTGGAAAGTAAGCAGTCCAAGATATTAGGTAAGACACATGGAGAGTTTTTGTAAGTAGTCATTTTGCGCCACAATTCTTCAGAAATTTATGAAAGTAAATAAAGTGTTTTTTTATCACAAAATCGTTTTAACGATTTCCCATACACAGCATACACATTTTTTGTTCAGTCAGTGAGTTGAATGAAAAAAAAAAAAAAAAAAAAAAACACACTGAGAGGCCGAGACTGCCATCAGTCCAGGCACCTGGCAGATCCAGACTTCTGAAGTTGGGATGATGCGGGACCTGGACAGATCCTGGTAACGTTAGCAGAGAGCGGACTTTAGAGCGTTCTCTGCTGAAAACGGGTCACAGGAGTGCAAAAGGAATTGCACTCCTGTGACCCATAGGAGAAGCCCAGCCGAATGAGCACAGGCTGGACTTCTTTAAGAGCCCTTGCACACTGGGGCGGCGTCGGCGGTAAAACGCCGCTATTATTAGCGGCGTTTTACCGTCGGTATGCGGCCGCTAGCGGGGCGGTTTTACCCCCCGCTAGCGGCCGAGAAAGGGTTAAATACCACCGCAAAGCGCCTCTGCAGAGGTGCTTTGCCGGCGGTATAGCAGCGCCGTCCCATTGATTTCAATGGGCAGGAGCGGTAAAGGAGCGGTATACACACCGCTCCTTCACCACTCCGAAGATGCTGCTGGCAGGACTTTTTTTACCGTCCTGCCAGCGCATCGCTCCAGTGTGCAAGGGCTCTAAAAAGAACAAAAATACAAAATACAAAACTAATTTTTTTATTTTTATGAAAATGAACATATTGTTCTTGGTTTTATTCAATGTGACCATTAGCACCATCTAGTGGATAAATATAAAAAGCAAAAAAAAAATAAAACGCAGCTAAGACTAAATCCAACGGGACAACGCATGAGAAGTGTGCATCTTGATTTATGATCACTTAGTCCACTAGCAAAAATCGAATCCAGATAAAAATCAAGTAAAGTATATAAAAACGGTGAAAATAAAATAAAACCTTAGCTATTGTTATTGTTTTACCAATTCAAGTCCAATTCAATATTTAAACTAAAACGGGTTTAAAGCGGTAGTAAACTGCTAAAAAAAAAAAAAAAAAAACCCCGTAAGAAAATAGCAACATGTGCTAGTATGCATTGCATACTAGCACATTATAAAATACTTACCTTAGAACAAAGCTGTTGCAGCACTCCCCGCACACCACTGTCACGGCCAACATCTTTCCCAGAGCTTCTTCTGGGGTTCCATGAAGTCATTCCCACACATGTGCGCAGGAGCCGTCATTCATGGTCCAGAAGGAATAGCAACTGTACAGGTTTAGGAGATCTTTTCACTACCTATAGGTACGCCTTCTTATCCCACAACAAACAACCTCTTTAGGGCTACATTCACACCGGCGATTTAGGCGCACACAAATTGTAGCGGCAGAAATTTTCTGATTCCTGTTGCAGGTGTAAGCGGCTAGGTATGGCCACCAGTCACGTTTACTTTAATGACAGGCCGGAAGCGGCCACAGTTATATGCGGCTCTACACACAGTCAGTGATCACTGCAGGAAATTGCTGGCTTTGCAGACAGCACCAAATAGCTGCGGCCATATACTAGTAAATGGAGCTGGCAGCCACACCTAGCCGCTAACAGCCACAGCAAAAAACAGACAATTCCTGCCGCTGCAACTCACCGGTGTAAATAGAGCCTAAGGCTATGTTCGCACAGGCATCTAAATTGCAGAGTTTAGCTGCGTATAGAGAACGTTTCTAAAAGCAGCTGGACTCACACAATGCAAAGTAATCATGTTATTCATAATGACTGGCAATGTTTAGTTGCGTACAGTTTAGCTGCGTTTAAGAAAAAAAAGTAGAAGAGCTGCATCCAGGGTCGACTATTCATTTGTATCGGCAGCTAAATGCACATTGCATTTAGCAATAGAAAATGAGACACTTCTCCAATTGTTCCTGAAATGTTGGTATTTATATATTGCAGACATGGTCCAACCCACAGGGCTCAACAAATTTGCTTTGAATCTAGGATCGAACTAAAGTTAGGAGCCAGTATAAGGTGATATGTACTGTGTATCGCAATCAACGTTCTCATGCGAAGGTGCCCCAATGCGTGCGTTCATGCTTGTACGTGCGTATATGTTGGGGGGGGGGGATTTTTATGTGCTTGGGTGTAACTAACACTTTAAAAAAAAAAAATACTTAAATTGGTTGTTATGCCACTTCTTTCAAATCCTCCCATCCCCTATGTATCATAATAATAATAATAATAATAATAATAATAATAAGTCCCCGTGCATTGTAAAAAAAAATCTCCTGGATTGTACCTATATGAGCTTGGCTCCTGGCTCAGCTCTCTTCTCTCTAGGCTCACAGTTCCAGTGGGTGGGGCATAGCCCTCCTGCTGACGTCAGCTGGGGAGGAGGGGGAGGAGGGGGAAGAGAGGAGAGAGAGAGCCGTCAGCTGAGCGCAGGGATCCGTGGTCATATAGGTACAATCCGGCAGATTTTTTACATTACACAGACACACTTATTATTTTAGTACAGAGGATGGGAGGAGTAAGATGCAGATATGAGAGGAGCGGGGGGGGGGGGGGGGGGCGGGCGCTGGTACGAGCAGACAGGGAGGGGAGGATGAGGACAGTAGACACAGGAGAGCAGGGCAGCGTATGATGGGAGGCACGTACACTGACAACGGTGTCAGGGCTCAGCAGCCCTGATATATCAGAGTCAGCATACAGGGGGAAGGGTATAGCCAGGCAGGATCAGCCAGGTATTTCAGGTTTTACAGGGGGCCCAATTACACACAATTACACAGCACAAGCACTGTGCTGTATAAAATGCTTTAAAGGATCTTTTTTTTTTTTTTTTTTTTTTTTTTTTTTTTGGTTAACAAATGCTATAAAGTGGATGTAAACCCCCACATATACCCAGTGAAGTGAACAGCCTCAGATGATAAACAGTGATGAAACAAATCTCCCTTCATAAGTTTTACATGTATATCTGCGGTCTTCAGCTTTATATATTCTTCAGAAAGTTCAGATCATGTTAGGAGATTTTCTCTTCCTGTTCAGCACTGCAGTGAAGCCTGGAATACAGCCAAGACAGCTGATTGGAGGAAAGGCACACACCCTCTCTCTACCCCCAGGTAGAGATTTTCAGAACTGTTCGTTAAATAGTTCAGCACTCTGCTAATCCTTTTATAGTATCCTCCAAACACAAAACTCAGGCTGCTTTTATCTCAGTTGAGGGTGAATTTGTCAGAAGTTACGAGGCTGATAACAGAAGAACAGAGTAGGAGAAAGCTATAGGACATAGAGCTTTGAAGAGAGATAAGAAAACGCTGTAGATAAAATATACCCAGCTCAAATTTCAGGAATCGGGTTTACATCCACTTTCATTTTATTTTTCATCACACATTGGGGACTAAAAGACCACTGTGTGATGATTTTTTGGTGACCGGTTCTCTTTAATGAGACATGCAGAGTCTATGCATGGAGGGGTGGGGTCAATGCTTCCACCTGACAAGTCCTGCTGCTTGCCCGCAGCAGGGCTAAATGTGGAAAAACCAACTACCTGCCTGGCACTGAATGTTCCGGGCACCAGGCGATGCAAATTGCGCTTTCCTGCAACAGTCAGTCAATGAGTTGACAAAAGCCCAGGCACCAGGTCGCAATTTCTAGTCACCATGGTGACCGGAATTTGTCAAACCCTTGGGATAGGATCAAATTAAATTGGGGGCTACCTTATGTCTAAAGTTTTAGGCTTTTTAATATGATGGAGGGACATTCAAGTAATGAGGGTAACCTCCTAAAAAAGGAACTGAACTTCAGAAGATTTACCTGCCTTCAGGACTAGGCCATTTTTTGTGATACGGCACTGCGTTACTTTAACTGAATTGCGCGGTTGTGAGACGCTGCATCTAGACAAAATTTGTGTCTTTTTCCCCACACATAAAGCTTTCTTTTGGTGGCATTTGATCACCTGTGTTATTTATTTCTTGAGCTATAAACCAAAAAAGACCGTCAATTTTGAATTAAAAAAAAATAAATAAATCTAATTTCATCAATTTAGGCTAATATGTATTCTGCTACGTATTTTTGGTAAAAAAAAATCCCAATAAGCATATATTGATTGGTTTGCACAAAAGTTATAGCGTCTACAAACTATGGGATATTTCTATTTTCTTTACTACCCTGTTTCCCCCGAAAATAAGACCTAGCATGATTGTCGGTGATGGCTGCAGTATAAGCCCTACCCCCGCAAATAAGCCCTACCCTGAAAATAAGACCTACAAGGACTTTAACTAGGGCTTATTTGGGGGGTAGGGCTTATTTGGGCGGTAGGGCTTATATTGCAGCCTTCACCGACAATCACGCTAGGTCTTATTTTCGGAGAAACAGGGTAGTAATGGGGGCGATCAGCGACTTATAGCAAAAGTGTGATATTGCGGCAGACAGTCGGGACATTAACTGCCACTTTTTGGGGAACAGTGAGACAAACAATGCAAAAAAAAAAAAAAAAAAAAAGAAGCGCTCCTTTACTGTACTAATGACAATGGCTGGGAAGGGGTTAACATCAGGGGCGATCAAAGAGTTAAATGTGTGCCTGACCAATGCTTTACTATTGTGGGGGAGGTGCTTGTACTAGGAAAAGACATGGATCAGTGCCCCTGGATCCATGTCTTCAGTACTGACAGAACGGTGATCTGCCATGTTTAGATAGGCAGACTGCCGTTCTGCCTGTGTACCGAAGCATCAGCGGGTACCAGTGGACATTGAATTCGCTGTACCCACCAATAAGCTCCCTCTGTGTCTAACCACAGCGGGAGCACGCGTGCCCCAGACCTGGAGGTGCAGGATCACATACTAGGTACGTGATCCTGCGCAGCAGAGCTGCCTTACATATACAGTATACTTTAGGCAAATGGTTAGGAAAGGAAATTGCAGGACCCACCAGTGCAAAAGGACACTTTTTTTTTTTAAATACTTCGTCATAGGATAAATATCAGCAAAAGGCTTAGGAATTAAAACATTGATTGATTCAGAGTACACAATCAAACTGTGCTTGTATGGAAGGTATGTTTAGACTATTAGTACCCATAGCGGTCTGTTTTGGCTGGGGAGAAACAGGTGCTGTCACACAAAAAGGACAAGTGCGCACCACATCAATTAATGTGTCCACAGTAGGGCTGGGGAAAAAATCGATTTAAATCTTGAATCGAGTTGAGAGGTCAAATCGATTCAAAATTTAAGCAAATCGATTTTTTTCTTTTCACCGCGCCGGTCCTGAGGAGCTGCGGGCATGAGTTGTTACGCGAAGCCGCGGCTTCGGCCGGACGCCGCACTAGGCCGAAGCCGCAGTCTCGCCTAAAAACTCCTGCCTGCAGCTACCCAGGACCGGCGCTGACACCGCGCCGGTCCTGAGGAGCTGCGGGCAGGAGCCTTTAGGTGAGGCCGCGGCTTCGACCTAGTCCGCGAGGCCGGACGCTGCGGACTAGGCCAAAGCCGCGGCCTCGCCTAAAAACTCATGCCCGCAGCGCTTCAGGACCGGCGCGGTGTCCAAAAAAAAAAAAATGATTCAAATCGTGAATCGAGTTTTTTTTTAAAGAAAATCGAAGATTTTTTTTTTAAATAAAATCTCCCTGCCCTAGTCCACAGTGGAACCCATTTGGCTTGAAACCATAGCTTGCTGCTCATAAGCTTTAGGAGATGGAAAATCCTCTGCTAAAAAAAAAAGGGGGGGGGGGGCCCTAGTGGTGGACTTTTCAGGCACATGTAGCAATCATAAAAAAGGTAATACTTAGTACAAATATAATTTATTGAATCAACATAATGAAATATAACTATAACATCTATTGTTTAGGAATGTAAATCTATCAATATTACAATCGTGTATATACAGAGTTTTGAAGCAGTACTTTTTCAATTGACGCGTTTGAGTCAATTAAACTCCTTCCTCAGGGGTAGTGTTTGCTTTAAAGTGGTGTTCTGGCCGAAATTGTACTTTTTAAATAAAAATACCCCTATAATACACAAACTTAATGTATTCTAGTAAAGTTAGTCTGTAAACTAAGGTCTGTTTTGTTAGTTTATAGCAGTAGTTTGTTATTTTATAAACTTACAGCAGGCCGTGGCCATCTTAAGTGTGGGCATCTGAAGCCAGACTGTATTTCTTCCTGGATCTCATCCTTGCAGATCTCGCACATGCTCAGTGCAGCACAAGCAGTGTAATAGGTTTCAGGTCAGGTTTCCATAGCAACGGCAGTGTCAGACGAAGTTGCTGCCCCTTCCCAGAAGGCATTGCAAACAGGAAATTATATGATGGGCCACGACCAGGGAGGAGGAAGTGAAAAATGAATAAAGCAGATATACAGTAGGTTCTGAGAATTTTTTTTTTTAAATATCCAATTCGTTTAGTGCACAGTTTAGTGAGGGATGCTGAAGACTTGTAAAAGTGGGTGGAACTCCACTTTAAATGGTTATTAAACACTGTATTGGCCAACTTGACATTCCATAAAAATTGTGAATAAAAACAGCGACAGTGACAAAGTCTGTCTGCCCAGTATGCTCTTGATTCCAAATTGAACTAACATCTATGTGTTGGAGATGATGTAAACAGGTAGAAGTGGGTTTTTGTACACCAAGAGTATATATATGTTGTTCTCTTCAAAAAGAAAACAAAAGCCCAGGAAATGTGGGCGTAAAATAAATGCTTAAGGCTCCACTGAGGCCGAGAGGCAAATCCTGAAGGTGGCTCAAAAGTTGATGTTCATAGGTGTATATATTGATAGATGACATGAGTGAATCGGATCAAGTAGCTTTTCAGGCCGGTAACATCCCGCAGCGTGTGGAGGATGTTACCGGCCTGAACAGCTACTTGATCCGATTCACTCTCATGTCATCTATCAATATATACACCTATGATCATCAACTTTAGAGCCACCTTCAGGATTTGCCTCTCGGCCTCAGTGGAGCCTCAAGCATTTCGTTTACGTCCACATTTCCTGGGCTTTTCTTTTCTTTTTAAAGAGAACATACATATACACATACATACATATATACACACTCTTGGTGGAGTACAAATTTGTTCAATTTGGAATCAAGAGCATACTGGGCAGACAGACTTTGTCACGGTCGCTGTTTTTAATCACAATTTTTACGGAATGTCAAGTCAGCCAATACAGTGTTTAATAACCATTTAAAGCATACACTACCCCTGAGGAAGGAGTTTAATTGACTCCGAAACGCGTTGGGTGAAAAAGTACTGCTGAAAAACTCTGTATATACACGATTGTAATATTGATTGATTTATATTACTAAACAATAGATGTTATAGTTATATATTATGTTAATTTAAAAACTATATATATTTGTACCAAGTATACCTCTTTTATGATTGCTACATGTGCCTGAAAAGTCCACCACTAGGGGACCCCCTTTGCTGTTATGTATAAATAATTTTGGATGTGGCACAAATTCACAATCAGATGCTGATCTACAATATACATTATATCCTCTGCTACAAGCTCAATGTCCTCAATACCTTCCTCCACATTTTCAGGTAAAGGAGGTTCTGCTTCAGATTCCTGAACAGGATCAGTAGGATGAGAGGAAGTGTATGGTTATCAGCTTCTGAAAACCAAAGGGTTCTACAAGGGACAAAATGTTCTTTTTTGTTCTAATATGATGTATATCTTTTTGATAACAAAGGTTTTCTAAAGAATTGAGAGACAGTGGAAGTTATTGAAAATAGTAGGTGTGAACCGAATGCACAAGTCCTGCAAGCATAAAACATAAGCACCAAGCTAAAGTTATACTATCTCTGTACTTTAACATTACCCATCTGCACCAAAAAAGCCCAATTGAACCTTGAAAATAGATTTTCTAGATGCATCAAAACCTAGTGTGTTTAAGTTAATCACAGTGAGTAAAAACACCCGGCACTTGCCAGCTTGTTGCAGAGTGGGACCTTTGCTCTCTGTGGCCTCTGTGGGAAAGAAAGGGTCTCACTCTGCAGCATGCTGGCAGGGGACTCTAAACTTTGACACCTTTTGCTTTGATGCACCTGGAAAGTATTTAGGGAATTAATTCCTCACACACACTGGACGTTTTTACAGCTGCTGTTTATGGCTTCAGAGGTTTGTTTCTGCAACTAATCAACTCCCCATCGTGTTATCCTATGTATCCATGCACACAAACTGTAAAGCCCCATACACACTATCAGTTTTTCTGCTGATTTTTGTCTTCAGATTTACAAAAACCATGTAGTGCAGGGGCCTGCCTGATTGCATACAAATTGAAACTCCTAAGGTTTGACCTCATATTATATGGTTTTGGTAAATCTGAAGGAAAAAAAAAATCAGTAGAAAATCTGATAGTGTGTATGGGGCTTTAGCAGTTTTTGGCTGGGGCGTTTTCTGGTTGGAAAAAAAAAACAAAACACTAGTGGGTTTTGAGGAGTTTTTCAGCTGTAAAACAGCTCTAACAAAAGCTGAAAACAACTTAACCACTTGCCGACTGCCTTACGATGATATACATCAGCAAAAAGGCACGGGCAGGCAGAGTAACATATATATAAAGAAACGTGATTTTGCGCTAACCATACAAATAAAAAAATTGTGCTGCTGCTCGTGTAAGTCCATAAATACAAAAGACCCAAAAAGTAAATAGTGTAACCAGCGCGCATCATATCTTAGTGTGTATTAAAAATAAGTGATCCCGATAGTTATGACTACTATTGGTATACCACACTTAAAGCCATTTCAATCCGGCCAAAACTCATGAAAAACGTTATTACTATAGACATATATTTAAAAAATCGTGAAATTTAGAGCCCTTGCACACTGGGGCGGTGTCGGCGGTAAAACACCGCTATTATTAGCGGCGTTTTACCGTCGGTATGCGGCCGCTAGCGGGGCGGTTTTACCCCCCGCTAGCGGCCGAGAAAGGGTTAAATACCACCGCAAAGCGCCTCTGCAGAGGCGCTTTGCCGGCGGTATAGCCGCGCCGTCCCATTGATTTCAATGGGAAGGAGCGGTAAAGGAGCGGTATACACACCGCTCCTTCACCGCTCCGAAGATGCTGCTGGCAGGACTTTTTTTACCGTCCTGCCAGCGCATCGCTCCAGTGTGCAAGCCCTCAGGGCTTTCACACTGGAATGAATGCAGCGGCACTTTCTGGGCGGTTTGCAGGCGCTATTATTAGCGCAATAGCGCCTGCAAACCGCCCCAGTGTGCAAGGGCTCTAACTTATTTTCCTATATTAGGAACATTTAAATCCTATACTCACACCACGTGTTCAACAGTGAAACAAAACATGTGTTATTAATTACAATGTTACTTATGAAAATCAATCCGCAACAATGTAGTGAGCACCCTGAAACATATGTTGCTAGTAACAATGTTACACACAGGCACATAAATCACCCACCCTGCACCCCCTGTCACAGTGACACCAATAGCAGTTTTTATTTTTTTACTGATCACTGCATTGGTGTCATTTTGTGACTGTTATAAGTGTTGAGGCAATTAGTGGTAGGGCCCTTTAGGTCTAGGGCACCCCCCTAATAAAAGGTTTAACCTCTTGATCACCCCCCAGTTAACCCTTTCACCCCATTGCCAGGATCACTAATCCAGGGCTCGACAAAACCCAGGCGCCAGGTCGCAATGGCGACTGGAAATTGCATCCTGGCGCCTGGGCTACACCACAGCAGCGGTCTGGATTCCTGCAAAGTGCCTCCCCCCCGCAGCTTTGCGGCCTGCTGGAGCGGGATACATGCTCCTTTCCGCGAACCAGCGCCCTCCTCTGGTGGGCGGTGCTGTGATGAGCATGGCGTGCTCTCACTGCCCGCCCACCTCCGACATCATCTTCCCAGTTTGACAGCTGGGGTTGAGGTTGCGGGCATGATCAGTCGCCCGTTCCTTATCGCCGTTGTGGACGGGGAGTGCCACCTCATCAGTGCTGCTCATCAGTGCCACCTCAGTGCTTCTCATCAGTGCCACCTCAGTGCTGCCTATTGGTGCCCATCAGTGCTACTTGTCAGTGCCCATCAGTTCCAACCTCAATGCCGCCTCATCAGTGCAGCCTATCAGAGCACATTAGTGAAGGAGAAAAAAAAAAAAAAAAAAAAAAAAAAAAACTTATTTGCAAAATCTTACAACAAACAAAACAAAAAGTTGATTTTTCTTTTTTTTTTTAATGTTGTAATATTTTGGGTTTTTTCGCTTGGCATGAGGCATGAGCAATTCTTATTGCCCGATGCCCCAGACATGCAGTTCTGGGCGCTGGGCAGAGGATTTAAAAAAAAACTTTTAAAAAGGCTTTTAAAAATGTATGTGGTTTGTCGCCGCTGTCATGTTTGGTATCCATGTACTCGGCCTAGGATCATCTTTTGTATTTCATCAAACATTTTGGCAATATAGTGTGTTTTAGTGCATTAAAAAAAAAAAAGTGTGTTTTTTTCCAAAAAAAATATGCTTTTGAAAAAGTGCAGCGCAAATACGGTGTGAAAAAAAAAAAAAAATGAAACACCCACCATTTTAATCTGTAGGGCCTTTGAGAGAGAATATATATATATATATATATATATATATATATATTAACATAAATACATTAATATTACATTAATTATATTACATTAATATATATTAATATTAAGAAACACCAGGGAGCGGCGGGAGAAGACGATCCATGAGTCGTTTGGACCAGTTTTATAAGAAAAGCTGGCTGCAAAAAAACAATCCCGGGGTTATGGTTGATATCTTCAGCTTTGATTACCCCGTTAAACCACTTGCAAACTGCACAAGACACAAATATATATATATATATATATATATATATATATATATATATATATATATATATATATATATATATATATATATATATATATTTATTGCGGTCGGCAAGTGATTAATGCTGTATTAAACGTGTAAAAAAAAAAAAAAATTGATATAGCGTGGCTTACCGATTTGTAAATGCGTTGGCTGCGTTTTCCTTGTTCTTTATTCTCACCTAAATGATCTAGCCAATAATACTTCCTGTATTTGGGTGGTTATTTTCTATGGAGGGTCAAGACAGCTACCCTTCAACAGATCAAATGTTAAAGCGGTTGTACTGCCCGCTTGGTCATTTTTACCTACAGGTAAGCCTATAATAAGGCTTACCTGTGGGTAAAATGAATATCTCCTAAACCTGCACCGTTTAGGAGATAATCACCCTTCATTCAGCCGAAGGTCCAGCGGCTCGTGCCAGAACGGAGGACTCCCGCGTGCATGGAATGTCAACGCGGCTCTGGCCACTCACAGCGCCGGAGCCCGCAAACACAGGAGAAAAACAGAGGGAATAGGTCAGCTCTCTTGGCGGTGACTGGGCATGCTGCGGGAGCTTCACTCGAAGGCAGTGTTTCTCAACTCCAGTCCTCAGGGCGCCCCAACAGGTCATGTTTTCAGGAATTCCCTCAGATGAAACGGCTGTGGTAATTACTAAGGCAGTGAAACGGATCAAAGCACCTGTGCAAAATAATGGCAAGCCTAAAAACATGACCTGTTGGGGAGCCTTGGGGACTGAAGTTGAGAAACACTGTTCTAATGCAAGCATTTCATAATGTGCTAGTATGCAATGCATACTAGCACATTATGCTATTGTCTTGCAGGTTTGTTTAGTGGGGGGGGGGGGGGTTGGCTGTTTACTACTGCTTTAATCTGGGGAGGGGGTTGTATTAAATGTACAGGCAAATTTAGAGCGACTTGACTAATAAAAGCTGAACTCCAGGTAACAATTTTTACACAACTGCAGCATTTTTTTTTTTTTTTTTTATTTTTTTTTAGGGATAAAGGTTTTACATAAATAAATGCCAACCATTGTAAGCTTTTATTTATCATTGTTAAATGGTTTGTCTCAACCCTCCAACAAATTTTAGCTAGTCTCTTAAAAGGAAGTTGAAAGACAGACTTACTTGGCTGGATCACCAGGTGAAAATAAAGTAGAAAAATGGCTAAGGCTGAATACACACCTGAGCGTTTTGAAAGTCGTGCGTTTTTACCAAGATTTTCTTCAGGTCACCAATGTAAAAGGCAGAGAAACGCCTGTAATCTGCCCCAAAGAAGGTCATGTTCTTTTTTTGAGCCTTAGGGTGTTTTTCAGGCATTTTGGATTCAGGTGACAAAACGCTCAAATGTGAACAGGTGCCATTGAAATGAATGGGATTTTGCTCGTTTTATGAGCTGAAAACGCTCAGATGTGAATGCAGCCTTAATAAACCAAACGAAGGGCCTATTCACACCATATGTGGTGGGACTGCATTGGGCAGCTGTTCCAGCACAGTCCCACTGCATTGGAAGGCAAACTGCCTCGTCTTCTCATCTGCCTGGTTCACAGCACTGAGCAGTGGTGTACTTTCTTCCAGCACAGAGCAAGGCAGATCCACGGCGCTGTATGGCCAGCAATTAAACTTTGAGATGTTTGCGTGACATCTTAATAAAGTTTGTTTAAAAATAAAAATAGACAAGTGCAATGCGCCAAGAGTTTGGCAAGCATTATCACTGCGCTGATCTCGGCCATTACGCAGCAGTTGGTGTGAACATAACCTGAAGCAGTCACCATTTACAAGCATTGGTAAGCTGTAATATTTAAATTTTTTGCTTTTGGGTTTAAGGCCTCAATCTCACGAGGCGGACTCCGCTTCCACGGGGTCCGCCGGCTCAGCGGGAGATCTCTCCGTTGATCTCCGCTGAGCCGGTGGATGACAGGTCCCTCTCTGCTCACTGAGCGGGGAGGGGCTTGTCAGGCGCCGTTGCTGCCTATGGAGGGATCGGATGAAAACGGACAGCTTGTCCAATTTCATCAGATCTCACCTGATCCGATCCGCCAGCGACGGATGCGAACGTAGGGCCATCTGTCTGCTTTTTGCGGATCGGACCGGGTCGGATGTCAGCGGACATGTCTCCGCTGACATCCGTCGCTCCATAGGCTAACACGGAGCGCTCGTTCAGGTCCGCCGTCAAAACTGACAGCTAGAACTGATTGGTCCGATCGTGTGAAAGGGGCATAATACTATTAACCGCTATTCACAAGCTATTGCTGCAGTAAGCAGCTTCAAAGCGAAAGTGATGCAGCAGCTGTGTTTCCTTCACAAATCGGGCAGTGTGGTGTTCAGGTTCTACTGAGGAAGACCATTCAGAGGTCGATACATGTGCAGAGGAGAAGATCCGAGCCTCTGACGTTGCGCAGCCATGGTGGTGAGCAAGCGGACGCTTCCAATACATGCAACAAGCGATTTTTGTTTTTATATCTAGTAAGTGTCCTCTTTTAGCAGGGTTTTAAATAAAAGTTTTATAGCAGAGAGCACTATGTCGGCTGTGTTTTTGATCACATGATAAATGAGTCCCTTGAAGTGGAGGAACAGCTGAATAATCTGGGAGCTCAACCCCCTATCTGTGAGGGACACATTGGGTGGAGTGGAGATCGTGAAAGGGAGAAATTGAACAGCTGAGTCCTGAGAGAAAGAAAAGACGTTTGGGGAGTGAAAATAAAGAGTTCACTGGAATCTTCCTGACTCATCCTTGTATGCTCATCCTGTCACATTTACCTGTACCTAGAAACACTGTCTCTGCCATGCTATGTTGGTTTACCTCACTCAATGTCATTGTCCCTCTTGCATGTACTTGAAGATGTTGTGTTTCGTGCTTTCATGTCTCTTCAAATAAAAGATTTGAAAAGAAAATAATCTCCATGTGTGACGTTTAACAAATTCTACAGGTTGCATGTTTTGAGTTACAGAGGAGGTCTAGGGCTAGAATTATTGCTCTCGTTCTAACGATCCCGGCGATACCGCACGTGTGGTTTGAATACCGCTTTCATATCCGGGCGCTACTCACGTATGCGTTCGCTTCTGCACGCGAGCTGGGCGGGACAGGTGGTGCGTATAAAAAACAATTTTTTTTTCTTATTTAATGTTACCTTTTATTTTTACACTGTTCTTTAAAAAAAAAAAATATAATAATAATAAATTGTGTCACTTTTATTCCTATTAAAAAGGAATGTAAACACCCCTTGTAATAGAAAAAAGCATGACAGGACTCTTAAATATGAGATCTGGGGTCAAAAAGACCTCAGCTATCATATTTACACTAAAATGCAATGAAGAAAAAAAAAAATAATACAAAAAAAAAAAAAAAAGTTTGACGTCACTTCTGTTCTGCAATGGTATGGAGATGGGTGGGGGCCATCTTCCCCTCAGTCACATCCATACCTAACAGGGAGAAGGATGTGATCGCCTCCGCCGCTTACCGGGGCACCGGAGAGCGGCGGGGGGCGACCGTCTCCCGCCGCCGATAAAAGTAATCTTGCAGCGAATCCGCCGCAGAGACCACTTTTATCTGAAAGCAGACTGCCCGCTGAAGAAGAGGATACCAGGGTTATGGCAGCTAGCTGCTGCCATAACGATACCCCTCTTCAAACAGTCAAGGTATTACGACGGCGGGCGGTCCCGAAGTATTTAAGACTTAACATGTTTGGTATCTATTCACTCTATTTCCTCATCTTTTATATTTTACCAAATAATTGGTATTATATTACGTGTGTTTTCATGAACATTCATTTTATATTTTTTCCCTCAAAATTTGCTTTAAAAAAAAATTGCACAAATATCATGTGAAATAAAAATGTGCAACTATAATCTTTTTATTCTACAGAGCCTCTGCTTTCAGAAAATATAGAATTTCCCAGGGGTTTAAGTAATTTTTTTGCCAAATATGAAGATATTTACTTTATATCCCATTCCACCACATATGCAGTTATTTTCAATATTTTAAATATACAGATTTCATGAAAAGAATACCTAGTGATCCTGCATTAAAGGGTATGTTCTAGATTACAGCGCTTTGTCAATGTTCCAACTGCACCGTCTGTTATCATACCACACAGATTTCTACAGAAGACAACATACATAATATAATGCAGGCCAGGTCCACTGTTGTCACAGGAAACACGCTGTGGAAAAGGGCATGCAGCATTGCTGGAATGCATGCAGAGCCTTCTAAAGGAATACAGAAGCACTAGGTTGCAGCAAAGCAAAGAAATAAATAAAAAAAGGGGGCAACTGTTATGCAGCGTACACACGGTCGGACTTTTCGACCGGACATGTCCGACGGACCAAATCCGGTGGACAATCTGATCGTGTGTGGGCTTCACCGGACCTTCAGCTGACTTTTTCAGTCGCAAATCTGACGGACTTTAGATTTGGAACATGCTTCAAATCTTTACGTAACTCCGCCGCACCCAGAAATCCGCTTGTCTGTATGCTAGTCCAATGGAAAAAAACCGACACTAGGGCAGCTATTGGCTACTGGCTATCAACTTCCTTATTTTAGTCCGGTGTACCTCATAACGTACGAATCCATCGGACTTTGGTGTGAACGTGTGTAGGCAAGTCCGTTCATTAAAAAGTTTGTCGTGAAGTCCGTCGAAAGTCAGCTGGAAAGTCTGTCGGACAAGTCCAGTCGAAAAGTCCGCCCATGTGTACGTGGCCTTACAGCATTTCTTAAGCTTTTTCCAAAACAAAACAAGAGCAAAAAAAAAAAATTGAAGAGGAAGGGGGAGGAGGGCATAAAGCAGAAATTCTCCTTTAGACCCCTTTCACACTGGGGCGATTTGCAGGCATTATTGCGCTAAAAATAGCGCCTGCAAACCGCCCCTAAACAGCCTCCGCTGTTTGTTCAGTGTGAAAGCCCAAAGGCTTTCACACTGAAGCGGTGCGCTGGCAGGAGAAGAAAAAATCTCCTGCAAGCCGCATCTTTGGAGCAGTGAAGGAGCGGTGTATTCACCGCTCCTGCCCATTGAAATCAATGGGACAGCGCGGCTATACCACAGTAATACCGCGGCTATAGCCGCGCTATACGAGGGGTTTTAACCCTTTTTCGGCCACCAGCGGGGGGGTTAAAACCGCACCGCTAGCGGCCGAATACCGTGGTAAAACAGCGCTAAAAATAGCGCTGTTTTACCGCCGACACCCCCTACCGCCCCAGTGTGAAAGTGTGAAGTTCCGCTTCAAGACTTCAAGAATACACAGTGCTTTACAGGGTCACCTTTACCCTAGTGACTAGTAAAAGAAGCGTCAATGAAAAACTTGCAGCCCATGAATTAAAAAGCTGCCACATCTGTCCCCCAGCCACTGCAAGTATACATTTTCACATATAGAATACATGCCATCTGGTGGCTCATAAGTCACCACGGAACGTGCAAGCCGGTGGGAGGAATCAAAATGACCAGCAGGTAGAACAAGCATTCAACTCACCAGAAATGTGGTGGTTTTTCTATACACGGAACAGTTAAAGCGGAAGGACACTGCATCTGAGCATCACAAACCAACACGCTATTTTAATTCATTTTTAATAATCAAAGCAAACTCGCCCATCCAGCCATGGCTCTGTGCTTTATTTTTCAGAGAAATCACTTTGAAAACCTCTAGTATTTCTAAATGTGGCCATCTTAAGTAAGGGGCAGATTCATGTAGTAAATATCATACTTTCCTATCTGTTTACTAATAAACACCATAAACATTAAAAATAGTCAATGTTGATTGAGAAAGTGAGGTTCCATATTAGGCATGTTCATAATTCTTGTATAAGTCACCTACTGGGTAAAACTGATTACCGTATGTGAAAGGGTCACCGTAAGGCTCCTTTCACACTTATACGACTTCAAAGTCGCACGATTTTACCGCGATTTCGCGGCCGCGATTTGGGAGCAGTACTACTTTGCCACGTTTTTGGCATTAACAAATGAAAACATACAGTAGTTGGTATGAATCATAAGGGGGAACTCCACGCCAAGTTTTAAATAAAAAAACTGGCGTGGGTTCCCCTCAGGGGCATACCAGGCCCTTGGGTCTGGTATGGATTGTAAGGGGAGCCCCCTACGCCGAAAAATCGGCGTAGGGGTCCCCCCAAAATCCATACCAGACCCTTATCCGAGCACGCAGCCCAGCCGGTCAGGAATGGGGGTGGGGACGAGCTAGCGGCCCCCCCTCCTGGACCGTACCAGGCCGCATGCCCTCAACATGGGGGGTGGGTGCTTTGGGGCATGGGGGGGCGCCCTGCGGCCCCCCCCACCCCAAAGCACCTTGTCCCCATGTTGATGAGGACAAGGGCCTCTTCCCGACAACCCTGGCCGTTGGTTGTCGGGGTCTGCGGGCGGGGGGCTTATCGGAATCTGGGAGCCCCCTTTAATAAGGGGGCCCCCAGATCCCGGACCCCCACCCTATGTGAATAAGTATGGGGTACATGGTACCCCTACCCATTCACCTAGGGAAAAAAGCGTCAATAAAAAAACACAGTACACAGGTATTTAAAATAATTTATTAGGCAGCTCCGGGATCTTCTTCCGACGTCGGGGGTCCTCTTCCGACTTCTTCTCCCGGTGTCCGCATCTTCTGCCGGCTCCACCGCCATCTTCTGGCGCTCTTTTGCCAGCGGTGGTCCGGACCTCTGGATCGTCTTCTTCCATCTTCTCTTCCAGAGATGTTGACACGACGCTCTCTCCAGCCAGAATGGTCTCTGTGCGCTCCGTAACGGACTTATATAGGCGGTGACCCCGCCCCCTTATGCCGTCACAGTCCCTGGGCATGCTGGGACTGTGACGTTTTAGGAGGCGTGGTCACCGGGTGATGACCACGCCCCCTTATGACGGCACAGTCCCAGCATGCCCCGGGACAGTGACCTCATAAGGGGGCGGGGTCACCGCCTATATAAGTCCGTTGCGGAGCGTTCAGAGACCATTCCAGCTGGAGAGAGCGTCGTGTCAACATCTCTGGAAGAAAAGAAGAAGGCAGAAGTCCGGACCACCGCTAGCAATTGAGCTGCAGAAGAAAGCGGAGGAGCCGGCAGAAGACCAGGACACCGGGAGGAGACGCCGGAGAGACCCCCGAAGTCGGAAGAAGATCCCGGAGCTGCCTAATAAATTATTTTAAATACCTGTGTACTGTGTTTTTTATTGACGCTTTTTTCCCTAGGTGAATGGGTAGGGGTACCATGTACCCCATACTCATTCACATAGGGTGGGGGGCCGGGATCTGGGGGCTCCCTTATTAAAGGGGGCTCCCGGATTCCGATAAGCCCCCCGCCCGCAGACCCCGACAACCAACGGCCAGGGTTGTCGGGAAGAGGCCCTTGTCCTCATCAACATGGGGACAAGGTGCTTTGGGGTGGGGGGGCCCGGCAGGGTGCCCCCCATGCCCTAAAGCACCCACCCCCCATGTTGAGGGCATGCGGCCTGGTACGGTCAAGGAGGGGGGGGGGGGCGCTCGCTCGTCCCCACCCCCATTCCTGACCGGCCGGGCTGCGTGCTCGGATAAGGGTCTGGTATGGATTTTGGGGGGGACCCCACGCCGATTTTTCGGCGTAGGGGGTTCCCCTTAGATCCATACCAGACCTAAGGGCCTGGTATGCCCCTGGGGGGGAACCCACGCCGGTTTTTTCATTTAAAACTTGGCGTGGAGTTCCCCCTCTGGATTCATACCAGACAGCTGTCAGCACTGCCTGTCGCTCATCGGGAAAGGAAAAAAGTTTTCCTTTCCCGATCAGCGAGCCAGGCTTGTGCTTACAAAGTCGTACTGAAGTCGTGTCTATATTATTCAGGCACGACTTGCATGCTACTTCAGGGTTTAACATTGAGGTCTATGGAGTACAACTCGCATAGAAGTTGGACCAAAGTAGTGCAGGGACTACTTTCAAGTCGGCACGACTTAAAGTCGTGCCAATATGAATGGTAGTCATTGAAAATCATGGAGAATGACTTGTCATACGATTTTGCAGTACAAAATCATGGGACAAGTCGTATAAGTGTGAAAGGGGCCTTAGGCTTTGTTTTGTTTTCTAAAATAACAAAGATGTTATACTTACCTGCTCTGTGAAGTGGTTTTGCTCAGAACAGCCCGATCCTCTTTTCGGGTCCCTCGCTGGTGCTCCTGGCTCCTCCCCCTCAAGCAGTGCCCACAGAGAAAGATGGTTACCATGGGGGCACCGCTACACGCTTGCTCCCCTAGGCCTCCATAAGACACACAAAAAGCTGCAGCTGGGCCCCGCCCCCTCCTCACTGGCTTACTGGCTTTGATTAACAGCAGTAGGAGCCAACAGCCAGTATCCAGCCAAGGCCATCGTGAATATTAAAAAAACCTTGCGCCAACAAACTGAGTGTATAAATTAGAGTTGCACGATTAATAGCCGAGAATCATTATCGCAATTTTTTCCCCGTTACGATCCTGACAAATGTATTTCCCGATTCTTTCTATGCAGAGAATTCTCTATGCTCTGCTTAAGCCACAGCCCTCAAAAGAAGGGAAGAAAAAAAAAGGGCAGTCTGCCAAGTATCACAACATTCTTTAGAAATGGAATGAAGTCTAAACATTGTAACAATTTGTCAAAGGAATAGACTTCAGTGTGTAAATGAGGAAAGTTTAACCACTAAACCCTTTTCTGCCATTTGTTGGTTTCAAGTTAAAATCATTTTTTTTGCTAGAAAATTACTTAGAACATACATTTTATTTATAATATTAATATTAATTAATACTTTATTATTTTTTTTTAGTAGAAACCCTAGGGAATAAAATGGCGGTTGTTGCAATATTTTATGTCACACTGTATTTGTGCAGCGGTCTTTCAAATGCAATTTTTATGGAAAAAATTACTTTAACACATTAAAAAAAAAAAAAAACTAACCAGTAAAGTTAGCCAATTTTTTGTTGTATAATGTGAAAGATTTTACGCCGCGAGAATCGTGATCTTTATTCTAAAAAAAAAAAATCGTGATTCTCATTTTGACCAGAATCGCGCAGCTCTAGTATAAATATAACAACTGGTAAAGCTGCTCCCCTTAAAGTGTAGACATGCTAATTTAAATAATTGTTAACAGTAGTGAGGGGACGCTAGTGGTAAAGTGATGTGAACACAATAACATCATATAATAACTAAAATGTCACTTTGGCAAAACTCATCATTGAACAATTTATGGACTTTACAAAGGACTGTTTCATTATCTAACTTTATTCACATCAATATTGAGCATGTTGCACTTTACAATTGTACATGAAATTGATTAGTTATTATACGATGTTGTTATTGTGTTCACATCACTTTATCACTAGTGCCCCTTCACTACTCTTTACAACTATAGTGAACGTCGCTGAATCGGAGGGCGCTGCACACAGGTTTTTTACCTTCATGCATAGAAGCATGAAGGTAAAAAAACCTTCAGCCTTTAGAATCACTTTAAACTACATGTTATTTGGTAAGGGTTACACCTACTATAGGGTTTATTTAGACGAACATTCTGAAGCGGCTAAAAGCAAACTCTGGAAGTAGCAGCAATTATGAAATGAGTGCATAAAAACTAGTCTATTCATTGCAGTCAGTTCATGTTTGGCCAGAAAACAGGTAGCTGGGTGCAAACTGTTCGCACCCAGGGCCAGTCAGAAACACTAATCGCATGAAAAAACCTCAGGGATAAGCAGTTACATGAGAACAGCAGTGGCACCTGTCATTGATTTGTACAGTCTGCTGGCTGCAGCTGTTCAAACACACTTGTGTGAATGTCCTGCAGCAGCCACCCCAGATTGCCATCTCAACAAGCAATTAATGTGTTCTTTCAACACGGTTTTTACATTTCTGCATTTATTCAAAAAATAACAGGAGAATCAGCAAATCATATATTTTTGTTCAACTTGACTGAATTATATCTACGCAGATCTATCTGATCCATGGAGAATCATGTGAATCAAGGAATCAAAGAAATTGAACTTCATGTTTTCTGATTCTCTGTGGGCTAGACAAGCCTGCGTGAATATTTAGGCAATGATGATTTTCTGCCGCTCCGTGAAACGATTGCGGCCCCCCAGTGGACGTCTAATTCGCTGGCACGGTCACAGTAAGCGACTGGCGCGCGCGCCCACGATGCCGCAATTTCAAAGGGACGTACGTGCACATCCATTTGCCCAGCCATGCCATTGTGCCGACGTACATTGTCGTGCGCTGGTCGGCATGTGGTTAAAACACAGCATGCACACTGGATGTTATAAAAACGGCAGTAGCTTTAGCATGCTGCATTAAAAACGTGAGTTTTGCAGCGTTTTTTCATTAGCATTTTTAGGCGTTAACATTTTTTAGCAAAACTATACTCCCACAAAAGCTTATGGCTCCAAAACGCTCCTAAACGTCTAATAGCCACATTTTTACAGCTAAAAAATCCTCTTCAAACCCACTAGTTGTGGGGTTTTTCCAGCCAGAAAATGCCCCTGCCAAAAACTGCTGATAAAAGCCTGTGTGTGCATGGATACATAGGATAACATGCTGGGGAGTTTACTGGCTGCAGAAAAAAACGCCTGAAGCCAAAAACAGCAGCTGTAAAAACACATTCAGTGTGCATGAGGAGTAAAAAAGGAAAAAGAAAACAAACACTTTTTAAAGGAGTTGTAACGGCAGAAGGTTTATCTTAAAGTGGATGTAAACCCAATGTCATCCTTTCTAAACTCCTGCCATAGGGGTTATCTATAAGGATATACATGTCTCCTGCATGTATCTTTACCTGTCAAATGTCTCCCCTCTGTTATGAGAGCCGAAAAACTGCAGATTCTGTGGGTGGGTCTGTTGTTCGGAGCTCGGTGGGTGGAGTCGTGATGTCAGTAGACTCCCCGCCCACCTCTACACTCCCCTTGTCAATATGCATTTTCTCCTGTGTATTTCTAACTGAACTTCTGCTATGATCTCTAACATCCAGTGAAAAGACAGGAAAGTAACCACATGACTTCAGCATGCCAAATCATGCTGAGGTGTGGAACAGCCAATCCTTGCAGAGCTGCTGAAGAAAGGAGTGGGGGAGGGAACTAAAAAATAATGCATGTCTTAGGCTAGTGCACGAGATATGTAAATCACCTGTCACTCACAGCAAGGGGGAGGATTTGACAAAGTTTTTCTCAGTTTGTCAAGATTTCTCACTGAACAATAAAAGGATTGCTCAGAGATGGATTAACTCTGTGTGGTAAGACTGGGCTCAAATGAAAGGAAATCTTATACTCTACATTTGGACATCAAAAAAAAAAAAAAAAAAAATCGGGTTTACATCCACTTTAATGCATTCTATGCATTAAGATTAAAAAAAAAAAAAAAAAAAAAACCTTGTGTGTGACCCGAAAGTGCCGCTGCTTTGTCTTCAGTGTGAAAGCCCCGAGGGCTTTCACACTGGAGCAGTGCGCTAGCAGGACGGTAAAAAAAGTCCTGCTAGCAGCATCTTTGGAGCGATGAAGGAGCGGAGTGTATACCGCTCCTTCACGGCTCATGCCCATTGAAATCTGCAGAGGCGCTTTGTGGTGGTTTTCAACTGTTTCTCTGCCGCTAGCGGGGGGTACGGTAAAGCGCCGCTTACAATAGAGGCGCTTTACCGCCAACGCCGCCCCTGCCCCAGTGTGAAAGGGCCCTTAGGCTTTTACTTTGAGGGGAACAAAAGAGGAAGTAAAACCCTTCAGGGTTTACTTCCTCTTTAAGCTGTAGGCCTAATGCACACAACTATACACCATTTATACAGGATCTTGTTGGTAGAGTAAAAAGAAGTGGTCCGCTCCGTACTGCATTTCAACTCGGACAGATATAAGTGTTTATTTCCTTATTAACGTACATTCTGCGCAACCACCGCTAATTTGCACAGTTTACCTGTCGGCCCTAAATAAGTCATTAACGTGGTGGTGGGCACAGGATGACCCCTCTTCAGCAATGTTAATTTTGACATCAAATTTCGATTTAGTCTTTTGACTAAAATGCCATTTTACTTTTAGTCGTATTTTAACCACTTCAATAAAGGGCACTTATACAACTTCCTGCCCAGACCAATTTTCAGCTTTCAGTGCTGTTGCAGTTTGAATGACAATTGCGCGGTCATCCATCACTGTACCCAAACTAAATTTTTATCATTTTGTTCCCACAAATAGAGCTTTCTTTTGGTGGTATTTGATCACCTCTGCGGTTTTTATTTTTTGCAAAACAAATTAAAAAAGACCGAAAATTTTGAAAAAAATAAAAGTTTTGCTTTTGTTTGAAAATTCTGTAAATAAGTAAGTTTTCTTTTTCACTGATGGGCACTGATAAGGCGGCACTGACAAAGCGGCACCGATGAGGTGGCACCAATGAGTGGGCACTGACGATGAGCACTGATGGGTGGCACTAGTGGGCACTGATAGGCGACACTGATGGGCACTCATGGGCACTGATAGGCGACACTGGTGGGCACTGATAGGCTGCAAAGATGGGTTCTTACGGGTGGCACTGATAGGTGGCACTGATGGGCACTGATAGGCATCCCTGGTGGCAGTGGTAGGCATTGGAGTGGGCACTGATTGGCAGCTGCCTTTGCACCGATTAGTTTTTCCCTGGGGGTCTAGGGGGCATACCTGGTGGTCCAATGTGGCTGGTTTCCCTGGTGGTCCTGGGCGGCTTCCCTGGTGGTCAATCAGCACAGACCCCCCCCTGTCAGGAGAGCAGTCGATCGGCTCTCCTCTACTCGCGTCTGTCAGACGCGAGTGAGGAAAAGCCGATCACCGGCTCTTCCTATTTACATCGTGATCAGCCATGATTGGACACGGCTGCTCACGTGGTAAAGAGTCTCCGTCAGAGACTCTTTACCTAGATCGGTGTTGCGGGGTGGCAGACTGACACCCCGCAACAACGATCGCCGCGAAGCGCGCCCCCGGGTGCGCACAGCAGCTCAATATCCTGAGGACGTCACATGACGCCCAGTCAGCGTATTGAAACCACTTTGCCGCCGTCATTCTGCTATATGGCGGGCGGCAAGTGGTTAATCTACCAAAACCTCCAGTACATTTTAGTCAACTAAAACCGAATAGGTTTAAGTAAATTGTAATGCATTATTTAAGCATTTCTTTAGAATTTCCAAAGTCATTATATACACCTAGAGTAAAAATCGAATAACATTATTTACGGTATTTAGGTTTGAAAATGCACTACAGACACAGATTTAGCAGTTGCAATATAGAATGTCTATATACATATCAAAAAGCAATATTTTTGTTTGTTTATTAAGCAAAAGTACAACTTGAAAATATAAAAAGCCCAAAAAACTTTATTGGCTGTAATGCCATTGCACATATTACATGAATATTTTACCAACATAAAATATTATGAAATTTTTTTTTAAAAAATACTTTAGTTTTTTTTTTTTCTCTTTTAGTATCTTAATAGATGACCCCCTACATATATATGTGGTAGTGCAGAGTTCATTTTGACATCAAATTTCAATTTTTTTAGTCATAGTCTTTTGACTAAAATGCCATTTTAGCTTTACTCGCATTTTAGTCATCTCAATCGTTTTCATTTTAGTTGCATTTTAGCTGACTAAAATAGTATTAAATTTAGTTGACAAAAATATTTTAGTCAACGAAATGAACACTGCTCTTCAGTTATTCTGAATGACTTAAGGCCAAGGCCACTCTGCACCTGCGTTGCATGAATCACTCAGTCAGGCTCAACATGTAAACATAAGTGTGTAATCAGCAGCGGCGACTCAGAATAACCTCTGCTTCAGTCACTGTAATGGATTACCCATTACTGATGTTTACAAAAAAAAAACTGGAGCAGCAACTGATGTATAGGACCCATCCATGCTGCACATATGTAAACTTTAGCACAATGTTTACATGCTTACAAGGATAATGTAAGTACAGATTTTTCTAGTTTAGCTTCAAGGTGGCCATAGATGGATCAAATCTTGGCTGGTTCATTAGGGACCAGACAAAGTTTGATCCATCTATGGCAGGGGTCTCAAACTGGCGGCCCTCCAGCTGTTGCGGAACTACAAGTCCCATCATGCCTCTGCCTATGGGAGTCAGGCTTGTAACCGTCAGCCTTGCAATGCCTCATGGGAATTGTAGTTCTGCAACAGCTGGAGGGCCACCAGTTTGAGACCCCTGATCTATGGGCAGGGTGGTTGTAACCAAGTCAATTGACTTAGTTACAACTAGCCTATTAGATTTTTTACATGTGTCTATTGCCGGCAGCTATCAGAAATCATTGTGTTCTGCTAGCCAGGATGGCTCCCCGCAGGCAGAACAAAATACGGCTGCAGGAGGGATTCCCCCATCAACACTGACTCTGTTGATGAGGGGAAATGAAGCGATTTTTTTTTCCTGCAACCAGCAGGCTGCAGACCAAAAATCCAAACCGTTTATGGACCCATAACAATACTGATGTGTTCAGATCCATAAATAGGTTATGGATATGAACGCAGCAAACTGTACACCCATGTGCTTGAACCACTAAAGAATATTTAAACCTCAGAACAAAAAATTTAGTATATTGCAGCTTACAAGTCCAATGGTGTCTGCATTAGTTTTCATTTTACATTTTAAAACATTTTTCTGTAACACCTGTTGACCCCGATACTGGTTGATACAGTGTTTGTGACTTCCTGTGAGCTGAAATATTAAACAACGTTATCGGCTTTCCCATTGCTCTTACATAAACTGCACCCCCCCCCATTCCCTAATCTACATTATGTAATGGAGATGAGGAGAGGGGATGTGCTTGTAGTCCAAATTAGGAGAGCAGTCTAAAGTGACAATGCTGCTCCATCATAAATACAGGGGGACGTAACTTTGCAAGGGCATTTGCCTCAGTGCTCAATGAAGGTTAAGGTTTCAGTTTGCTAAGAATATGCAATTACAGGGGGTCCCCTAGTTACAAACATCCGTCTTACAAACGACTCCTACTTACAAACGGGGGGGGGGGGGGGGGGGGAGACAAGAGGAAGTGAGAGGAAATCTACCCCTAGGAAGGGAAATTCTCTCCTGTAAGATCTATTATGGGGAAAGGGTACCTCCACTGATGCTTTATCACCAAGGCTTGTTTCCACAACAACCCAAAATTTTCAAAATCCAATTGTCATTGGGACAGAAAGTGAGGTGAAATCTTCTGAAGGGGAGCACAGACAGCAAAACAAATGTTACAGGGGTGATAATCCTTCCCTATGCTATCCAAAAAGATTAAAAAGATTTTTTTTGGCTGGAGCTACACTTAAAAAATGTACCTGTTCCGACTTACAAACAGATTCAACTTAAGAACAAACCCACAGTCCCTAACTTGTTTGTAACCCGGGGACCCCCTGTATGTGCAAGGAAAATAAAAAGGCACTTCTGTATGCACATGATTGGATGATGTTAATCAGCAGAGCTCCACCTCATTCATTAAGCTCTGAGGGAAATTCCCTTGCCAAACTGAGCAGTCTATTTGCCTTTCAAGTGATACTAAAGTAAAATCCTTTAAAAATAACAAACATGTTATACTAACCTGCTCTGTGCAATGGTTTTGCAAAGAGCAGCCCAGATCCTTCTCAGGTCCCTCTACGGCACTCCTGGCCCCTCCCTCCAGTCAAGTGCAAGCAGCTTACTATGGTGGCACCCGAGACGCAGCTCCGCGTGTCCATTTAGACACAGAGTCGCAACCTGGCCCCGCCCCCTTTCTCTCCTCATTGGCTCACTAACAGCAGCGGGAGCCAATGGCGCGTCACTGCGTAAAGTTAGCCGAATTTTTTTTTTTTGTGAAAGATAATGTTACGCCGAGTAAATTGATTCCCAACATGTCACGCTTCAAAATTTCATCCGCTCGTGGAATGGCGACAAACTTTTACCCTTTAAAATCTCCATAGGCGCCGTTTAAAAAATTCTACATGTTGCATGTTTTGAGTTACAGTGGAGGTCTAGGACTAGAATTATTGCTCTCGCTCTAACGATCGTGGCGAAACCTCACGTGTGGTTTGAACACCGCTTTCATATGCGGGTGCTACTCACATATGCGTTCGCTTCTGCAAGCGAGCTCGGCGGGACGGGGCGCATTTAAAAAAAATCATTATTTTTTCTTATATATTTTACTTTTTATTTTTACACAGTTTAAAAAAAAAAAATAAAAATTGTGTCACTTTTATTTCTATTACAAGGGATGGGGCACATTTAATTTTTTTTTTTTCTTATTTATTTTAACTTTTATTTTTTCACTGTTCTTTTAAAAAAAAAAAAAAAAAGTCACTTTTATTCCTATTACAAGGAATGTAAAAATCCCTTGTAATAGAAAAAACGCATGACAGGACCTCTTAAATATGAGATCTGGGGTCAAAAAGACCTCAGATCTCATATTTACAGTAAAATGCATTAAAAAAAAAAAAAATTTCATTTGAAAAAAAAATAAATAAAATGTCCCTTTAAAAACTATGGGTGGAAGTGACGATTTGACGTCGCTTCCGGCCTGCAATGACTTGGAGATGGGCGGGGGGGCCATCTTCCTCTCACTCGTCTCCATGTCAGGCCAGGGACAGATCCGGATCGCCTCCGCCGTTACCGACGGCCACGGTAAGCGGTGAAGGGCACCGGAGAGCGGCGGTGGGGGGGCCCTCTCCTGCCGCCGATAAAAGTGATCTCGCTGCGAATCTGCTGCAGAGACCACTTTTATCTGAAAGAGAACCGCCGGCTCTTGAAGAAGATACCGGGGTTATGGTAGCTAGCTGCTACCATAACAACGGTATTTCTCTTCAAAGACAGGACGTATATAGTCGTCCTGCGGGAAGGAAGTGGTTATTAAAATGAATTTATTATTTGTCATCTCCCTGCTTGGCCCCTTTCACACGTGCTGTCTGATCAGGTTCGCCTGTCAGTTTTTCAGTCGGACCTGATTGGATCCTTAGCGAGAATATGGTGGTCTTGTGTCCCTGCATGGCAGGAAATAAAAGCAGTCACATTCGTTCTAGTCGTCTCTGTGTAAATTTAAGATTGGTTAATTTTTATATTGAAAATAAAGCTTTGTCGTTTAAAAAAAAAATAAATAAATAAATAAACCTGGCTCCTAACTTTTTTAGCTGGCTCCTAGATTCCAAGCAAATTTGTCAAGCCCTGGATTAGTATCTTAATCAGAACTATACCTGTGTTGCCAAAAACAGTGTTATGTAGAAGAATACATTTTGGCCTAAGAAATATCTATGTTGTTGGATATATTTTATAACAGAAAGTAGATTTTTTTTCAACATTTTTGGCTTTTTTTCATTTATAGAATAAGAAATAAAAAACCCAGCGGTGAGCAAATACCACTGAAAGAAAGCCGCGTTTGTGAAACAAAAAATATAAATTTCATTTGCGCACAGTGTTGCATGATGAGCAATTGCCAGTTAAAGTAGTGCAGTGCTAAACAGCAAAAAAACGCTCTGGTCATGAAGGGCATAAAACCTGAGGCCAAATGGTTCAACACATTATAAGTAAAAAAAATTAAATAAAAAAAAGCATTTATAAAGTGATCACACAACCTCTGTTCTCAGCTGCTTAGAGAGCTGGGGGTGGAGACTGCGGGAGTCAGAGAAACAGACGCACACTGATCTTCCCTGTAAGGAGTGAGAAGTAGGTCAGCACAAGTCTGACCTCTGTAGGACAGACAGGCTGTGCTCTCTAGTAAAACAAATTAGAAAACTGACCCTGCTTGGATGGACTTGCTCTCATGCCTAGTGTGATCAGTTTGCAATAGGAAAGCAGAGGGACTGGTAGGATCACCAGGGATTTCACACAAAGAAAGCAATACAAAGAGAACAGGATACTTTACATACAAGTACATGGTACAGCAGTCACATGTCAGGAATATGAAAGGCTGGGATAACGTACAATTTAACCACTTGCCTACCGGGAACTTTCACTCCCTTCTGCCAAGGCCAATATTCAGCTTTCAGTGCTGTGGCACTTTGCGTGACCGCGCAATTGTCATTCAACACCGTACTCACGGACTTTGCATAATTTATTCTCTTCTGACAGATGGAGTTATCTTTTAATTTTTTGCTAAGCTAAAGAAAAAAAAGATCAAAAATTTTGAAAAAAAAGAAGTTCTTAGTTTCGGTTATAAAATTTTGTAAATAAATTTTTCTCCTTCACTGATTGGGCTGCACGGGTGGGCGCCGATTGGGCTGCACGGGTGGGCGCCGATTGGGCTGCACGGGTGGGCGCCGATTGGGCTGCACGGGTGGGCGCCGATTGGGCTGCACGGGTGGGCGCCGATTGGGATGCACGGGTGGGCGCCGATTGGGATGCACGGGTGGGCGCCGATTGGGATGCACGGGTGGGCGCCGATTGGGATGCACGGGTGGGCACCAACAGTGGGAACAGATTGGCAGACCTAATTAGGCTGCACTGGTGGGCTCTGATTAGTCCGCATTAGTGGGCACTGATTGGCATCCTTCATTAGGCCACATTGGTGGGCACTGATTGACAGCCCTGATTAGGCTGCCCTGATTATCAGCGTAGGTGTCCCCTGTGTGGATTGCCGCTTATCGGCTCTCCTCACGCGCGGACAGCGTGGGAAGAGGCTAGCCGATAACCGGCAAATCCTATGTAACATGGTAAAGAGCTCCTGTAATTGGCTCTTTACCCTATACATATATCACTGCCGATGCACCCTATAGGGGACGCGCAGTTAGCCATGACACCTGCCTGCAATCTGTGGCCATCATGGGACTTTAGCGCTGTTGTTAACAGGTTAAGAGGAAGCGGTAAAACTGTGGCTCACCTGCAGAGTTTTACAGCCCCCCTGACCACAAGTGTAAAGGAACCCCAATAACGGAAATGACGGGATTCTTCATGTTTGGTGCAGTCGTGCGTTGCAACGGCGTCACGTCTCGCATCAAATCGCATTGGTGTGAACAGGGGGAGGTAAAATTGTAAATAAAAGCGTAAAAACACGATCCTGGGGGGTGACACAAGGCAGGATGTAGTAACCATGACATAGATCTGATGAGGTCAGAGCACCATGGAATGTTGTGGCTGTGCACTTCCTCCCTGAGCCTGTAGAGAACGCTCTCTCTATGAGGTTTACACCTTTATTGTCAGATTTCTATAAATAAAACACAGACCACATGAGCCCAGAGGGGGAGGGTAGGCCTGGGGCCTGGTCCGACCGACATCCCCGCCTCCACCGAGGCCTGCCTACCCCCCTGCAGGCCACACAGCAACCCGATAACTCCGGGTAGGCCGCAAGCCAGGCCTCGGTGTAGCGTACCCTCCCCTTCACCCCTCCATCGCCACCGCACCGGCCTCCCGCTCACCTGGTAAGCTTTCCCTCCTCCTGGATCTCCTTGAATTTATTCACCACGAAGGAGCGGAAGATCTGCTCTATGTTGGTCGCCATGGCTCCCGAAACCTCCTCCTCTCCCTAGTCCAGGGGACTCTCCGACACACTTGACGCGCCGACGTGCGCGGGCACGCTAGGCGAAAGCACACGAGGCGCGCGCGTGCACGGCCTTCCTCTCTCTTTCACTGCGTCTCGCTCCTTCCTGTCCCGGTTTTACTTCGCCTTTACCGCATTTTAGAAAGGCTTCCTCAGCTGCCCCGGGGCAGCTAGAACCGTCCGTGAGGGAGAGCGGGCGACGGCGCCGTTGTCACCCCATTAGGTGACGGGAATACGTCATCCGCCTGAGAGAAACGGGGACACCGTGGGTGGAGATATCACCGCGGAGGGGCGTGGTCTGCGCGTCCCCTTGCCAGTGCTGCGAACTGGGAGGCCGTGGGCGGGGAATCGCTGTGAATGGGCGTGGTTTGCGCGTTCTCAACACTACTGCTGAAAACAGGGAGACCGTGGGCGGGGAAATTACTGGGAGGGGGTGTGGCTTGCGCGACACTACACTGTTCCTATCTGTGACTGAAATGTTGTAAAGCAAAGCAGTAATAAAGTTCAATTTATGGACATCACAAAGCAGACCAAACACATAACTACCCATTTACTTTCCCACCAAAGCATAGTCCGGGCGCCTGCGTGCCTCAACAGTTCGTGTAGCGCTTACACCAATAAAGGCATAGTTCACCTTTTCCAAAAACCCGCCTTTGCAGATAAGGGGTGTCTGTAGGTAAAAACAAGCTGTGCAGCTCTGACTAAAGTTGAATAAAGCCCTTGCTATAGGTGTAGGCCATTTACATACCTCATGAAGCCTGACTAGAAAACTCTTATGCCCCGTACACACGGTCGGATTTTCCAACGGAAAATGTGTGATAGGACCTTGTTGTCGGAAATTCCGACTGTGTGTAGGCTCCATCACACATTTTCCATCGGATTTTCTGACACACAAAGTTTGAGAGCAGGCTATAAAATTTTCCGACAACAAAGCCCCATCGAAGGCCCCACCTAAGCCTCATCAAAGCCCCACCGAAGCCTCAAGCAAAAGCAAGGTGTAAACAGGACTGTAAGCTAACCATTTTATTTAGTGACAGAGGCTTTGACTAGCATTCAGAGAGCTTTAACAAAGCGTGTTCAAAGCCATGTTTTAAAGCAAGTGTAAACTAGCTGTTATTGAAGCCGAAGCAAGTGTAAATGAGCCCTAACAGCTAGGCCTCTCCTAGGAATGTCCTAGGAGTTTTAAACAGTTAGGGCTAGTTTACACTTGCTTCAAAACATGGCTTTGGACACGCTTTGTTAAAGCTCTCTGAACGCCAGTCAAAGCTCCTGTCACTAAATAAAAGCTTACAGTCCTGTTTGCATCTTGCTTTTACTTGGTGCTTCGGTGGGGCTTTGGTGGAGCTTCGGTGGGGTTTCGGTGAGGCTTCATGGGGCTTCGATGAGGCTTGGGTGAGGCTTCATGGGGCTTTGATGAGGCTTCGGTGGGGCTTCAAGCGAGCTTTGCCTCAGACTTCTATGGTGGCTTTGAAGACACTTTGAAGCACCAATAAAGCTACATGGGGTATAATTTTTGAAGCGAACCCGAAGAAAAGAAAAGCAAAATCAGGTGTAAACAGGACTGTAGGCTAACCATTTTATTTAGTGACAGGGGCTTTGGCTAGCATTCAGAGAGCTTTAACAAATCCTGTCCGAAACCTTGTTTTGAAGCAAGTGTAAACTAGCCATTAAAGTGGTGTTCCGGCCGAAATTATACTTTTTAAATAAAAATACCCCTATAATACACAAGCTTAATGTATTCTAGTAAAGTTAGTCTGTAAACTAAGGTCTGTTTTGTTAGTTTATAGCAGTAGTTTGTTATTTTATAAACTTACAGCAGGCCGTGGCCATCTTAAGTGTGGGCATCTGAAGCCAGACTGCATTTCTTCCTGGATCTCATTCTTGCAGATCTCGCACATGCTCAGTGCAGCACAAGCAGTGTAATAGGTTTCAGGTCAGGTTTCCATAGCAACGGCAGTTTCAGAGGAAGTTGCCGCCCCTTCCCAGAAGGCATTGCAAACAGGAAATGATGCGATGGGCCGCGGCCAGGGAGGAGGAAGTGAAAAATGAATACAGCAGATATACAGTAGGTGCTGAGAATTTTTTTTTAAAAATATCCAATTTGTTTACAGTGCACAGTTTAGTGAGGGATGCTGAAGAGTTGTAAAAGTGGGTGGAACTCCACTTTAATGTGTGTTGAAGCCGAAGCAAGTGTAAATGAGCCCTTAGGCTTCATGAGGTACGTATATGGCCTACACCTATAGTAACGGCATTATCCAACTCTGGTCAAAACTGCACAGCTTATTTATCTCATCTATAGATGCCCTTCATGTGCCTAGGCAGTGTTTTGGTAAAGGTGAACTAACCCTTTTGCTGCCAGGTTCATACAGCGTATAGACCCACAGCACTGCTGCTAGCTGGCCAGGTCCGTACACCATATGGACCTGACATACCTCCTCCGGCTCTGTTCAGAGAGCTGAACAAACAGACAGCTCTGATTAGTGGCCAACACAAGCCCAACCAACCCCCCCCCCCCCCCAATGATGCTGTTGCTCTGCTTCCTGTATCTCCAGCTTTGATACCCCCACACCAATCCGACCCGATCCTTTGTGGTTACCCACAGGGGCTTTTTAGATGTTTACATTCCCCCCACCCATTACTCCAACCTCCATAAGGCCCCCCCCCCCACTGATCCCCTGATCTGTCAATGCTATGCTGCTGGTCAGATCTCCCTCCTCCCCCTCCCGTTGGCTGCAGGTTCTGATGGGACACACAGGGAAGCTGTCATCAGGATGAAAAGTGGTGGTGGGTGGTAAACATGTGTTTACCAGCCCCTTCTTTTACTTGAATGGACATCAGTACTGATCGCTCCTGTGTCCATTCATCACTTAAGTATAGAAAACTGTGTTTACTTTATTGCAGATTGGTGATTAAATAGTAGTCTCTACACAGACTCCTATTCATTCATGTACAGTGTAGCTCAGGCTGCAGAGAAAATAACTGTCTTCAGTTCCTTTCTCTGTCTCAAAAAGTCCTCCCCCCCCCCCCTCAAAAATGTACAAATGAACCACTTTAGCCCTGGAAGGATTTATGACCAGGCCATTTTTTGGCGATACGGCACTGCGTCGCTTTAACTGACAATTCCACGGTCATGTCCTTTTTTCCCACAAATAGAGCTTTCTTTTGGTGGTATTTGATCACCTCTGCGGTTTTTATTATTTGCGCTATAAACAATACTTTTTGCTATAATAGATATCCCAATAAAAAAATTTAAAAAACAAATTTCTTCATCAGTTTAGGCCAATATGTATTCTGCTATATTTTTGGTAAAAAAAAAAAAAATCACAATGAGCTTATATTGATTGGTTTGTACAAAAGTTATAGCGTCTACAAAATAGGGGATATATTTATGGCATTTTTATTTAAAAATATTTTTTTTACTAGTAATGGCGGAGATCAGCGATTTTTAGCAGGACTGCAACATTGCGGCGGACAGATCAGACACCTTTGACATTTTTTTGGGACCAGTGACATTTATACAGCGATCAGTGCTAAAAATAGCCAATGATTACTGCATAAATAACACTGGCAGGGAAGGGGTTAACACTAGGGGGTGACCAAGGGGTTATGTGTTCCCTAGGGAGGTGTTTCTAAATGTGGGGGGAGTGGACTGACTGGGAGTAGAGAGAGATCGCTGTTCCTGATCACTAGGAACAGCAGATCTCTCTCTCCTCCCCTGTCAGAACAGGGATCTGTTTGTTTACATTGACAGATCCCCAATCTGGCTCTCTGTGGAGCGATCGCGGGCAGACGGTGCGCGTGCGCCTGCGCCTCCTATTGCTCCTAGAGCAGCTGACGTACACCTACGGCGATTTACGCAGCTATGCCAACCTGCCGCAGTATAATGATGGCGGCTGGTCGGCAAGTGGTTAAAGAATAAAATTGTAAAAAAAAATAAAAATTCAAATTAAAAAAAAAACATAGAAAGGCCTTGTTGACACAGGGTATACTACAGTGTATGCCCCTGCCCGCACAGGTGTTCCGTGCATCCCTGTGCAGGCAGTTCCATTCATGTAATTTAGGATGTAGCAACTGCACGAACAGAGCCGTTGCTATCAACGATGACATCCATATGGTTCTGGGTGCATGTCCCTGAGCTCACACTGTCTGCGTTCGGGGTTGTGCACCCACACAAATGTCAGATTGGGAGCAGCGGCTGTATTTGTGCAGCCGCTGCATCCCAATTAACTTGAATAGGACTGCATAGGGATGCACAGAACATCAGGGCATCCCCATGCAAGTAAACACAGCCCCCCACGGGCATACACTTTAGTATGCCAAATGTGAATGGGTCTTTTACAAACTCTGAAAGCTGTAAATTTTGCCATGTATGTATCCACTAATAGGGATGAGCTTCGTGTTCGAGTCGAACCCATGTTCGACTCGAACATCGGCTGTTCGACCGTCCGTCGAATTGCGAACGATATGGGCCGTTCGCGCCAAATTCGTGTGGCGCGTCACGGCCCATAATTCACTGCGGCATCGCAGTGCATTGCTGGCTGATGATTGGCCAAGCATGCACTATGACCCGCATGCTTGGCCAATCACAGCGCCGTCAGTAGAGAGAGCTGTAATTGGCCAAAGCCAGGGTGGCTTTGGCCAATTATGGCTCAGGGGATTTAGTACACGCCCCACACTATATAAGGCCGCCTGCACGGCGGCCCTGTGTAGTGTGTGTTCCGGTGTGCTGAGAGATAGAGAGAGAGACAGACAGTGTCATTTGATTTGAGTTAGATAGATTAGGCAGAACAGTCAGTCAGTTAGCTGCACTTACAGTGTATTGTGTATATATATGCATCCCTGGTGTTGCATATATATATATACACTGTATTCAGTTTAGCTAGATCCGTTCCTGTTATCTTCTATCTAGACTATTTACATTTGGTGCAGTGCGTCCTGCTCACAGTGTTCAGCTAGATCCGTTCCTGCTATTTACATTTAGTGCAGTGCGTCCTGCTCACAGTGTTCAGCTAGATCTGTTCCTGCTATTTACATTTAGTGCAGTCAGTGCGTCCTGCTCACAGTGTTCAGCTAGATCCGTTCCTGCTATTTACATTTAGTGCAGTGTGTCCTGCTCACAGTGTTCAGCTAGATCTGTTCCTGCTATTTACATTTAGTGCAGTCAGTGCGTCCTGCTCACAGTGTTCAGCTAGATCTGTTCCTGCTATTTACATTTAGTGCAGTCAGTGTGTCCTGCTCACAGTGTTCAGCTAGATCTGTTCCTGCTATTTACATTTAGTGCAGTGCGTCCTGCTCACAGTGTTCAGCTAGATCCGTTCCTGCTATTTACATTTAGTGCAGTGCGTCCTGCTCACAGTGTTCAGCTAGATCTGTTCCTGCTATTTACATTTAGTGCAGTCAGTGCGTCCTGCTCACAGTGTTCAGCTAGATCTGTTCCTGCTATTTACATTTAGTGCAGTCAGTGCGTCCTGCTCACAGTGTTCAGCTAGATCCATTCCTGCTATTTACATTTAGTGCAGTGCGTCCTGCTCACAGTGTTCAGCTAGATCCGTTCCTGCTATTTACATTTAGTGCAGTGCGTCCTGCTCACAGTGTTCAGCTAGATCCATTCCTGCTATTTACATTTAGTGCAGTGCGTCCTGCTCACAGTGTTCAGCTAGATCTGTTCCTGCTATTTACATTTAGTGCAGTACGTCCTGCTCACAGTGTTCAGCTAGATCCGTTCCTGCTATTTACATTTAGTGCAGTGCGTCCTGCTCACAGTGTTCAGCTAGATCTGTTCCTGCTATTTACATTTAGTGCAGTCAGTTCGTCCTGCTCACAGTGTTCAGCTAGATCTGTTCCTGCTATTTACATTTAGTGCAGTCAGTGCGTCCTGCTCACAGTGTTCAGCTAGATCCGTTCCTGCTATTTACATTTAGTGCAGTGCGTCCTGCTCACAGTGTTCAGCTAGATCCGTTCCTGCTATTTACATTTAGTGCAGTGCGTCCTGCTCACAGTGTTCAGCTAGATCCGTTCCTGCTATTTACATTTAGTGCAGTGCGTCCTGCTCACAGTGTTCAGCTAGATCTGTTCCTGCTATTTACATTTAGTGCAGTCAGTGCGTCCTGCTCACAGTGTTCAGCTAGATCCGTTCCTGCTATTTACATTTAGTGCAGTGCGTCCTGCTCACAGTGTTCAGCTAGATCCATTCCTGCTATTTACATTTAGTGCAGTGCGTCCTGCTCACAGTTTTCAGCTAGATCCGTTCCTGCTATTTACATTTAGTGCAGTGCGTCCTGCTCACAGTGTTCAGATAGATCCGTTCCTGCTATTTACATTTAGTGCAGTGCGTCCTGCTCACAGTGTTCAGCTAGATCCGTTCCTGCTATTTACATTTAGTGCAGTGCGTCCTGCTCACAGTGTTCAGCTAGATCCGTTCCTGTTATCTTCCTACTGACAGGCAGGCTTGTCTGGTTACAGTATATAAAGCTACCTGAAGAAAATTACAGGTGTTCTATCCCAGCTTAGTGCAGCTACAGGCCATTAGTATGTCTGGAAGGCCAAGAAGGAGAGGCAGACAGTCACAAGCCAATAAGAGAGGGCAAGCAGGCTCTGTGTCTAGTGCTGGTCGTGGAGACGGTGCATCCTCATCAGCACGTGGCCATGGGACACGCTTGGCCTTTTTTTCGGCAGCTGGCCGTGTTGAGCCGCAACATGCGGAAGACTTGGTCGAGTGGATGACCAAGCCGTCCTCATCCTCCTCATCCTCTCTCACCCATGCCCAGGGGGCTTTGTCTGGCAAAGCAGCGGCCTCTTCCCTCAGCTCAATGTCATCAGTGACTCCTTCCCTAGCTCCACCATGTCCTCCTGAGGATTCCCTCGAACTGTTTGACCACAGTGTTGGGTACATGCTCCAGGAGGATGCCCAGCGTTTGGAAGGCTCTGATGATGATACTGAGCTCGATGAAGGCAGTAACATGAGCACGGACAGAGGGGGTGCCCAAGAAGGACAGCAATCTGGCAGTCATGCTCCCCCTGCTGCAGCATACTGCCAGGTTTGCTCCAGTGATGAGGAGGGAGGGGATGATGAGGTCACTGACTCAACGTGGGTGCCTGATAGGAGAGAGGAGGAGGAGGAGGAGGAGGCGGCACATCACCAACGAGGCAGGATGCCCTCCAGGGGCCAGCCTAAGGGCAGCACATTGACTGCATCACACCCCAAAGCTCCACATGTGCAGGGCGCTGCAGTCTCTGCGCGTTATTCAAAAAGTTCTTTGGTGTGGGCCTTTTTTGAGACCAGTGCATCAGATCGCACCGCTGCTATTTGCAACATATGTCTCAAGCGTATCTCGCGTGGCCAAAACATCTCCCGCTTGGGTACCACATGCTTGACCAGACATATGTTGACCAAGCGTATCTAAAAGACCCACACCAAAGAACAAAGAGGATCTCTCCTTGCTCCTCATCAGCTGAGATTTCCAACCCCACTAGACCTTCAGTCCTCTCTGAGACCTGCAGTGAGAGGAATGAAGGTGTAGAATTAGGTGTGTCACAGCCAAGTACTTGTGGGCAATCTGCTTTTGGTACACCGACGTCAGATTGTACCAGGCAAATTTCCCTGCCCCAGCTGCTGCACCGCCGAAAGAAGTTTGCTCCCAGCCATCCACATGCCCAGCGGTTGAATGCTAGCTTGGCAAAATTGCTAGCACTTCAACTGCTGCCTTTTCAGTTGGTAGACTCTGCCCCCTTCCGTGAGTTTGTGGAATGTGCGGTTCCTCAGTGGCAGGTACCCAAACGCCACTTTTTCTCACGGAAGGCGATTCCGGCTCTCTACCGGCATGTGGAAGGCAATGTCCATGCCTCGCTGGACAGGGCGGTCAGCGGTAAGGTGCATATTACCGCTGACTCATGGTCCAGCAGGCATGGACAGGGACGTTACCTAAGTTTCACGGCGCATTGGGTGACTCTGCTGGCAGCTGGGAAGGATGCAGGACAAGGTGCAGTAGTGTTGGAGGTTGTTCCGCCACCACGCCTCCAAAATGCTGATTGTGACACACCTCTCTCCTCCACCCCCTCCTCTTCTTCTTCCTCCATGGCCTCTTCCTCGGAACCAGCGGTGCTCCGTAGGCGTTCAAGGGGCTACGCAAGTACGCAGGCCAAAAGATGCCATGCGGTGCTTGAGCTGGTGTGCTTGGGGGACAGGAGCCACACTGGGGCAGAGGTTCTGTCAGCTCTGCAGGGGCAGGTTCAGAGGTGGTTGACGCCACGCCAACTTAAGGCAGGAATGGTGGTTTGCGACAATGGCACCAACCTCCTCTCTGCCCTCCGACAGGGACAACTGACCCATGTGCCCTGTTTGGCTCACGTCCTTAACTTGGTGGTGCAGTGGTTCTTGGGCAGGTACCCGGGCTTACAGGATGTCCTGAGGCAGGCCAGGAAAGTCTGTGTGCATTTCCGCCGGTCATATAATGCCAGTGCTCGGCTGACGGACCTCCAAAAGGAGTTTAACCTGCCCAAGAACCGCCTAATCTGTGACATGCCCACCAGGTGGAACTCAACGTTGGCCATGCTGCAGTGGCTGCACACGCAGCAGAGGGCCATCAATGAGTACCTGTGCGACTATGGCACCAGGACAGGGTCAGGGGAGCTTGGTTTTTTTTCCCCACGCCAGTGGGCCATGATCAGGGATGCATGCACTGTCCTGTCACCATTCGAGGAGGCCACGAGGATGGTGAGCACTGACAGTGCATGCTTTAGTGACACTGTCCCCCTTGTCCACCTGTTGGAGCACACGCTGCGTGGAATAATGGACAGGGCACTTGAGGCAGAACAGAGGCAGGAAGAGGAGGACTTCCTTAGCTCTCAAGGCCCCCTTTATCCAGACAGTGTTCCTGCGTGCCCGCCGATCACACAGGAAGAGGAGGAGGAGGAGGAAGATTGTGTCAGTATGGAGGTGGAGCCTGGCACTCAGCATCAGCAGCAGTCTTTAAGGGATCAGTCCCAAGGAACACATGGACTTGTACGTGGCTGGGAGGAGGTGGCTGCGGACGTTGTTGTCCTTAGTGACCCAGAGGACTCCGGACCGAATGCCTCAGCAAACCTACGCTGCATGGCCTCCCTGATCCTGCAAAGCCTGCGTAAGGATCCTCGTATTCGTGGTATCAAGGAGAAGGACCAATACTGGCTGGCAACCCTCCTTGATCCACGTTACAAGGGTAAGGTTGCGGACCTTATCTTGCCATCGCAGAGGGAGCAGAGGATGAAACATCTTCGGGAGGCCTTGCAGAAAGGTCTGTGCAACGCGTTCCCAGAGACTGGGAGGTTACAAACTCCTGTTTCTGGACAACGTGTTGCTGAGGCTTCGGTCAGTCAAAGAAGGAGCGGTGGAGAAGGTGGCCGTCTGACCGATGCGTTCAGACAATTTTTTGGTCCGCAGCCCCAAGGTATGATCGGTTCCAGCAACCATCGCCAGCGTCTGTTTTACATGGTGCAGGAATACCTAGGGGCAAGATCAGACTTGGACACCTTTCCCACCGAAAATCCTCTGGGTTACTGGGTCTTGAGGATGGATCACTGGCCAGAGCTTGCACAGTATGCAATTGAGCTACTGGCCTGTCCTGCATCCAGCGTTCTTTCGGAACGCACATTCAGTGCTGCTGGAGGCGTGGTAACCGATCACAGGGTGCGTCTGTCCACCGACTCGGTCGATCGGCTGACCTTCATAAAAATGAATCAGTCTTGGATCACCACCAGCTACCAAGCACCTGATGCTGATGTAACCGAATAATTTTTTTTGAAATCTCAGATCCCTTCAAAGACTGCCTATGCTGATGCTGAGTGACTATCCCTGAGTAATTATCCTCTTCCTCCTCAATCATCACGCTGATAGCTTGTAAGAACATTTTTGGTTCTGGGCGCCACCACCAGTGCCTAAGGCACAATTTTTCAGCCCCTGTTTAACAGGGGCGTGTAATTACAATTTTTGATGTAATACTTTGCAGCAGGGCTCGTTCCTGCATTCCAACTAGAGTGTCTGTGAGGGGTTGCAGTGTAGTGGCACCAGTGCCTAAGGCCCAATTTTTCTGCCCCTGTCTAACAGGGGCGTGTAATTACAATTTTTGATGCAATACTTTGCAGCAGGGCTCGTTCCTGCGTTCCAACTAGAGTGTCTGTGAGGGGTTGCAGTGTTGTGGCACCAGCACCAGTGCCTAAGGCCCAATTTTTCTGCCCCTGTCTAACAGGGGCGTGTAATTACAATTTTTGATGCAATACTTTGCAGCAGGGCTCGTTCCTGCGTTCCAACTAGAGTGTCTGTGAGGGGTTGCAGTGTTGTGGCACCAGCACCAGTGCCTAAGGCCCAATTTTTCTGCCCCTGTCTAACAGGGGCGTGTAATTACAATTTTTGAAGCAATACTTTGCAGCAGGGCTCGTTCCTGCGTTCCAACTAGAGTGTCTGTGAGGGGTTGCAGTGTTGTGGCACCAGTGCCTAAGGCCTAATTTTTCAGCTCCTGTTCAACAGGGGCATGTAATTACAATTCTTGATCTAATATTTCACAGCAGGGCCCTGTGAGGGCTTACAGTGTTGTGGCCACAGCAACACCTAAGGCCCAAATTTCTGCTGAGTATATAGGGCAGGACCCTACTTTCAAACATCTAACTTACAAACGACTCCTACTTGCAAACGGAAGGAGACAACAGGAAGTGAGATGAAATCTATCCCTAGGAAGGGAAATTCTCTCCTGTAAGAGTTAATATGGGAAAACAATTTCTCCTTTCCACTGATGCTTTCCAATCCTTGTTCCACAAAAAAACCCAAATTTTCAAAAAACATTTTTCATTGGGACAAAAAAGTGAGGTGAAATCTTCTGAAGAGGAGGAAAGACAGCAAAACAAATGTCACAGGGGTGATAACCCTTCCCTATGTTTTACAAAAAGCTTAGAAAAGATTTTTTGGCTGGAGCTAAACACGTTAAAAATGTTCAAAATTACAAACAGATTCTACTTAACAACAAACCTACAGTCCCTGTCTTGTTTGCACCGCCTGTATACTGCTGTTCAGAGTGTATAGGGCCTGGTGGCCCCACACCTTTCCTTATTTTAATTTGGATGCGGGGTTCCCCTTAATATCCATACAAGACCCAAAGGGCCTGGTAATGGACTGGGGGGTACCCATGCCGTTTGTCTCACTGATTTTCATCCATATTGCCATGACCCGACATGACATTAAACCCGCAAGCAGTTTTAAATGAGATTTTTTCCTTTAAAAATTACATTTGGTGCAGGGACTGTTCTAAACATGGGAAACACGCGTCACTTTACAGGCATACTATAGACACCCCCCAGGTACGATATTTAAAGGAATATTTCACTTTTTTTTTTTTTTACTTTAAGCATCATTAAAATCACTGCTCCCGAAAAAACGGCCGTTTTTAAAAGTTTTTTTTGCATTGATACATGTCCCCTGGGGTAGGACCCGGGTCCCCAAACCCTTTTTAGGACAATACCATGCAAATTAGCCTTTAAAATGAGCACTTTTGATTTCGAACGTTCGAGTCCCATAGACGTCAATGGGGTTCTAACGTTCGTGCGAACTTTCGGTCCGTTCGCGGGTGCTGGTGCGAACCGAACCGGGGGGGTGTTCGGCTCATCCCTATCCACTAATAATGGTTCTAGTGTATTTTTAGTGAAAATAGCAATTTGATAAACATTTGCGTAACTTTTGCAGGGCCTAAAAAATCAGTAGCACATTTTCTTTCATTCTATAGGTCATGTGCTTTCAGAAAATATACTGTATGGTTTGGGGGGTCTTTTACAAACTCTGAAAACTGAACTGGTTTACACCATAAAAATGCACTCCAGATCCATTCCGGATGGGTTTCTATATGCACGTTCTTAACACATTTTTGTAGCGTTACGGTGCGTTTTTGATGCTTTCCAGTGCATTCCGGTGCGTTTTACTGCGTTCCAGTACAGTCCAGTGGAGGAAAAATGCAGCATGTTCTACTTTTTGTTCTGGAACTGGTACACCCTGGAACTGACCACACTGGTGTAAACTATGCCATTGGAAACCATATAACCTACTTTCTATGTGTTTTTGATGCAGAAAAAAAAACCACACTGGGCTGCATGTGGTGTGAAGCGTTCATGCAGAAACACATCTTGGGACAGATCTGGAGTGCGTTTTTGTAGTGTAAACCAGGGCAAGTGAAAAATTATAAAAACAATTTACTCAAAAAATCCAGGAGGTTATTTACATTTTTGGACACCTTTAGTTTTTACCATCTCACAAAAAGTTTTAATTTAAAATGTGCAAATATTTGTTATTTATTAACTCAATACAGTTTTTAATTTTTATGTTTAGTAGAAATGTAGCAGGAACTTTGTCATGTATATTTCCACTAACAATGATTTAAGTGTATTTTTAGCAAAAAAGTTGTTTTAACCACATAGCGACCGGCGCACGCCGATGTACGTCAGCAGAATGGCATGGACAGGCAAATGGGTGTACCTGTACGTCCCTTTGAATTTGCCACGTGCCATCGCGTGCATGCCGCCGCCGGCGCGCGCCCGTCGCAAGCTCCATGAGTCCGACCGCGGGTCCTGCGGTCTCGATGTCCGCGGGGATACCCACGATCCTCTCACGGAGAGGAAGAACGGGGAGGTGCTAATGTAAACAAGCATCTCCCCGTTCTGCCTAGTGACACTGTCACTGATCATAGCTCCCTGTGATCGGGAGCAGAGATCAGTGATGTGTCACACACAGCCCCCCCCCAGTTAGAAACACTCCCTAGGACACACTTAACCCTTCCCTAGCCCCCTAGTGGGTATTCCCTTCACTGCCAGTGTAATTTTTACAGTAATCAGTGCAATTTAATCGCACTGATCGCTGTAAAAATGACAATGGTCCCAAAAATGTGTCAAAATTGTCCGATGTGTCCGCCATACTGCCGCAGTCACGATAAAATTCGCAGATCACCGCCATTACTAATAAAAAAAAAAACTTTTAATCAAAATGCCATAAAACTAACCCCTATTTTATAGACGCTATAACTTTTGCGAAAACCAATCAATAAACGCTTATTGCGTTTTTTTTTACCAAAAATATGTAGAAGAATACGTATCGGCCTAAACTGTGGAAAAACATTTTTTTTTTATATATTTTTTGGGGATATTTATTATAGCAAAAAGTAAAAAATAATGCGTTTTTTTCAAAATTGTCGCTCTATTTTTGTTTATAGCACAAAAAATAAAAAGTGCAGAGGTGATCAAATACCACCAAAAGAAAGCTCTATTTGTGGGGAAAAAAGGACGTCAATTTTGTTTGAAAGCCACGTCGCACGACCGCGCAATTGTCAGTTAAAGCGACGCAGTGCCGAATCGCAAAAAGTGCTCTGGTCTTTGGCCAGCGAAATGGTCCGGGGCTTAAGTGGTAATAAGCATTTGCGCAAATATCACAGGGCCTAAAAAAATCAGTAGCAAATTAGTAAACTCTGAAAGCTGTAAGGGAAAAATAAAAAAACAATGGAAAAATGGTGTGGCCAATTTAAAAGTGGAGCGCATGGCCTGGAAGCAAAAGGGTTAAAGTGCATCTACATCCCAAAAAATTGTAAACATTGCAGTTTATCAGTCTTTAAATGTGGTGGTATAAATTTTCATATAGGCCCTGCATGTGCAGCTGCCTGGGGCTGTATCACATGAAATTGGGACATATTTCCCTGGCCCAGGAGCCATGGGTGTTATGTACAGCTGCCAGTAGAAAACATTGGCTGTCTGCAGCTGCACTTGGGCATACGCTGGCACTTCCGTTAACATGCACATGTTTACAACTTGCAAAACTGTGGACACAGACGGTCTGTATTCAGGGTTGGACATCTGTAAGCATGGCGTGTTTACACAAGTATCTGTGTATATCCGCATACAGCCATTGCTTTTTATGGGCAGCTGTACACAGCAGTTGTGGTTTCAGGGTCAGGAAATGCTCCTGAAATTTACATCATATAGCCTCGGGTAGCTGTGAGCATACGACCTTAAAGTATAACTAAAGGGCAAACTTTTTGTTAGTCTTGGATAGTGCAGAGAGGGATTAGAACCCCTGTTAGGTTTTAATTGTAGCACCCTGGTCCTAAACAGGGCTGCTAATAAATCTAGTTGTGCTAGGTGGTAACTAGCCTGGCTAATTGGTAGGTTGATCTACTGATTCATGTCCTAAGTCTGAGATTGGTGTAGTCTCTCTTTTCTGCCAATAGGTGGCACTGTTGTTTTTGGCATTAGAATGATGGATTACCATAAATTCAGGTAATGGGTAGCTAGGTTGTCTCAGCCAATCAGCAGGAGTTTCTTTGGCCGCTGTGTATGCTGGGATAGGCTATTTATTTGGGAGGAGTCAGGTGATCGGGGTTCTTCCCACCCGGGTCCTCCGCCTGGGTGGGTGTGTGTTGAGGAGCTCCTGGTTGCTAGGCCTGAAGCCAGAGGCCTATCCAGGAGCCATGCTGGCTGCTAGGTCCAATTAAGGCCTATCCAGCAGTTCGGAGATTCCGCAGAGGAGGTGTAGCCAAGGTTAAGCCTGAAGCCTAGGGCGGATCCGTGTGTTTTAGAGGCTTGGCCCGAAGGGAGCCTGATCGTTGTCGGCGGTAAAAGAGAAGGAGTGGCAACCAAGGGATGACCATTCCTGTTACCGGAGACAAGTTTGAGAGGGATGAAGTTCTGAAGGAGTACCAGAGCAGACGCTTCACTAGCAGGGGACAGTGGAGTAGTGGGAAAGCTTCAGTGGAGACTCATCCAGGAAGGCAGCGGGTAGCTGTGAGTAAAGCTTGAAAGAATACGGCAGGTAGATGTAAATAAAGCTTGAAGATAAAATACACCCTTAGGCGGTTAGCTGTGGGTGAAGCTCGGGAATCCAGCAGGTAGCTGAGAGTCCAAGAAGTCTAGTGAAAGACGGCGAGCTGAGCTTAAGAATCTACAGTGGGATACTGTGAGTTAAGCTGGGAGATCTTCAGTAGGATACAGTGAGATAATTTGTTGCCATAGGAGACAGCGGTTGCTACAAAATACAGATTGCTGCATTCAGCTTAAAGACCCTTGTTCTGCATTGCTGTCTGCCTAGTTCTTTTTTTGTCTGCGGAGTTTGCCTTAATTGTTATTGCATTTGCCTAAATGTGGTGTCCTGTGCCCTAAACCCTCTCTCCCTATCGTTTCTGTTAAGAAAAATAAAACTCTCTTTGTTCATTTTTTACAAAAAGTGACAGGCGCTCAATCTTTTCACCTTGCACCACACCCACTATGCCTAGTGACCTGCACCCTGAGGAGGAATGTCAGTTCTCCCTGGCTCTGGGGGTCACAATCAGCCCTTTAGAAGTTGGGGAGACCACTACATTTTGGCGCCCAACATGGGGCTCAACATCATTTCTGCTGTCCCTGACAACGGACTGCAACTACACCAGGATTTCGTTTGGGTCCGTGGGAAAGTGGCAAATAACATCTTTATTCCTCAGAGACTGTGTTATTATCATTGTGAACTGTGTGGGGAAGAACCTAAGTGTCTTTTTGCTCTTGGGAGAGTGTCAGCCTGGTCTTTTGTCCCTTTCCTGCCAGTGCTTCAGGGGTTAAATCAGACTCCATGAATAGTTTTGGCACACTGCTGGAGAAAAGGGGCAGGCGCTGAAGTTACGGAAGAGCATGTAAACCAATCCTTTGGCAGGGAGAGGAGCCATTGCTCTGCGGAGAAGGAGGAAACGCCGCCGCATGCGCCGCCATTGCTGATACACATGTTGGGACACTGCTACTCAGAGGAGGATATGGTGGACTAGGAAATTTATGTTCCAAGCATCAGCCCAGGTCTGAGTGTGCCGAAGAGTGTCATTACTGATACCGGAGTGCGGTATGTACCAAAAGGTAGCCTTGCACTCTCCACTGTGGAGAGATAGGAACTGGCAATCAGCCGACAACTGAGCGACCAGCTCAGGGAAGGAAGGGCTAGGCCCAGCCTTGACAGTACCCCCTCCTCCATGACCCCTCCTCCTCGGAGGACCACCAGGCTTGAGGGGAAAACGTCTATGGAAATCACGGAGGAGAACAGGGGCAAGAGCCCCAGGTACTGTATGCGCCCACGGAACCTACGGGAGTCAACAATGGACTCACTGTACTTCATACTCCTCATGGTTCTCAACCTGAACAGGGTGAGGACATGGCACCGAGGTGGTAAAGCAATTGCAGACCAAAGGTTTTAATAAGGAGACATGAAATACATTTGAGATACGCATATTAGAAGGAAGGTCTAATGCATAAGCCACTGGGTTAATCCTGCGAAGAATACAGAAAGGCCCAATAAACCGAGGTGCGAACTTTAGAGAGGGAACACGAAGTTGGAGGTTGCGAGATGACAGCCAGACCCTGTCCCCAACCTGGTAGGATGGTGCAGGCAGGCGTCTGCGGTCAGCATGGAGTCTGTACCTATCATTAGCATGTCGCAAAGCCTCCTGGACTTGTGCCCAAGTGGAACGAAGACCACGGAGATGCTCCTCTAATGCAGAACATAAACAAAGACAAGGCGCCTCTAAGTGCAGAAGTTTACATATTTTAATATCCCCAACGGGGCTAAAAACACTTACAAGATGGGATGATAAAAACGGCACATCATAGAAATATGTGGATGGATGCGGTCTGCAGCATTGGAAGGGGTCACGGCAGGAGGAAGTCCTCAGGCTTGTTGGTGTGTAAACATCACGGATCCTGTGTCAGTCAGCAGCAGAGTGTCCTGGACGCTGAAGCGCCGGCGGAACTGACGTCGTCCAAGGAGAGGAGGAGAAGACCTGGAAGTGATGTTAGTCCTGAGAGACAGCAAACCAGCCTGGACCGCAGCGCAAGGCGGATGTGGTCATAAAAGAGGGACGCGCTTCGGAACTCTAACTGGTTCCTTTATCAACCTATGACCACCAGGGGAACTGTGCACAATATATATTGCCAATGGGATGGCAGTGGGCGGGAACAATAATAGAAGAACAAGAAATAGACAATTTAAGATAGCGTTCTTGAGGGGAAGAAAAATATTTAAAATGTGTATATGTAAAAGAGTGTATACTTGTTAATACAAGGAGAAATAATAAAAACATATTAAAAATATATTAAAAATTGTTGGAGAATTAAAAGGTACATGTATATATAAAAAAAAAAGCAGCAACAATCGATAAGATGTAAATGTGTATTAACAAATAAATGGTGTAGGCTGGTGAATAACATACATAGTGTTCTAGATGTAAGCATGTCAGCCTATGCATACACACACACACATGTATATACTAAAGGCATGCATGTCATAAGTAAGTGTGTATATTAAATGTGTGGCGTCACATGATGACAAATTCATATATAATATAATGACTCTGGCAAAAGGAGAGGGTATGAGGTGTATGTGGTCTTAAAGTATTGCACTGACTTCAAAGTCCTCATTTAACCCTCCAGGGGCCAGAACGTTTAATAAAAAAATCCAATACATTTCCCTATGACAAAGTCTTCTGTAGTGCTCGGCTGGAGTGAGGTCTCTAGGCATAGCTTCAATAACCCAGACCTTGAGACCGTCTGTGGATTTTTTATGAAATTGAAGGTAGTGTTTAGGGACTATGATTATCCAGTCCACCAGTAATAAAACGGCGATGTTCACCAAAGCGTTTGCTCAATGGCTGAATAGTTTTCCGTACATAAAAAAGGCCACAAGGGCATGTAATGCAATAGACAACATGATCAGAAGAGCAGGTATGGAAGCCCTTTATCTGATATGTTTTTCCTTTTACATGAAAATCTTTCTGGCCATGCGTCACAAACCAGCAGGTTTTGCAAAGAGGTTTACGACATTGGTACATCCCAGAGATGGCTAAAAAAGTTGGTATATGATGGCCAGGGGGCGGAGGTTTCACTTTAAGTTTGCTGGGTGCTACATTACTTTTTATATTGGGCGCTTTTCTATAAGCAAAGTAGGGTTTTTCAGGCAAGGCAGGAAGAAGATGCTCATCTTGAAACAATAACGGCCAGTGTTTCTTTACAATATTTTCCACCTGTCTATGTCGGGAGTGAAACTGAGTGATAAAACGTAAGTTGTTATTCTGAGTCTTGGCACGGGGAGGGGGGCCTACTGGAGAGGATAAATTCTTATATTGAAGATAAGCCGTTTCTACAAGATTGGCTGGAAAACCTTTATCAAGGAATTTTTCTTTGAGGATTTCACTCTGATTGTCATAGTCCTCACTCAAAGTGCAGTTCTTTTTCTGTCGACAAAACTGGCTTTTGGGTACATTATTAAGCCATTGAGGGTGATGACAGCTGTTATAATGAAGGAACGAATTTCGAGCTGTGGGCTTAGTATAGTTTTTAGCATGTATTTCCTGACCAACCGAAAAAAATTCAAGATCTAGAAAAGCCAATCTATTTTTATCTATGACAGAAGTGAACTTGAGGCCTGTGTTGTTATTATTGCAATATGTAACAAAGTCTGGGACTATAAATGCACAGCCTTCCCAGATAATAATCACATTGTCTATATATCGACCATAAAAGACGATGTGAGAGGAAAAGGGGTTGTTATGCCATATGTATAGGTGTTCCCAGTGCCCCATAGTGAGGTTGGCATATGAGGGTGCAAAATGTGCTTGTATTGTTGGACTTTTTTAGAGACATTGTTTTACTCTGAAGCCCTGAGCGCCCTTACCATCCTCCTGTTTCCTCTAATGCAGGAATACTCTGCGGAACAAAAGAGTCAGGCAGCATGGAAGGTTGGAAACCATAGTTCACCATAAACAGGGACAATCGGGAAGCAGAATTCAAGGCACTATTGTGAGCAAACTCTGCCCACGGTAAGAGGTCTGATCAGTTGTTATGATGGTCAGAAATATAGCAATGTGGGAATTGCTCCAAGGACTCATTGGCTTGTTCTGCGGCCGCATTAGACTGTCGGTGATACGCAGAGGAGAAAGCAAGCTGAATTCCCAACTGTGCACAAAAGGCTTGCCAGAACCGGGACACAAACTGACTACCCCTGTCCGAGACAATCACCTTGGGTAGCCCATGTAAGCGAAAGTGCTCCCGAGCAAAAATGGAAACTAGTTCCTCAGAAGTGGGCAACTTAAGAATACAATGAGACATTTTTGAGAACTGGTAACTCCACAATGAAATCCATAGACAGGTGGGTCCAGAACCTCTCTTCATTGGGTATGGGTTGTAGGAGAGGTCATGGAGTCTTACTCTGAGCACACACAGAACAGGCAGCTACAAAGGCAGTTACATCAGCATGTAGACTAGGCCACCAGAATTGTTGGGAAATGGGCCAAAAGAGTTGATTCTTCCCAGGGTGGCCAGCAGCCTTGGGAGAATGGTAAGTCTGGAGCACGGCAGTACAGAGGCTCTCTGGGACAAAGCAGCGATCACAAGGTTTCTCAGGAGGAGTATGGACCTGAGCGGCAAGAATTTTGTCACCCAAAGGAGAAGTGAGACTGGTGCGAACCGTAGCCAGAATACAATCAGGAGGAATCACAGGAACCGGAACTGATTCCATCTTGGAAGTGGAGAAAAGTTGTCATGGCAAAGCGTCAGCGCTTACATTCTTAGTACCGGGTAAAAATGAGACAATATAATTGAAACTAGACAAGAAAAGAGCGTATTGCGTTCTTCTGAGAGAGAGGCGTTTAGCCTCAGACAAGAATGTGAGATTCTTATGGTCTCACATGTCCGAAGTTACTCCACTCTGGAACAATAGGAATCTGCAGGAAGTGCTCTTGATTGGAAAGATTAAAGATTGGGACGTACAGGGTATTAGTAGGCTGATACAATTGTATGATGGTATTAACTTAAAAACTTTTTCGGACTCGAGAAGGGAATTTGATATACCACAGCACTCATTTTTTAGATACTTACAGATCCGACATGCTTTAGAAGTTCAGTTTAGGATGCAAGCATTAGAACGGAATAAAACTCCTTTTTTCCAAAATATACTCCAGGCGAGTACAACTAAGGGACTTATTTCTGAGATATATGGTCAGATATGTAAAGGAGCCACTACTAGGTGAGATCTTCGTAAGGACAGAGAGAGATGGGAAAAGGATACAGGGGAAATGTCACAGGAGCAGTGGAGGAGGATCTTGGAGATGGGACCAATGATCTTGGTCTCGCCTTCCCAGAGATGATCTCATCTGATGCTGATATATAGAGCCTACTATACTCCAAAGAGACTGTTTAAGTTTGGTAGAAGTCCAGACGAAAAATGTCCTAGATGTCAGGAGACCGGAGATCTCATCCATATGGTGTGAAGATGTCCAAAGTTATTCCGATACTGGGAGGGGGTTCTCAACACCACAGATGAGACCCTATGGGGTAACCCTGGAGAGGGAGGCTAGATCTTGCATACTGGGATACAGGAAGGAAGCACGGGAAAGGAAGAGTACCACAGTAGCAATACTAAGATGTCTATTTTAAGATAGAAAAAATCATTGCGATGAGATGGCAGTCAAGGACACCCCCGATAGTGAGGGATTGGATTATTGTTATAAATGAGACCATATGGAAAGAAAAAGTTGTTTATACAAAAAGAGGGAACCTTGGGGAATTTGAGAGGATGTGGAGACCCTGGTTGGATAAAATAGGATCCCCCTTAGAGGGGAGAGGATATAATAAGAGTGGAGAAATCATTTAACTAAGTGCTAAATAAGGAATTTACATACTAGACAATTTAGGCAGGAAATGTCTTAAAATAGCCTTTTTAAACTCCAGATAAGAGTAGGATGGGGGAAGGAAATGAACTATAGAGTGAAATAGGTAATTAGATCAGACATTATATTGTAAGTGTTGCATTTCTTTGCGTCTATGCGGGGGGGGGGGGGGGGGGGGTAAGGGAAGAAGAGGGGGTAAAGGGTGCTGGTATATATTGCAACATCAGAGTAAGAAAAAATATACGTGTAAAAAAAGTTTTTTTTTCTCTTTTTCTTTCTCTCTTTTCCCTTTTAGGCTGGGTTCACACTGGTCCGACAAACGCTCCGACATTGGGAGCTCATGTCGCATGACGTGTGAAATCCAACGTTTCCCTGTGGTAGCCGTCTTAACTGGTCCGAGACAAGTCGTTCCGACTTTAGAAATGCTCCCTGTACTACTTTGGTCCGACTTTGATCCTACTTCAGCCTATTGACTATCATTGAAGTCGGATCAAAATCGGATCGCCGTCTCGCATGATCCGACTTCGGCACGCGACTTGTGCTCAGATGATCTTGAGGGGGAACTCCGCGCCAAATTTTAAATAAAAAACAGGCATGGGTCCCCCCCAAGAGCATACCAGGCCCCTAGGTTTGGTATGGACCTTGAGGGGAACCCCCTACGCCGAAAAAACGGCGTGGGGGTCCCCCCCAATCCATACCAGACCCTTATCCGAGCGCGCAGCCTGGCCAGACAGGAATGGGGGTGGGGACGAGCGAGCGCCCCCCCCCTCCTGAACCATACCAGGCCGCATGCCCTCAACATGGGGGGGTTGGTGCCTTGGGGGAGAGGGGGGCGCGCTGCGGGCCCCCCCACCCCAAAGCACCTTGTCCCCATGTTGATGAAGACAAGTGCCTCTTCCCGACAACCCTGGCCGTTGGTTTCGGGGTCTGCGGGCGGGGGGGCTTATCGGAATCCGGAAGCCCCCTTTAATAAGGGGGCCCCCAGATCCCGGCCCCCCACCCTATGTGAATGAGTATGGGGTACATCGTACCCCTACCCATTCACCTAGGGAAAAAGTGTCAATTAAAAAAAAACACTACACAGATTTTTAAAGTAATTTATTAGACAGCGCCGGGGGTCTTCTTCCGGCTTCAGGGGTCTTCTTCCGACTTCGGGGGTCTCTCCGGTTCTTCTCCGCGCTCTCCGGGTCTTCTGCCGCTCTCCTCTGCTATCTTCTGCTCTTTTGCCGCTCTTTTGCTATAGCGGAGGAGCCCGGTCTGCTGCCTTCTTCTCTTCGGGGGTCTCTCCGGTTCTTCTCCGCGCTCTCCGGATCTTCTGCCAGGCTCCTCCGCTATTTTCTGCTCTTTTGCCGCTCTTTTGCTATAGCGGAGGAGCCCGGTCTTCAATCTTCTGCCTTCTGCCCTCTTCTCCTGATGTTGACACGACGCTCTCTCGGGTTGGAATGCACTCTGGACGCTCCGCTCTGACTTATATAGGCGGTGACCCCGCCCCCTTATGCCGTCACAGTCCCTGGGCATGCTGGGACTGTGACGTTTTAGGGGGCGTGGTCATCACCCGATGACCACGCCCCCTTATTCCGCCACAGTCCCAACATGCCCAGGGACTGTGACGGCATAAGGGGGCAGGGTCACCGCCTATATAAGCCATAGCAGAGCGCACAGAGAGCATTCCAGCCGGAGAGAGCGTCATGTCAACATCAGGAGAAGAGGGCAGAAGGCAGAAGATTGAAGACCGGGCTCCTCCGCTATAGCAAAAGAGCGGCAAAAGAGCAGAAAATAGCGGAGGAGCCCGGCAGAAGATCCGGAGAGCGCGGAGAAGAACCGGAGAGACCCCCGAAGAGAAGAAGGCAGCAGACCGGGCTCCTCCGCTATAGCAAAAGAGCGGCAAAAGAGCAGAAGATAGCAGAGGAGCCCGGCAGAAGACCCGGAGAGCGCGGAGAAGAACCGGAGAGACCCCCGAAGTCGGAAGAAGACCCCTGAAGCCGGAAGAAGACCCCCGGCGCTGTCTAATAAATTACTTTAAAAATCTGTGTAGTGGTTTTTTTTAATTGACACTTTTTCCCTAGGTGAATGGGTAGGGGTACGATGTACCCCATACTCATTCACATAGGGTGGGGGGCCGGGATCTGGGGGCCCCCTTATTAAAGGGGGCTCCCGGATTCCGATAAGCCCCCCGCCCGCAGACCCCGACAACCAACGGCCAGGGTTGTCGGGAAGAGGCCCTTGTCCTCATCAACATGGGGACAAGGTGCTTTGGGGTGGGGGGGGCCCGCAGCGCGCCCCCCTCTCCCCAAAGGCACCAACCCTCCCATTTTGAGGGCATGCGGCCTGGTACGGTTCAGGAGGGGGGGCGCTCGCTCGTCCCCACCCCCATTCCTGTCCGGCCGGGCTGCGTGCTCGGATTAGGGTCTGGTATGGATTGGGGGGGACCCCCAAGCCGTTTTTTCGGCGTAGGGGGTTCCCCTTAAGGTCCATACCAGACCCAAGGGCCTGGTATGCTCTTGGAGGGGGAACCCATGCCGGTTTTTTATTTAAAATTTGGCGCAGAGTTCCCCCTAAAGATTCATACCAAACACAGTGCCGGGCATTGGCGGGGATCCAAGTCGGATCCCCGTTCATTGAAAGTCGGACACATGCCGGCTTCATGTCGCAGGGCAAAGTCGGATCCAAAGTAGGACGGCTGTCGTGTCGCACCAGTGTGAACCCAGCCTTATTGCTGATTGTAATGAGTATCTTGTCATGATATTTTGTATTGTGAAAAAACAAATAAAAGGTAAATAAAAATAAAAAAGAATGTGAACCGGCACAGTGGTACCTTTAAGGAGATGTCTCCATTCTTTCAGGGCTAAAATGATCGCTAACAGCTCTCTGTCACCAATCTCATAATTGCGCTCCGCAGGTGACAATTTCTTGGAAAAGTAGCCACAAGGATGCATGGCGCTCTCAGAGGTAGGACATTGAGACTGAAGGGCGCCAACTCCAGTCTCAGAAGCATCAACCTCAAGGATAAAAGGTAAATTAGGATCAGGATGTGCCAACACAGGAGCAGAAACAAAGGTAGCCTTGAGACTCTCAAAGGCCTTAATGGACTCCGGAGACCAACTCTGTGGGTTACCGTCCTTTTTGGTCATATCAGTCAGGGGCTTGACCAGAGATGAGAAGTTACGAATAAACTTCCGATGATATAGATCAATCAATAGTTCAATGCTCAATCAGCGGCGGGTGCCGGCAGAATCTGGTCCGCGGTACCCACCGCTGGGCTCCCACTGTGTGTGATCAAAGCGGGAGCGATGCGTGCCCCCTACCCGGAAGAGTGGGATCACGTACTGTATATATGAAGTAGTTAATGCACAATCTGGTTTGTAGCGCCATTCTTTTAAATGGCACCCCAACATAGTACTACTGTAGAGGGCAACACACCCAAATTGCACCACACCACAATGCTCCATTAACAAGAAGGGTCATATCTGTTTTTCCTCGCATTTTGGTGTGCTTCCAGCACATTTAAAATGAATTGTTTTAATGCAAGGTAATGCTTTGCTTTAACCCCTATAGTGTGACTGTGCCCTTAGTGTAAACAGCTCCACTTGGAAAATCTCATCAATTGAATCCCATAAGAACTGGGTCATTTATTCTATCCAGATCCACTAATGTTATGCGTTATACATTTTTGGATACAATAAAAAAGATATTATTTCTATGGTCCTAGAACCCCACAACTAGACAAACATTTGGGCAGGAACTAAGTCCTGCTTGCAGAAGAACTTACCAGCTTTAGAAGAGTTAATTTAAGGTCCTATCGCAGTGGTATCTGGTCCCCTCACACATTAATAAGTTTGTCCCTACTTCTACTTGTTTCAGGGGTTTTGGGGAGCCAGGCGCCATCTCCACATATGGTGGACATGTCCCCTAGTACGCACATTCAGGGCTGACGTGTTTGAGATGATCTCTTAACTTTTTCATGCTTCACTATCCCCAGAGCCCACAGTGGCGGTAGTAAACACTGCTTGGTGACTTGTACCTAAAGGTAGGCTTATAATAAAGATTACCTGTAGGTACATGGAACATCTAAACATGCACCATTTAGGAGATATTCAATATTTCTGGTGACGTCACCGGCGCATGAGCACTGTGCTCTCTAGCGATGGCATCTTGAGTATGCCGTCCCTTCAGAGCGTGTGTGGGCCTGACCTACTCACCCTGCGCACAGCGGGTACTCTTCACGTGTACGCGCTCACCAATGCCCGGGACCAGGCGGGGCCACATTCATGTAAAAGTCAACATTAAGGGAGGAATATGGCTTGGAACGGCATGGTGTGAGGAGCACAGGTCAGGAACTCTGCTTGAGAACAATAATTTTTCTATAATCCTGTGGCTTTCCTGCTTCTCTTCTGCCTACCGTGCACTACCCGGTTTCTCCCTCTAGCTGGAACATCATGTCTCCACCGAAGAAGGCGACGGATACCATCTAGAAGCTGCACAAATTCAGGCTTAAGGAGAAGGACACTCCGGGGGAAAATGGCGCCTCCACGCCTTCTACCAGTGATCCAGCTAGTGCTGATACCGCACAGGTCCTGGAGGCAATATCCAACTGCCAGAGCACCCTGACGAGCAAAATAGAGGAGGTGAATATTGATATTTCCTTTATTAGGCAAGGCCTCCAGAAACAGAGAGTGGGTTACAGTGGCAGATAACTGGCTCAGCTATGTGGAGGATGACCTGCCGCCATTGCAGGTCACCACTGAGAGACTTCAACATCAACTGCATGCTGTTCAGCAAAAACAGGACAACATGGAGAAAGTCAACATTAAGGCGGAACCCTGGCTTAGAGATAGACCATATACTGTGTGCAGTAGTAAAAACATATAGAGTTTCTATGTGAACCTTTCTGTCCCATATCACTACACAGCTTTGCTTGATGAAAATTGCAATTAGGAGGGACACCACTGAGTTAATGCCCTCCCCTCCAGTCCAGCATAACTCTGCCACCTCACTCCCAGTGACAGAATGCAGTCCCAGTTTGCACAAAGCGTGGATCTCCTGCGTTCCTGTTGAAGACTTGCTCGGCTGACGTCCCTTCTGGCTCCTGATCCTGCTTGCTGTACTACTACATTGATCTCTGGCTCTCTGACATTGGCATTGGCTGACTACCAGATCTGGTTACTGAACTCTGGCTATGTATTGACTACGCTTACTCTGTTTACCTTTTTATTATTATTAAACAAGTGTGATTAACTGTACTTCTGTCTCGGTCTGATTCATGGTTTCTGACAGTTTTACAGGCCCTGTTTTTCAGGTATGCCATGTATCACCATGCACCCCTTTGAATAACTTCATAACAGGCTCAAGTACAATTAACAAAGCTTGTAGGCTGCGATGGTACAATTCCCCAACATTTTAGTTCCTAACTAACTAATTCTCAACTGCCAAGGCATACCTTTACAGGTAGAAGTCAATAATGGCAAGGTCTTTAGTAGGTAGATTCCTTTAGGGTGGTGTTGATCCAAGGTTGCTCCAGGTTACATCCTTATCTGACCTGGACCTTCTTTCCCTTTCCCATGCTATTTCGCTCACTCCCTGAGCCTGGCCTTCCCCCTAATTTATAGGCTGGACAGGATGTAGGGCAGAACCCAAAAAGCCCAGGAAACCGGCAGACCCAAAGTTAACCCTTCCCTTCCTAGGTAGCCCATATTCCCTAGCTCACAGCAACCCACCATGGCTCCCATGCGCATGTGCGGGAGTGACACTATTGTGACTGAGCCATTCAAACGGCCGGGGCCCGCAAACCCGGAAGGGAGACCGGGTGATGGCAGCAGTGACAGCGCGCCGCTGGAGGACTTTCTTTTAAGGTAAGTCTTTCATAATGTGCTACTAGCATATTAGCACCTTATTACCTTAAAGTGGCTCTAAAGGCAGAAGGTTTTTTATCTTGTCGCATTCTATGCATTAAGATAAAAAATCTTTTGTGTGCTGCAGCGCCCCCAGCCCCTCCCCCCCTTATACTTACCCCATCTTGATCCAGCGATGTGCATGAGAGCCTCGGCTCTCAGGGACTCTACCTCCTGATTGGATGAGACAGCAGCGGGCGCCACAGCCAATGAGGAGAGAGAGTACGTGAGGCCAAGCTGTGGCTCTCTGTGTGAATGGACACACACAGCAGCTGCTTAGGAGTGAGCTTGCTCAAGTGCCCCTACAGCAAGCTCTGGGGACACTCGGCAGGAGGGAGGAGCCAGGAGCGCCGGCAGAGGACCCGGAAGGGAAGGAGCAGGGGTGCTCTGTGCAAAACCACTGCACAGAGCAGGTAAATATAACATGCTTAAAGCGGGGCGCCGCCGAAAATTTTTTTTTTAAAAGTCAGCAGCTACAAATACTGCAGCTGCTGACTTTTAAAACATGGACACTTACCTGTCCAGGGCGCCCGCGATGTCAGCACCCGAGGCCGAAGCGTCTCTCCGTCCTCGGGTGCTGCCGCCTCCATCTTCGGTAAGGGAATCAGGAAGTTAAGCCGTGCGGCTTCACTTCCCGGTTCCCTACTGCGCATGCGCGAGTCGCGCCGCGCAATAAGGATGCTCCCTGCTGCCTCTGGGACCCGTGTGTTTCCCAGCAGGCAGCGGGGAGGGAGCAGGAAGTGGCGTAAATAACCGCAGATTCTGCGGCTATCTATGCCGGAAGTGGGTACAGATACCTGTAATATACAGGTATCTGTACCCCCCTCCCCCCTGAAAGGTGCCAACTGTGTCACCGGAGGGGGGGAGGAATCTGATGAGTGGAAGTTCCACTTTTGGGTGGAACTCCACTTTAATCTTTTTGTTTTTTTAAATCCAAGCCTTTAATGTCACTTGAAATTGCAGTGGAATTTTTTTTCAGACTTTAATACAGCTTTAGTAAAAACAACTTAAAGCTCCCTAAAAGGCAGTTCAAACTTCTCCTGCAGGTGACCACTGCTGCTAAACAGACGCTGGCGAAGTCCTTGAAAACATCCAAGCTGTGCCTCATTAAAACCATAAATAGGATCACACAGGCCATGATCCATGGTAGGACAGAAGCAACCTTGCAAGATAGAATCCCTGCGTATGCCAAGTTGTGGCGCCCTTGCATAGCACACTTTCTCCCACAGGGTTTTGACAAATCCCTCCTAGAACCTGGACCCTTTACCAGGTGCCCCAATTGCTCTCTCATTCTTTATAAGATGTGTAGTTCTGCATGCCCCCAAGAACCCTTCTTCCTTTTCCCCTCCCTCCTTCTCTTCTATATCTGTTTATGTCCTATTCTTGTATTGCTTCTAAATATGAATACAAGTGCTGCTGAACTTGTTGCTCTTATGCTCCTGTACCTCTTCAATGGCAATTATTTGCATATGTTGATGTCACAATGAATACTGTATTTGCTGCTTTGTGAAAATAAAAACCTATTGAACCAAAAAATATATATATTTTTGTAATGAAGACAATATTTCCTACCTTTTTTGAAGTAGACATTAGGACCCTGACAAGAAGAAGGAGTGAACTGCCAGCCTTGTGTATGGATAGGCTTGTAGCTGCTTTGTCTGCATCTTACCTTGAGATATTACACTCCTTAGTGTTCTCAGCAACTTCTGTTAAAATAACGATTGATATTTGGTTGCTCATGAGGTTATTTTTGTCACTGCTGTAACAGTAACCTTGGACAGCTTAGAAGTTCACTAATGACCTTTGGTTAACCATTTTGATATGTTTAATGGAGACTTTCTAGCGTATACAGTACATACACCAAATTCAAAAAACATAGAACTTTTGACCCCAGACTTTGGAACCTTCTGCTGTAAGCGCTGACTGACGATGCTCCCACAGGGGGTCTCTGACTGCCTGGGCTCACAGGAAGTGGGTTTTTTAGTCTGGAAAAGGAACACCGTTGTATTGCGGAGTGGTAGAACATTGCCAGAGTAAATATTGCAGCAGGAACTGCATTTTTTTTGTGTTTGCATATGGTGGGCAATAAATAAAAATAAAACAAAAAAGCTAGTGTTTTAATTGGAAAAGTAAAGTAACCAGTTAAAGCCAATCAGAAGAGATTTATGCCAGACCAGCATAAAACAGATTACGATTGGCTGCTATAGGAAATGCATTTTGCACCTAGTTACATAGTAGGTTGAAAAAAGACCATCAAGTCCAACCTGTGTGTGTGATTATATGTCAGTATTACATTGTATATCCATGTATGTTGTGGTCGTTCAGGTGCTTATCTAATAGTTTTTTAAACTACTGATGCTCCCCCGCTGAGACCACCGCCTGTGGAAGGGAATTTCAGATCCTTGCCTCTTTTACAGTAAAGAACCCTCTACGTAGTTTAAGGTTAAACCCCTTTTCTTCTAATTTGAGTGGCCACGTCTCTTGTTAAACTCCCTTCCGCAAAAAAGTTTTATCCCTATTGTGGGGTCACCAGTACGGTATGTATAAATTGAAATCATATCCCCTCTCAAGCGTCTCTTCTCCAGAGAGAATAAGTTCAGTGCTCGCAAACCTTTCCTCATAACTAATATCCTCCAGACCCTTTATTAGCTTTGTTGCCCTTCTTTGTACTCGCTCCATTTTCAGCACTCCAGGTGCGGCCGGACCAGAGTCTTGTAGAGTGGGAGAATTATCGTTTTATCTCTTTTTTAATGCATGCCAATATTCTGTTTGCTTTGTTAGCAGCAGCTTGGCATTGCATGCCATTGCTGAGCCTATCATCTACTAGGACCCCCAGGTCCTTTTCTCATCCTAGATTTCCCCAGAGGTTCTCCCCCCAGTGTATAGATTGCATTCATATTTTTGGCACTCAAATGCATTATTTTACATTTTTCTACATTAAACCTCATTTGCCATGTAGTTGTCCACCCCATTCATTTGTTCAGATCTTTTTGCAAGGTTTCCACATCCTGCGGAGAAGTTATTGCCCTGCTTAGCTTAGTATCATCCGCAAATACAGAGATTGAACTGTTTACCTCATCCTCCAGGTTGTTTATGAACAAAATAAATAGGGTTGGTCCCAGCACAGAATCCTGGGGGACCCCACTACCCACCCCTGACCATTCCGAGTACTCCCCATTTATCACCACCCTCTGAACTCGCCCTTGTAGCCAGTTTTCAATCCATGTACTCACCCTATGGTCCATGCCAACGGACTTTATTTTGTACAGTAAACGTTTATGGGGAACTGTGTCAAATGCTTTTGCAAAATCCAGATACACCACGTCTACGGGCCTTCCTTCATCTAGATGGCAACTCACCTCCTCATAGAAGGTTTATAGATTGGTTATAGATTGGTTTGGCAAGAATGATTGTTCATGAATCCATGCTGATTACTGCTAATGATACCGTTCTCATTACTGAAATCTTGTATATAGTCCCTTATTATCCCCTCCAAGAGCTTGCACACTATTGATGTTAGATTAACTGGTCTGTAATTCCCAGTGATGTATTTTGGGCCCTTTTTAAATATTGGTGCTACATTGGCTTTTCTCCAATCAGCTGGTACCATTTTGTCAGTAGACTGTCAGTAAAAATTAGAAACAATGGTCTGGCAATTATTTGACTGAATTCCCTAAATACCCTCAGATGCAAGCCATCTGGTCCCAGTGATTTATTTATGCTAAGTTTCCCAAGTCTAATTCTATTTCTGTCCTTTGTTAAGCATTGGGGTGCTTCCTGTGATGTGTCATGAGGATAAACACTGCAGTTTTGGTTACTGAAGCCCCCCGATTCTCTCGTGAAACTGAAGACTGAGAAGAAGAATAACATCAATACCTTCGCCATCTCCCCATCCTTTGTAACCAGATGTCCTTCCTCATTCTTTATGGGGCCAATATGGTCTGTCCTCCCTTTTTTACTGTTTACATACTTAAAGAATTTCTTGGGATTTTTTTTTGCTCTCCTAAGCTATGTGTCTTTCGTATTCTATCCTAGCCGCCCTAATTGCACCCTTACATTTCTTTGCATTCTGCATTCTTTATAAAATCTGAATGCTGATGATGATCCCTCCACCTTGTATTTTTTGAAGGCCTTCTCCTTTGCATTTATATGCATTTCTACATTGGAATTAAGCCATCCAGGACTTTTGTTCGCTCTTTTAAATTTATTACCCAATGGGATGCATTGGCTAATGCCCTTATTTAATATGCTCTTACAGCAAACCCATCTCTCCTCTGTGTTCTTTGTTCTTAAGATTTTATCCCAATTCATGCCTTCTAGCAAGGTTCATAGTTTAGGGAAGTTGGCTCTTTTGAAATTCAGTGTCTTTGTATTACCCTTATATTTCCTATTTGTGTGATTTATAAGTCAATTGACCTGTGATCGCTGTTTCCTAAATTGCCCCGTATTTCCACATCCGTGATCAGGTCTGTATTGTTGGTAATCAGTAGATCCAGTTTATTTCTAGTTGGTGCGTCTACCATCTGAACATTGAAATTGTCCTGCAAGACATTTAGAAACTGGCGAGCCTTAGATGAATGTGTGGTTCCCTCCTCCCAGTCTATGTCTGGATAATAAAAATCCCCTATTATGATAAAACTTCCCATCCTTGCTGCTAATCCAACTTGTGATAGGTGATCCGTCTCCCCTTCCTCCCTCAGGTTAGGGGGCCTATATCATACTCCCAGTATTATTTTGCCCTTAGCTTAATTCCTTTGGAGCTCTACCCATAAGGATTCCACCTCCTGCCTAGCTCCCTTAGTGATGTCATCCCTCACATTCACTTGTACAATATTCTTGATATATAGGCATACCTCTTCCCCTTTTTTTACCCTCTCTATCCCTGTGATAAAGGGTATACCCTTGAATGGTTGCCAGCCAATCATGAGAGCTGTTGAACCGGGTCTCTGAAATTCCTACAAAATCCAACCCTCTTCGTACAACAGTATCTCTAGTTCACCCATCTTGTCCGCCAGGCTCCTGGCATTGGTGAACATGCCACGTAATTTTGACCGGTCACATACTATCCTCTTATTGGGTGTTCTGAGATTGCAACTAGGACTTGTTACTAGACAACATACAGTTTGGCGTTTCAGGTCTTTGTTACAGATTGCCCTCTCTGTCCTTCTAAGAATTGAGTCCCCTCCCACCAGAATCTGTCTTTCCTTTCCCTTCGCTTCCCCCCACTCTAACTGGAGGAGTTCTTCCCCTGGCAGCTAGGAGAGTCCCTCAGCTCCAGCAGTACTGGTCCCTGACTGGTTTCACCAATGTCACTCAATAGAGCGTACTTATCGGGATGCTCCAGCCCTGGATCGGCCTCATTGGCACTTCCCCCTCTACCCTTCCTGACTGTCACCCATCTACTCTTTCCTAGTGCCTGCATCTCTTTGTCTCCACCCACTTTGTACTGGCCCCTACCGGCACCTGCCGTGTACGTTCCTGTCTCTCCTTTAGTATGGAGGAGGGTCTTCTCAGTGCTGACAGTTCCTTCCCCAGATTCAGAACCTGGCCTTCCAGGGAAACAATGTGCTTACATTTTGCGCAGCAGTATTTGCCCTCGATCGGATAATCAAGGAGCGCATACATGCCACAAGATGTACACCGAGTTGCATCTCCACACCCACCAGGCATCGTACCTACTAATTTAATGAGGATTGGGGATTATAACCTGTCCAAATGACCTAAAAACTAGCTTCCTGACACTAATACTCAACAAGATAATACACAGGTACTCAACAAGACAATACACAAGCACTCTCTGACCAACGTGCACTCGCAGACCAACGTGCACACCCACAGTACATGAGTACTAACGATCCACACACACTACTCAGACATCACTCAGGTACTCACAATGCACAGGTACTACCTGACACTAATACTCAATACAGCCCACATGCACTCGTAGCACTCATGTACTTACAATACTGTCACGAGGGCCATGTACATGATGTGAGACCGAAGTAGTGGGGAGGCTTCCCTTGCACCTCGGGTCCTTAAAGCCCCTGGAGATAGAGACAGAGACTTGGTGGACACCGAGTGGAAGGGGTACCAGGGGTGCGGAGCACCAAGCAAGCCTTAGTCCAAGATCCGAGCCGAGGGCAAGTCCAGTTGGGCAACGAAGCATAAAAGGGTTAATCAGAAGAAGAATGGTCAAGATTCAAGCCGAGGTCGGTTCCAATCTGGCAGCTGAGTAGAAAAGGGGCAAAGAAGTAGAATGGTTAAGGTACAAATCCGAGGTCAATGGCAAGCAGCAATTAAGAGTAGTCAATTAGGTTTCCAGGTCACAACAGGTTCAGACAGATCACACACTAGCACAGGAACAAGGGGGAACTGAAGATAATCCAGCAATTTGGCAGTGTCTGGGCTGGGCTTCCATAGGGAAGTTTAAGGTCACTTCCTGTGTGCCTCCTGGGCATTTTCCTGCCTTTTTCCATCAGGTTGATGTCACTTCCTGTGCGCCTCCTGGGTATTTTCCCGCCTTTTTCCATCAGGTTGAGGTCACTTCCTGTGCACGTCCTGGGCATTTTCCTGCCCCATTCCATCAAGTCTTCTGCGCATGTGCGGGTTGGCGCCCTGAGGCGTCTTTGGCGCAAGCTCAGTTGGCACGGATTTCCTCTTGCGGCAACGTGCCATTGGTGCATGCGTAGTAAGCCGTGGACTCTTACAAATACACAGGTACACACTCACCCTACGCGGGTACTTGATCCCTGTTATAACCTCTTGTTTTCAACTCTGTTTTTTTTAACTCACCACTTAGTCCAGTTCCACTAAGTTTGTTTTTTTAACTCACCACTTAGTCCAGTTCCACTTGGTCTAAGTTCCAGCAAGCTCAAAGATGAGCAGGCTCACAATGACTTCTACAGAAAGTTATATAGGCCTCAAGCACCTCTGACCAATTAACCACTCCCCTTAATTAGTAGGCTGAAGGAAGCAAAGAAAAAAAGCTGTTTAAAAAGTGACAGAAAAAGGTGTTAAAAAGTAAATGCACCTGATACAGGATTTGAATAAGCCCAGTACAGTAGGCTGGTTCCCTGCCAAGACGGCTCCTGCCAGGAAGTGAGAATAATTTATTTTCAGATGACACCTGACTTCTAAATCCTTGGTTTCAAGTTTCTGATGCTGGGTCCTAACACCAGGAGGCGAGGATTGGCTTCCCAAACATGTGATCTGTGGGAATGGTCCATAAGAAGCATTTATAACACTCAAAACATGTTGAGCTGGATCTAGAGCTGGACCTACCGATCCCAGGCTGTGACCCTTTCTGACTATTGTTTGCCCTAGGGCATATTTTTGTGGGACTATCCATATAGTCAGGTAGCCAAGATTCCATTGGGAGATGGGTACCTGCTATTTTTGTATGATGTGCATTACTTTGACATCTTAACCACTTGCCGCCCGCCATATAGCAAAATGACGGCGGCAAAGTGGTTTTAATATCCTGACCAGACGTCATATGACATGATCAGGATATTGAGCTGCTGCGCGCCCCCGTGGGGGGGGGGGGGGGGCGCGCATCGCGGCGATCGTTGTTGCGGTGTGTCAGTCTGACACACCGCAACTCCGATCTAGGTAAAGAGTCTCTCTGACGGATACTCTGTACCACAAGATCACGGCTGATCATGATGTAAATAGGAAGAGCTGGTGATCGGCTTTTCCTCACTCGCGTCTGACAGACGTGATTAGAGGAGAGCCGATCGGCTGCTCTCCTGACAGGGGGGTCTGTGCTGATTGTTTATCAGCACAGCCCTTCCTCGGATCCCGCCCAGGACCACCAGGGAAGCCGCCCAGGACCACCAGGATGGCCACCACACTGGACCACCAGGTATGCCCCATATACCCCCAGGGAAATACCAATATGTGCCCAGGCAGCTGCCAATCTGTGCCCAGGCAGCTGCCAATCAGTGCCCACTCCAATGCCTACCACTGCCAGTGCCACCAGGGATGCCTATCAGTGCCTCATATCAGAGCCGCGTATCAGTGCCCATCAGTGCCACGTATCAGTGCCCAGCAGTGCCGCCTATCAGTGCCCATCAGTGCCCAGTAGTGCCGCCTATCAGTGCCCATCAGTGCCGCCTATCAGTGCCACCCTATCAGTGCCCATCAGTGCCGCCTTTCAGAAGAGGTTAATAGTGTTTTTAAGGTTTATGTAGATTAAAAAACAGTATTTGTAAAGGGGTTGTATTGGTAAATTAAAAAAATAAAAATAAATAACAAACAGGTCTATACTTACCTGCTCTGTGCAATGGAATCACACAGAGTGGCCGGGAACCTCTTCCTTTCGGGTCCCCCGCTGGTGCTCCTAGCCCCTCCTCTCTGGCTAGTGCATTTGTGCGTGATCACACCCGAGTCCCTCGGCTGCGTCCATTGACAGAGACAGCAGGGACTGGCCCCCGCCCCTGCTTCCTTGTCGATGGCTTTGATTGACAGAAAATGGCTCCTGGTGCCCCAATAAGGCCAGTGAGACCCAGAAGTGAGGGGAGTGAAGATCTGCAGACGTGCACGGCGCTGGATCGAATGAGGTCTCAGGCAAGTAAAGGGGGGCTGAGGGGGGCGATGCTGACACATAAACATTTTTTACCTTAATGCAAGGAATGCATTAAGGTAAAAAAAACATTTAGATTTTACAATCCCTTTAAATAATCTATAGTTGTGTGGTGTACAAAGTCCGTTGATATCCACAGTGCCACCCTGTGGTGACATAACTATTTTATGTGCAGCAGCTGGTTCTGTGAATCAGAAAACTTCAAGGTCCGGCCAGGGCCATCTTTAATATTGATTGGACCCTGGGCAAACATTTTCTTGCCCCCCCCCTCCATGCAATTTCGCTCTCCACCTGCTCTGAGACATACAATAAATAGCAACTAGACTCAAAATCAGTTTAATGAATCAGAACAGGCAGCAATTGTGATTGTTTGCTTGAGGGTACAGTGAATCATTACCGCTCATTGACTGGCTGTTGGAGATTACAGTACACATTGTGGTTCACTGATTATTTGAGTTACAGCACATGACTTCTGCTTGTTGATTGGTTGCTAGAGATTACTGTACATCAATACTGCTCACTGACTGGTTGCTAGAGGTTGCTAGACATTCTTACCCCTCACTAATTGTTTGCTAGAGGTTACTGCATATTATTACTGCTCACTGATTGGTTGATAGAGGTTACTGCACATCATTACTGCTCACTGATTGGTTGCTAAAGGTTACAGCACATCATCTCCTCACTGCCAGCACACCATGGACTGAGGAGATGAGGGGACCCATCAATAGACAGAAAACTCCTAGGGATCCTGGGATTTCTGGTATCAGTGGCAATGCTGGGGGGGGGGGGGGGTGATCAGTGGCAATGCTGGGGGGTTGATGGGATCAGTAGCAGTGGTGGGATGATGGAATCAGTTAAAGGCAGTACACCGTGGCAAATTCTGAATCATGTAGAGCAAAGCTGGGAATCTTTGGCAAGTATATAGTGGGAATTCTACACTGACCACCAATTTAATGGGGAATTTACAATTACCACCAATGTGAGGGGGGATTTACATTGACCACCAATTTTAGAGGGAATTTGCACTGACCCCCATGTAACGGGGGATTTTATACCACCCACCAATATAAAGAGGGATTTCTACACTGACACTAATGTAATAGGAGCATTTACAATGTCCTCCATGGGGGAATATACAATGACCTCCATGTAAGGGGGAATTTACACTGACAACCATTGTCGAGGAGATTTGTACTGACCACCAATGTAAGGTAACACTCCTGGGGCATGGCCGAGCGAGGCATGTAAGAGGACGTGCAGCGGTTAGCTGCGCTGAACATCCTGAGGAATCCGAGCTACAGCACCGCTATCCTGTGACCTACAGCCTCGAGACAGACACCGCTGCACTCTGCGGAATCCCCTGAGTATAGGGCCAGTATCATTTGTGTGTTTCACAATGTCCAGGCGCGGACAAGGCCCCCCCCCGCCGGACACCCCGGCCCAAGATGGCGGTCTCCCGCCCCGCCCTGCCAAGGAAGCAGCCCAGCGCCTTTTCGGCAATAGGAGGAAAGACACTCCATCCACCCCAGGGAATAGCGGACACAATCCAGAGGAGGACAACAGGGACCTGGATGACACCCCTCCGAACCTGGCTCATCCACCTGCTCTGTCGTCCCTGTCTCACGGCCCCACACAGCAATCCAGTATGGCGTCTCCCAGCATGCAGGGCAATGATGATAACACTGACCCAGAGCCAACACTCAGTAAAATCCTGGCTGCAGTCACTACCTGCAACTCCTCTATTACTAACCTAGCAGGGGAGGTGAAAAGCATGAAAATGGAAATATCATTTGTGCGGCAGGATATGCAAAATTTGCGTGAACGCACTTCTGCAGTGGAAGGGCGCATTAGCACACTGGAGGATGAATGGCAGCCATTACAGAGGGATGTTAAATACACTCACTCCATGGCAGGGGCCAACGCATCTAAGTTGGAGGACAAGGAGAACCACCTACGCAGAAACAACGTACGTGCGGTGGGCATCCCGGAAAAGGCAGAAGGCAAGAATCATGTGGCGTTCATCGAAGCATGGTTAGCTAACACGTTTGGGAAAGATGCTTTTTCATCTATGTTCGCGGTTGAGAGAGCCCATAGGGTCCCAGCACGCCCGCCACCACAGGGTGCACCCCCGAGACCCTTCCTGTTCCGTCTGCTCAATTACAGGGACAGGGACACCATACTGTCTAAAGCCAGGGTTGCTCCTTCTCTCAAAGTGGATAATGCAAAAATCTCACTGTTCCCTGATTTTTCGGCGGAAGTACAAAGGCAAAGGGCGAATTTCCTGGATATCAAGAAACATATGAGGGCAGTGAATGTTCAATATTTTATGCTATACCCAGAAAAATTGAAGGTACTCGCCAATGGATCATCTAATTTTTTTGACAATCCTACTTTCACCATGCACTGGCTGGACAGGGAGGAGCGCAATCTAGAGTGACGCCAGCTTGAAAACAGAAAGAATTCTTTTAATCGGTGCAAAGCACATGATATGTGCTGTGCAGTGGGGCAGGTTACATCTGTTTGATCTTACGATCTATTGGTCCCACTATGCACTACACAGCTAATCTACCACGTTCTGGGACATACATTAAGGTATCAAGTTTGACACTCGTTATCTGGTCTATTTACCTCTCTGGCTACTTTATTGCGCCCCCAGCAACCTGGTCCTGAGCGGATTTATCCCCCCTCATGTTGAGGGGCATCCTATGATTACTTGGGTCCTGTTGACCTGGAACTACGGTTTTGATTCTCTTTTTGTTCTCTTACAATTTTTATTTCAACAGTTTTACTTTTCTTTTTCTTTTCATTTTTTTCTACAAATGAGTCTGAAATGGGTAAATCCACAGTTGTCTATTCTTCAATTTAACACTAGAGGGAGCACCAAACGTGTTATTACTGCTGTTTATAATGACATACTACATTATGGGCTACAGAGGACAAGCCAGTAATACTCCCCCATATTCTGTCTTAAAGCGGAGTTCCACACAAAAATGGAACTTCTGCTTTTCGGAACCCTCCCCCCCTCCGGTGTCACATTTGGCACCTTTCAGGGGGGAGGGGGGTGCAGATACCTGTCTAAGACAGGTATTTGCACCCACTTCCGGCATAGACTCCCATGGGAGTCTATGCCTCTTCCCGTCCCCACCGTGCTGTCTGCTGGGAACACACAGCTCCCAGGAGAGAGCGGGGACCACTTGGGATGCGCAGCGCGACTCGCGCATGCGCAGTAGGGAACCGGGAAGTGAAGCCGCAACTCTTCACTCCCTGATTCCCTCACCTAGGATGGCGGCGGCAGCTGCCGAGAACCGAGTGGGTTCTCGGCATCCCCTGCCGACATCGCTGGACCCTGGGACAGGTAAGTGGCCATGTATTAAAAGTCAGCGGCTGCAGTATTTGTAGCTGCTGGCTTTTAATATTTTTTTTTTTTGGGCGGTGTGGGTGGACCCCCACTTTAATGTACTATGTCTGCCAATGCTGGTTAAGGGACTACTCTTCCTCTCATGGAAGGTGAGGGGTTTGAGTGATAGGACAAAGCGAGGGGCAATGTTTCATTATTTAACTAGAATGAAACAACATGTCGTGTGTCTCCAGGAGACACACTAACAGCCTGACTCTGTCCGCCTGCTTAAAGCTTTTACATTTCCAGTACAATTCCATTCCACCTACTCCTCTTTTTCTAGGGGCGTAAGCGTGCTGATTAATAAGAATATCTCTTTTCATTGTATGGAGAAGCAGTTTGACAGAGAGGGTAAATTTGTGTTCCTGTTGAGCAGCCTGGGGGGCTTCAGATGTATTGTTGCAGCAATGAATATTCCTCCACCCTTTAATTCAGATCCCCTGAATAAATTAGCACAATTTATGGCATTGCACCCCAGGACTCCCGTTTTGGCTCTGGGGGACTTCAAAAACATTATTGACCCACAATTGGGCAGGGTGTCCACCCGCCATGGAGCTAAAAGAGTGATGGCCCGCACATCCCCATTTGCCGCTTTAGTATCTGAGCTGGGTCTGCGGGACATCTGGAGAGGGCGTAACAAGGATGTACAGTGCTACTCCTGCCACTCTGCCTTTCATGGAGGCCTCTCTAGAATAGACATGGGTATAGGAAATGATATGCTGCTCCCACATGTCCTGGATGCGGCCTATGAACCACGCCTCCTCTCAGATCACTCTTCATTTTGGGTGTGGGTGGATACTGCAGCTCCATCTATCAGACCGATGTAGAGAGTTAATCCGTTTTGGTTAACCTTACTCCCCACCCCAGACCCCATCTTTGGCGAGCTAAAGGAATTTCTGATGTTCAATAAACAATCTGCTAGTGGGGCAGTAGTATGGGATGCTATAAAAGCATTCTTACGGGGTCTCCTCATACGGGAGATATCTGGTATAAAGAAAAGATCTAGAGAATGGGAGGACACGGCCCGCCTTGAGTTACAACGTAGAGAGATGGCTCTGGTAGGGGACCCTACTCCAGCCAACCAAAATAGCTGGAATGAGGCCCAATCCTTATATAACAAGATGGTATTGTCAACAGCTAAAAAAAAAAAAAAAAGATATTTTCTTCAACAGAACAATTTTGAGGAAGGAGAGAATACAGGTCACTTACTGGCTATGGTCGCTAAGGCGCAGCAGGATTCCACCTCCATTACTGAGATCAAAAAACCTAATGGTGAGGTTAGCACTTCTACTACTGATATTTTGGATACGTTTCAGCCATTCTAAGCAGACTTATACATCTCTAAAACTAACAATATCCCCTCTGACTTGGCTCTGTTTTCGGGGGAATGTGCCTTTCCCCAGGTATTCGCGGCCGAAAAAGAAGCACTAGATTCCCCAATCACAATAGAGGAACTGACTGAGGCATTGGTAGATGCATCAAACCATAAATCTCCTGGATCAGATGGACTGCCTGTCGAGGTATACACCAGGTATGGGTCGATCCTCCTAGCTCCGCTATTGCGGGCCTTACAAGACATCTACCTGACTCGATGAAGGTGGCCATTATAGTGGTCCTTCCCAAGCCAGGCAAGGATAGACAGATACTGGACTCATACCGTCCCATATCGCTTCTTAATATTGATGTCAAGCTGCTGGCCAGGGTCCTTGCCAACAGACCAATCCGGATTCATTCCGACGCAGTCTACGGCAGACAACATCCAACGCCTCTTTCTCAATATCCAAACTCCAGTAGATAACACCGGGGGTAGGGCCATTATGTCCTTGGACGTTGCCAAGGCTTTTGACAGCGTTGAGTGGCCCTATCTCTGGGAAATCCTGTCTGGCTTTGGCCTGGGGAATGTTTTTATCAACTGGGTGAAGGTACTTTACTCTGAACCCCGGGCCAGGGTGCGAGTTAATAACTCCCTCTCCCTGCCCTTCCAGTTACACCGGGGTACTCGTCAGGGCTGCCTGCTATCTCCCCTTTTATTTGCACTAGCAGTAGAGCCCCTTGCAATGTTAATTCGCAATAATGGGGACATTGTGGGATTCCGCAGGGGCCAGCTGGAGGACAAGTTGTTCCTTTACGCTGATGATGCCTTACTATATTTGGCGGACTCCGGTGACTCACTGCGGACTCTGATGGCAACCATTACTAAATTCAGTGATTTCTCCAGATTTACTATTAATTGGTCCAAATCCGTACTTATGCCCCTAGATCCACTAGTATCACCTCTCCCCTCAGAGGCGTCCCAAATTACCATTGTTAACACTTTTAAATATTTGGGAGTAATGATATTACGGGACCCTACTGAATACTTGAAACTTAATCTAGCACCCCTAATGGAAAGACAACGTGTTAAATGTCAGGGATGGTGTAAGCTCCCACTATTAGTGGTAGGGCGGGTAAACCTGATCAAAATGATCTGGGCCCCACAGCTCCTATACATCTTCCACAATTCCCCTATGTGGATTCCCAACAAATGGTTCAAGAAGATTGACTCCCAATTTCGTGACCTAATCAGGAAAAAAGGTAGAGCCCGCATCAGCCTAACAACACTACAATTTGGCAAGGACGGGGGGGGGGCTGGCAGTACCGCATTCTAATGCTGTGTACACACGACCAGACTTTTCGACAGCAAAGGTCCCACGGAACGAATCCGCCGGACAATTCAATCGTGTGTGGGCTTCATCAGACCTTTGCTGTCGAAAAATCAGACGGACTTTAGAAATAGAACATGTTTCAAATCTTTCCGATGGACTCGAGTCCGGTCGAAAAAAACGTTCATCTGTATGTTAGTCTGACCGACGAACAACGACGCAAGGGCAGCTATTGGCTACTGGCTATGAACTTCCCTATTCTAGTCCGGTCGTACGTCATCACGTTTGAATCAGTCAGACTTTGGTGTGATCGTGTGTAGGCAAGTCTGTGCATCGGAACTCCGTTAAAAGTCAGTGAAAAAGTCCTTCAGAGTTCAGTCCGTCGAAAGTTTGCTCGTGTGTACATGGCATAAGATGTACTTCTTACTTCAACAGCTTGCAGGATGGGATCTACATGATTCAGATGACCCTATTATACAACTGGTGTCTCTCACCAATCACATATTAACAGCTGGCTCTCATTTGGAGATGGGTCTGCCATCCCTTTGTCCTCCCCAACAGCAATACTAATCCACAAGGTTTGGAAGGCAGTTAAACGTGCACTAACCATAGAAGGTCCAATGGCATTTACTCCCATTTGGAACAATCCCAACTACCCTGAGCTATCCAAACTACATGGATTTTCCCTTTTTTTTAAGAATAGGGATATGGTTCTTTACACAATTATATGATGTAATGTACTCAAATAATTAGAAAATTTATGTAGGGAATTCTCTCTAACGCGAAAACAATTCTACCAATACCTCCAACTCAGGCATGCGTTACAAACCCAGACACGGACAGTCAGTCTAAATATCACTAAATCTTTTCTGATACAGGAGGTCTTACAAGCTAACAAATGCAAGGGTCTGATATCACAAGCTTATTCTACTTTAGTAGCCACAATTCAAAATCCTGCCCTCCTTAAATGTAGAATGCACTGGTCCACGGATGTGGGAGACATAGACGGTGACCAGTGGGACATGGCCCTAGAATCAATTCCGGTGGTGTCAGTCTTGGCATCCCATAAGCTCTCAAAATTGTTTATACTTCATAGGTCATATCGTACACCCATACAACTATATGAATGGGGCAGAAGAGATTCCCCCCTATGCCCTAAATGTACCACTCACAGGGGGGACTTTATACACATGATATATCGCTGCCCGAAGCTTGCTAGATATTGGACAGAGGTCACGCAGACTGTATCCGCTGTAGCACAAACACACATACCATGCACACCTCTGGTGTGTCTCCTGGGATCAGTTGATGCTGAAATGTATTCAAAAGGCGTCTATATAATGGTAACTAGACTACTATACCTGACCAGGAAACTTATAGCATGTTATTGGCTCGCGACTAATGTGCCCACAAAGGCCCAGTGGATCGCGTATGTCAATTCCCTCCTCCTTAGGGAACAGTTGGCATACCGACACCGAAATGCTCCAAAAAAAATTGACCTTATATGGCAAAACTGGTTGGACAACCCCAACCTTGCTCCCCCTCAACTAATAATGGATAGACTGCTGCGGTTATAGACTCTAATGTTGTTGATAAGACCTCCTCCTGAGCTTGAGGCCTCTCCTATAATGCATACGCTGTGCAGATGGTAAAAAGGCCCATAGACAAGACTGGAGGAAGGAGCTTATTCCTTATAAGATTCTATTTTATTTTATTTTATTTTTATCTTATTTTCCTATTACTTTAAACTATAGTTTGGTTTGTTCTAAGTTCTATAAAAACAAGGTTATATGTGCCTAACACTAGGTAACTGCATCATATGTACATGTTTGATTTTGTGCACAATCCAACTGTGGGGAAATATGTTTATCCCCTTACTGTAACCCAGTTACACATTATTCTTGTCAATAAAAAAAGTTTTGAATAAAAAAAAAGGTGACACTTCTACATTGACCACCAATGTTAGGAGGGATTAACACTGACCACCAATGTAAAGGGGGATTTACACTGACCTCCAGTTAAGGGCAATTTTGCACTTACCATCTATGTAAAAGGAAATGTACACTGATCACCAATGTAATGGGGGATTTTACACCAACAGCCAATAAAGGGGGATTTCTACACTGGCCATTAATGTAAGGGGGGATTTAAATGCACCACCAGTTTAAACGGGGTTTCTACATGGACAACGAATGTCAGGGAGGATTTGACCACAGATGCAAGTTTGGATTTTTTTTACCGATTACCAATATAAACAAGAGTTTCTACACAGGACACCAATGTAATGGGGCTTTACACGGATCACTAATGTAATGGGGATTTACATGGACCACCAATGTAATGGGGATTTACACTGACCACTAATGTAATGGGGATTTCCACTGACCACTAATGTAATAGGAGCATTCACAGTAACCACCAATGTAAGGAGGGATTTACCCTGACCACCAATGTAAGGGGTTCATTTACAATGGCCACTAGTGTGAATGAAAGGATTGTACACCAAGCCCCAATGTAATGAGAAGATGTAACCACCAATGGAACTGACACATTTAGCTGCGTCGGGAATGCATGCAAAATCACTTTCCTGACACCACAGAAATGTGCTGCCCTTTAGCAGATACACAGCAGTACCATTAATTGTTAATGATACCCTCATGCATCTGCTGAGATGTGCGTATTCATATGCACCAAAATTCATGGGCTGCGGCACCATGTTATTTTGAAAAAGGGTTCCAACTCCAATTTGCTTACCTTTGGAGAACCGGCTGAGGGTAGGCTTAATGACCACAGTTGTAGGCAGGACTTTCAAGCATGCCCCTTTGCATCTGATCATTTAAATGATCTGATGCTACAACCATATTTGTCAACCATATTTGTTAATGGGCGGCACAGTGGTGCAGTGGTTAGCACTCTCACCTAGCAGTAAAAAAGGGTCGCTGGTTCGAATCCCAACCACGACACTACCTGCCTGGAGTTTGCATGTTCTCCCTGTGCCTGCGTGGGTTTCCTCCGGGTACTCCGGTTTCCTCCCACACTCCAAAGACATGCTGGTAGGTTAATTGGCTTCTGTCCAAAATTGGCTCTAGTATATGAATGGGGACCTTGGATTGAGGGTAGGGACTGATGTGAGTGTGCGATGTACAGGGTTAGGGACAAGGGTCAGGGTTGTAGACACACACTCACTCAGGTTGAACTGGATGGACTGGTGTCTTTATTCAACCTTACTAACTATGTAACTATGTAACCTAAAAGTCCCGTTACTGGTATAAGAAAGTTGCATTTCATCTAATTCATATGTGTCCCTCGGACATAGCCCATCCCTGATAAGGGCAAACAGCCAATAAAATTGACTGTTTACCACATGATCGGCTGTGTCAAATCACAGCCGGACACATTTGTCAATAGAGAGGAGGCGCACCTGAAGCAGGGATGTGTGTCCCTCGGACATAGCCCATCCCTAATCAGGGTAAACAGCCAATGAAATTGGCTGTTTACCACGTGATCGGCTGTGTCCAATCACAGCCGGCCACAAGTGTAAACACAGAGCTGTCACTAGGAGATCCCTGCTTCTTCTCCTCACACACCGATCGTGTGAGGAGAGAGCAGGGATCAGTGAGTAATCTAGTGCCTGTCTGATTACTGTATTTCACATAATACTGTGCACAACACGTCCCCCCCAGTAAAGAGAAACTGTCATCATAGTGCTGTCACAGCCCATCTGGATCGATCACAGTCCATCTGGATCTGTCGCACAGCCCATCTTTCACACAGGCCCGCCATCAGTACCGCCATCGGTACTGCCACCCAGGCCCGCCATCTGTGACCTGTCAGTACTACCAGCAGTACCGTCACACAGGCCCGCTATCAGTACCGCCACACAGGCCCACTTTCAGTGACCTGTCAGTACCGCCAGCAGTACCATTACAGAGACCCAACATCAGTAATACCATCAGTACCGTCACACAGGCCCGCATCAGTACTGTCATCATGGCCAAAAGAGTTTACACACCTGAGGAGGCATATACCATGCTTACCATGTCAGATGATGAAAGCTCCCATTATCCGATTCTGGTTTGGAATACAAGCCAGTAGAAGGTAGTGGATCGGAGTCCGAGTCAGCGGAGGAAACTGTCCCTCCTAAAGGAATAAGGAGATCAGGACAAAGATCAGAAGACCTGCCTACCACCAGCAGCGCCAGACCCCAGGAAGAGGAGCCCAGTACCAGTACTGGAATTGCACATCCAACCCAAAGAATCCGGGCCCAGTCCTACCTTCCCCATGCCCTGGCAAACCCCTTATGGTTGCCTGCCAGCTCAGGATCTGCTATAATCCCCCCTTTCACCGCACAGCCAGGTGTGCAGCCCAACACCACAAATTTTTCCCAATTAGATTATTTTTATTTGTTTTTTCCCGAGGATTTGTTGCAGAATATGGTGGACCAAACAAAACTCTATGCAGAGCAATTTATTGCCGCCAACCTCAATTCATCTTATATGTTCTAAAGGCGACGTCTCACACAAGACAAATTTAAATTGTTTTTGGGCCTTACATTTAATATGGACCTTGCATTTAATATGGGCCTACATTTAATATGGGCCTTACAAAGAAGAACGAACTGCATGCCTACTGGTCCACCAACCCCATCCACCACATGCTGATATATTCTGCTGTTATGTCCAGGACACACTATGACATGATTATGCGTTTCCTACATTTTAACCACAATTCGCAGTACCCTCCCCAAGATCAACCCAACCAAAACAAATTATACAAAATACGCCCCCTAAATAAATTATTTTTCCCAGCAATTTGCTGAAGTGTTTATCCCAGACCAAAATATTTGTGTGGACGAATCCCTTATACACTTTACTGGCCGACTGCAGTTCAAAAAGTATATTCCCAGTAAGAGAGCCAGATACGGGTTAAAACTAAAAAAACTTTGTGATTGAGCCACTGGATACGTGTACACCTTTATGAAGGCAAAGACTTCCAGCCCCAGCCCCCTGAGTGCCCCACATATATCAGAACCAGTGGGAAAATTGTCTGGGAGCTGGCATACCCCCTGTTCAAAAAAGGATACCATTTATATGTGGACAATTATTATACTAGCTTGCCCCTTTTTCGTCACCTTTACTGTAAAAAACCTTGGCCTGCGGTACCTTAAAAAAAAAAAAAAAACAGGAAGGGCTTCCCTAAAAAGAGATTGACAAAAAAGCTATAAAACGGAGAATCTGCATTTATGAGAAATGAGGAAGTGTTGGCCATGAAGTGGAGGGCCAAGAAAGATGTTCACATCCTCTCTACCATAATGACACCTTGGTGGAGATTCAGAGAAGACGCGGCCCCGTTGTAAAGCCTGAATGTGTCCACGACTATAATCTGTTCATGAGGGGGTGCGGGGGGGGGGGGTTGTTGTTGATTTCAGTGATTAGATGCTGCAGCCATATTTGTCAACCCGGAAGTCCAGTTACTGCTATAAGAAAGTTGCATTTCATCCATTTCATATGGCCATGTTTAATTTGTTTGTCTGCTACCAAAAATCAACCAAAAACCAACCCATCACCTACCTCAAATATATTGAAGACATTGTCGCTGCCCTTATTTACCAGCAGGGACCTGCCCCAGGAGTCGACTTCATAAGCAACATTTTCCCCATAACATTCCCCCACAGAATCAGGAAGAAGACACCAAAAGAAATGTTGTGTATGCAGCAGAGGAGGAGTTAGAAGAGATACCATTTATTATTGCCCCCAATGACCCTCCCAACCTGGCCTGTGCATTGAAGTGTGCTTCAGAAGTTTTTACACATCCATTAGATAATAGTTCCCCTTATTTTTAACAAATTGGCATTTGCCGATTCAAATACCTGTGTGGATCATTTGCCTGCTACCATGTTTCTACCTTCCACGTTAACTGACCGTGACCTGTTTACTGACGATGTCTTTGCCTGCCATTTTAAATCACGTTTCTGACTTCCGCGTGCACCAACCTCGGCCTGTTAATTAACCATGTATTTGCCTGCCACTTGGACTGATCTTTTGCCCTTCTACTTTAATACACAGGGGTCTCACATATGTGAGGGGCTTCAAAACAGCGTTCTGACTAGAGAAAAACAGTTTTTGGTTTTCTGTGTTCCCAGAACAGGGTCTGGTTGTCCAGAGGCTTCAAAGAGATTTGGGTGGAAGAAGCCTCTACCCCTCTTCCCCTGGCCCTAAGCTTGATGGTCCTTCCTGCTGCCTGGACCAATACTTTGGCTGTGCTGACCATATCACTGCCTATAATGACCTAGGACTTTATGGACCATGTTTCTTCCTGCTGCCTGGACCAATACTTTGGCTTTGTTGACCATATCTCTGCCTGCTGCCTCTACTGACTATGGACAGTATTTCTGCCTGGACTTCTCTGCCTGCTACCTGGACCAATGCTTTGGCTGTGCTGACAGTATCTCTGCCTGTACTAACTATGGACAGTATTTCTGCCTGCTGCCTGGACGATTGCTTTTGCTGTCGCTGACCACATCCCTGCCTGCTGCCTGGACGGATGCTCTCCTCTGTGGACCACTGCACTACTAAAACCACAGGTAACCTTTTGTTATTTGGTATGTACATGCTATGTGTTAGAAATATGAAGGGCCTTCAAAAATGTGATCAGTAATCAGAAAATTATATGTGTAAGTTATGCTCCTAGAATGCTTGGAGGTACTACTTGGATGTTGGGCCTCTGTATATGGCCAGGCTGTGTAAAATTCTCACACATGTGGTATCGCTATACTCAGGAGGAGTAGCAGAATGTATTTTGGGGTGTAATTTTTACTATGTACATGCTATGTGTTGGAAATTTTCCGAAAAGTTATGGAAAAAAATGAACTTTTCAAAAGACTCATAATGCCTCATAGAATATATACGTTAGGGTGTTTGCTTTCCAAAATAGAGTCATATGACAAGTTTGTGTAAAAATAAAAAATAAAAAATAAAAAAATAATTCTTCATTTTCCCAAGAATTGTGGGAAAAAATTACAACTTCAAAAAACTCACCATGCCTGTTACTAAATACCTGGGACTGTCTAATTTCTAAAAAGTTGTCATTTGGGGGTATTTGTACTGTCCCAGCTTGTTAGTATCTCAAGAAATGAGATAGGCCGTCAGTACATCAATTGTGATCAGGTGTGATCAATTTTCAATGATTGGCATCATAGCTTGTAGACTCTATAACTTTCACACAGACTAAATAATATCCACTAATTTGGGTTATTTTTACTAAAGATATGTAGCAGTATAAATTTTGGCCCAAATTTATGAAGAAAAATTACTTATTTGCAAAATGTTACAATAGAAACTAAAAAAAGGTGTTTTTGTTTTCAAAATTTTCACTCTTTTTTCACTTATATTGCAAAAAAATAAAAAACCCAGCAGTGATTAAATACCACCAAAAGAAAATTGGTCTGGGCAGGAAGGTTTATAAATGACCTGTATTGAAGTGGTTAAATGCCACGAAAACAAAGCTCTAGTTGTGTGAACAAAATGCTAAAAATTTTGTTTGGGTACAGTGTTGCATGACCACGCAATTGTCATTCAGGCTGGGTTCACACCTACGCGAATTGGATGTGGAGCTCACCGCATCCAATTCGCATGGTAGGAGATTGTGACCGGCTCTCTATGGAGCCGGTTCACACATCCCTGGAGCGGCTCCGGTACGAATTTACACAGGGGTCCTGTGCATCTTTTGGTTTGTTTCAGGTCCGAATTCGCCCAAAAATTCAGGCTGAAATCAGACACATAACAGTATACGGGGACGCACCGGACCACTGCTGTGAGCCACATGCGGCAATAGTGTGACCCCACCCTTAAAGTGTGACAGTGCTGAAAGCTGAAAATTGTAAAGGAAGGGGACAAAAGTGCCTGGTATTGAAGTGGTTAAACAATTTTAACTTTTTATTAGCAATAAAAACTGACAGGGATTCTAATTCCTCTCCACTGTATCCATTCCACTGAAGATCAAGTCATGAGATAAAATACAGAATGGTTTCATGAGATAAACCTTACAAGGTTAATTTACTTTAGGTTACCGCTTGCGATATGAAGGTCACCTGACCCATTTTTCAGAACTATCATATGAGATAATAAAAGAGTCAATTCATCAAAGTAAAATATGGAATGTGAGGTAAATACCGAAAAAAACCCCCAAAAAAACAAAAGATTATTCTATAAAGTCAATTCACTAAGGCTCCATTCACACCTGAGCGATCCGAATGGCAGTTGGAATCGCCACGATTCCGCCCGCGTCTTAAAAACGTGGCTCCTTTTTGAGCGACAAGCAGCGCACGCTGCGATTTTCCATGATTGCAGCGTGATTTATTGTGTGACAATCATGGCAAAATCGCACAGTGATTGGGGTGCCATTAAGAAGTAATAGCATCGCACAAGCGCCCCGCGATTTGCTGAGATTCTGAATCGCGAGCAGAATTGCGGCGATTCCGCCCACGATTCGGATCGCTCAGGTGTGAACTGGGCCTAAACAACACACGCACTCGTTATTTATCACCTGCCAGTAGGCAGTCGGTATTTTAGTAAATTACAAAATAACAATAAGAGCCGGTTCACACAGGGGCGACTTGTCAGACGACCTAGCCGCCTGACAAGTCGCCTCCCGTTCTGTACAATGGAACCATTCTAATAGGAGCGACGCAAGTCGCTCCGACTTAGAAAAAGGTTCCTGTACTACTTTGGGGGCGACTTGGGGCGACTTGCATAGACTTCTATACAGAAGTCGTTTTGCAAGTCGCCGCGGAAGTCGTTTGCAGGTCGCCTCGCTGAGGCAACCTGCAAGTCGTGCCGCCCCTGTGTGAACCGTGGCTAAGGGGAACTTTGCACTGGCCAGTAAGTTTGGGTATACAATGTATCAGTGTTGAAACTATGGAAGAGCCCTGGCTCTTCCATAGGAAACGTTTTGCCCTGAGCAATGAAAATAAATTGTAACATTTCACCGGAGGGAGATCTTTCTGTGAATGAAAGCATGCTAGAAAGTTTTCACAGTTTTTATAGTATTTCTGTGTGTATTTATTTCTTCCTCTGGTGCAGTGTTAGCATGTAAAAAGAAAAATTGTGAAAAAGCCCAAAATAACGCAAAATATAAGTGATATCGCAAAACATAAATATTTAACGCATTCGGTAAATAACGCATGCTTTTTAGTGAATTGACTACTTTTGAGATAAATACCGCATGAGTTATTTTAACTCAAAAATGTATGCCGCATTTATCGCTTAGTAAATTTACCCCATTTTAATGAAATAACTCATGCTTTAATTTTTGTAGCGTTTTTTTTGTAAATTGCAAAACATTTTTCGAAAAACCCTATGAGCTATTTTATCTCAGATTTGAAAGAGGGAAAAAACCTTTGTGAATTAAGCCCAGTGTCCCTTGTCCTACACAATTGAACAGGTGTATGTGTTGAATTAGGATGGACATGTAGAGCCGATGCCCACTCCACCAGTCAGCGTACCTCTGTTACCTCACTCCCGGTAACAGAATAGGGTCTCGCTGAGCACATACATGCTCAACTCTTGCCTCTCTGTACCTAGTGACCAGGCCACAGATCTAATCTGCTCCCGGGGACCGGTGGAGACGGTCCGCTAGGGAGGAGCCATAACACCGGACCCCTCACAAGTACCCTTAGTGTGCTGTTGTAGAGCCCTTAATAAGCGCTAGGACTTCACATGCACCCCTTGAGTAACTTCCGACCAGGCTTTGTGCGGTTACAACTTTTACTAAACATTCAGCATGGCATACATAACATGGCAAGATGCCCTTTTCCCTAACTAACTCAGCTGCCCCAGCGTAGCTGAACAGGTAAAGTCCTTATGAGTGAAGTCCATAACTGGCACGTCTCGACTGGAGAAGTTCATAGCTTGGGTGTATTCCAAGAGGCCGGTGCTCCATAGATGAGCAGCAAGTCCTGCAAGGTTCTTGTTCTTAGCATGCTACCCGGGGGACCCAAACTTCTGCCTTTTTTATATCACAGGACAGGAGGCTGGACCCCAAAAAAGTATGCGAATGTGAGCAGGGGATGCAAAGCAGTATTAACCCCTCCCCCCTAGCCTGGGCAGCCACACAAACTTAGCGAAAATGAGTACAGTAAGCAACCTGCCTACAAACGAACAAGCATGGCATACATACATGTCTAATTACACCCGACTGCCCTCCGATCTGTATAGACAGATGTATACCCTTCTTGTTTTTTTGAGTGAAAAGGGTCGGATTAGTGGTAGGTGGATGTAAACGGACACAAGTTTGTTTACACCAGGGGGTCTCAAACAGGCGGCCCTCCAGCTGTTGCGAAATTACAGGTCCCATGAAGCATTGCAAGGCTGACAGTTACAAGCATGACTCCCACAGGCAGAGGCATGATGGGACTTGTAGTTTCGCAATAGCTGGAGGGCCACCAGTTTGAGACCCCTGGTTTACACACATTTCACTCCATAAGGATACATGGAACATCCGATCAGGTCTGCTTGAAGAACTGACAGGAGGAATTTGATCGGAGGGGGGGTGGGATCTGGGGACCAGATTTCGATAAGCCCCTGCTGCAGACCCCAACAACCACCAGCCAGGGTTGTGGGGAAGAGGCCCTTGTCCCAATCAACATGGGGACAAGGTGCTTTGGGGTGGGAGGGGGTCAGAGGCCCCCCCGCCCCAAAGCACCCCCCATGTTGAGGGCATGTGACCTGATATGGTTCAGGAGGATACGGGACTAGTGAGGGTCTGCCAGACTGCATGCTCGGATAAGGGTCTAGTATGGATTTGGGGGGGGACCCACGGCCTTTTTCTTATAAATTTTGGCATGAGGGTTCCCCTCAAAATCCATACATGACCTAAGGGTCGGGTATGGATTGGGGGGGCCACACCGTTTTTTTCTTTTGCCGTGGGGTTCCCCTTAAAAACCGTACCAAGCGTGAAAGGGCCTGGAACAGGTGGGGAGGAGGCGCTTCCATAGAAGGCAATGAGCCTGAAATTTGAAACTGAATCACACCACAGTGCTCAAAAAACGCACAGGACTCTTTTTCAATTCGCAACGAATTCGCACTGCCGCTGCATTGCATATATGTGAAGCGGCTCCAAAGAAAAGGCTGCTGGTTCACATGTAATGCGAATCAGATGCAGTTCAAATAAGGATCAATAAGGTTCCTTATTTCACTTGCATCATGCTCATTTTCAAGTCAGTGATTTTGAAATGACTGAAGTCTATGATAGCCAGGCATGGAGAATTTTTAAAAGAAGGTCAGCAATAGAAGCTCTCCAAATTTGGCCCGGGTTCACATTATTGCAAATTGGATGCGGGATTCACCGCATCCAATTCGCATAGCTGAAATCAGACCGTAAACGGTGAATGGAGACGCACCGGACCCCTGCTATGAGCCGCTGCGTGTTTTAGTGTGAACCCAGCCTTAAAGTTTCTTTGTGTCAGTTTATATTTAGAGATGAAAATAGCTGTGTTTTCATTTTCACTTTTTTTTATCTGAAAAAGTAAAAACTGTATTTGTCCTAAAACAATATTCTACAAAACGTTGACGAATAATTCTCCAAGTGTTTTCCGATAAGCAGTGTGGTGCTTCAAATTGTTTAGCGTACAAGTGGGCTATTCTAATGAGGTCTTTATCCCTTGCCAATAAAACCTCTTATTATGTTGTTTACTTGCAATGCTTTGCTTGAAATGGAAACGGTGAAAAGAAAATTAACAGCTGCTACAGTTCGATAATCATTATCAATACAGCTTATTATCAACTCATTACTAAGCTGCCCCTTTAAATGCATTTAATAGATGACCAGAGATTAAGGAAGCACAGGTGATTCCCTTTAAGTGCAATATTTACAGAGCTGGATTAATGGTTGAATGTCTGGCTTGTTTGAGGCTGGTAGGTTAAATCGTGCAAAAAACAATATAGATTAGCAATTCACTGAGAAAGGGCCACACACATATATCTATATATATATATTTATATTTTTTTATAAACCCCCTTCCTCTCATCTAAACACGTTTTCAAATTGTATGGAAGTTTTATTATGACTGTAACATATGATTAATTTCACTTAAGGTTTGCTTTTTTTCATTTTGTTAATTTCACGAATGTAAGTTCTTTTAAGCTCCATTGCACATTGTTTCTAACAAGGTAAAGCATAATGTGCTGTCATCACAATTAACCAGAAAACACCTTTTATATGTTAATGTATCATCATCGCTGTCCCCTGTCTTCCCTTGGACATAGGCTGGGTGTCACTATTGGGCCATATTGTATTGTATGTCATAAACCTTTTATTTTGAGAGATTGTTCTACTTTTAAAGGGTATCCTATATTTATAGATATTACTGATTTAATTTCAGAGCATTTTACTCCTAATGATTGGCATAAGCCATGTGTTGAGTATACATCGAACTGGTGACAAGTTTGGGTCACCAAGAGCAATTGTTTATGTTCATTGAACTTTTATGAATGGATGAGTGTTTTATGTAACTGTATCACTAATTGTATAATAACTTTATATTCCTACAAGTGTATCATAGTACATTGTGTCCTGTATCACAGATTGACAGTCGTGATTTGTAATAAATAATTCTATGAATGATATGAATAAGTTATCCATTCAGTGACATGCCTCATACGAAGTCCCATTTCTTTATCTTTTCTGCTGTTTAATACTTTTTTTTTTTTTTTTTTTTAAATTTATGTATGTATGTGTGTGTGTGTTTACACCCAGGACAAAGTTTATAGTATTGCAGCTTACTGTTCCTTAGTTGTTGTGGAAGTTTTAAGTCCTTCTTTTCTTCACTTTTATTTTCCCCCTGTATAAAACCCAAAAGCAAACCTTTATTATATTGCAGCCTACCTATTAGATGTGATGGCTGCTTTTTTTTTTTTTTTTTTTTTATTTTTTTGTAGACTTTAACTTTTATTTTCACCTGTTGATCTGGCTAGTAGGTTGGTGGTTTATCAAAAGAACAAGCTCTCTTCCAGAGGTAGCAGTTAGAGGAAGGAGACCATTTCCCTCTGACAGGGGGGCCTATAATCAGATTTTAGTTATTTGTCTAAGGCTGGGTTGACGCACATGCAATTAGAAGCGCTTTGAATTGCATCTAATTCGCACGACGTGAAAGAACATTGCTTTCTATTGTGCCTGTTCACATATGTACGGTGTGGCTTCTGTGCGAATTTAATAAGTCAGGTCAGTTTTCTGAGCAGTGTGGTCGGGCTCGGGTGCAAATTCAGGGCCATTGACTTCTATGGGAATGCTTCTGCATTGCACATGTCATTCAGTTGTGAACAGGATAAAAACTGACCTGAAACCCTGAACATCTACTTTGTCAATAAGCTGTGAAAACGGAGCTTCAATTCGCACCACACACGTGTGAACCCAGCCCAAAACCTTTATCCCAAAAGCGAACAAAAACTGTTGTGGTAACTGAAGTGTGACCTGGTGTTTGGCTTCAATTTGTTAATGTAGCTAAATCTGCTAGTACATTTAACACTTCCATTCCCCCAGACTAACAATGCTGCTGTCCAAAGGTGCTCCTTCATCCAGAGTGGAGGCACTCGAATACAGGGCGTGTGTTACTGGCCAGATCGCCAGGAGAAAACAAAGGGGGGGGGGGGGGAATGACTAAAAGAAGACCACTAATGTGGCCACCACCTCCTAAAATTAGTAAGATGCTATATAGTAAATTTTTGGGTTTAAGACCTCATGCACACAGGGTGTCTTTTCTGCTACTTTAAGGAGCGTCTGGTTTTTTTTTTTTTTTTTTTACAGCCTAAAAATGCCTCTCTGTTATGCTGTGTGTCCATGCACACAGGCTTTTAGGAGCTGTAAGTGGCACAGGCATTGAGTGAGTGTTGGTGATGATGGCCTCCTGTGCATGCGCAGGAATGACAACATCTTACGCTGGCCAATGAAAAGTATCTGTATCTTTAAAAAAAAAAAAAAAAAAAAAACTTTTTTTTTTTTTTTTTTTCCCCTTTGCACTTATCAGTTCTAACAAAACGCTGTCTTTGGTATTGGTAGAATTTACCTTTTTTTATTTAAAACTTAATTTCTTGGTCTGGGAAACTGTTTACATTTCCATGAATTAACCATACAGGAGAGCATCTATTAAACAAAATTAGATTTGTAGCAAAGTCATGTGTGCAGGAAGGGTGGACAGGCCATACCCATTTTGGCCGAATGACTAACTTGAAGCCATGGGATGAGCATGTCAGGTAGGTGACTACCATATCTAGACTTGTAGCAGGTAATGGGAAAGTAAAAACAGATTTTTCTAAAAAACAAATTCTTGGTTATTATGGGGTTAAGCAGAGTAGGTCAGGTGTCTGGCTATAAACACCTGTATGAGAGGTAGCAATTGGTATTCTCAGAATCCATATAAGTTTTGTCCAGAGCTTTTGTTAAGGCTTAACACCTAGAAGGTAAACCATGCGCAATTGTGTAGATGCATTTGTATGATGAGATGTGGGTCATACACTTTTTTTTTTTTTTTTTTTTTCCTATAGTTTAGAATTTGATATGCTTATTGTGCTGGCCAATGTAGAGCAAGGTTTTTTGTTTTCCTGTGAATGGTGGCTTTGATGGGTGCTACTAGTCAAGCAAAGGCCACATACCTGTTCTTCATGCAGACTTGCTGAGTAGGGTTAATCTTTACTTGCTTGGTGCTCGATCGCGTTTGAGCAATCTTTAAGACTACACATATGACATTATTATTTATTTATTATTTATTTATTTTTATTATTCTGTGTCCCCCATGTGTGCTGTTGTGGCTAATTGGTAAAACTCGGCAGATGGCATTTGGTGATCTGCAGTCACTCCATGGCAAGCAATTAGGTGTCTTGAAGCAGATTTGAATTGAGTAGGTTGTGATCTTGTATTTTTGCACATCACTGGCCTTTGAACTATTTTAGTGTGTGTGTGTGTGTGTGTGTGTGTGTGTGTGTGTGTGTGTTTTTTTTATTTTTGTTCAGTAAATATGGGGAACATTTCACTTTGCACTGAGGGAGGGAAGGGTTAGCACTGACTGTGTGTAAAGGGGTGCTGGGGTGTGCTGCAGGGTCTATTGTTGCTGGGAGATCTATTGTGGCTGGGGTTGGTTTTGTATTGCTGGAGGGTAGAGATCTACTGTTGAGGGAGGGTTCTATTGTTGGCTGCCAGAGTCTCTTGATGTTTGCTGTGGGGAGATCTGTTGTTGGGGGTCTATGGTTGCTGGGGGGGTGTTTCGGGTGGCCCGTTGTTGCGGGGGGGAGGCGTGTGTTACTGGCTGCAGGGGATCGATTTTACTGCTTTTCTTGTTAAATTCTATACGAACTACTTATCACCACAAAATACTTGGTTCTGTATTCTGTAAGGCCTGATTCATACTTGTGCAGTTTGCACACTGCAGGTGCATTTTGCTTTTTTCATCACATATTTTTAAACCGTTCAAGTCTACGGAACCAAAAAAACTGAAAAAAAAAAACCCTGGCCCTTTTCATAAAATACAGATGTGAACTACATCCATAGGAAACCATGTTAAATGGACTGTAGTGTGTTAATGCAAAACAGAAAATGCACTAAAAAAATGCATAGGTGTAAACCAGGCCTTAACCACTTCCCGACCAGCTGCCGAAGTTGTACTGCGGCAGGCAGGCTGGCTCCCCTGGGTGAGCCATCGTAGCTGTACGTCGGCTCTTTAAGACACTGTAGCAGGCGTGCGTGCTCCGCATCGTGTCCCCGGAGCCGATGCGCGTGCCCAGCGGGCGCAATGAACGCCGGGCACCCGTGATCACTCGTAACAGAACGAGATCCAGGATCTGTGTGTGCAAATGCACAAATCTCGGTTCTGTCAGGGGAGAGGAGAGAGATTGTGTATTCATACTAATTAGGAACAACGATCTCTCCTCTAGTCAGCCACATTCCCCCCCCCCACAGTTAGAAACACACATGGGGAACACAGTTAACCCCTTGATCGCCCCCTAGTGTTAACCCCTTCCCTGCCAGTGACATCTGTACAGTAATCAGTGGCTATTTTTAGCTCTGATCGCTGTATAAATGTCAATGGTCCCAAAAAAGTGTCCGATGTGTCTGTCGCAATGTTGCAGTCCCGATAAAAATCGCAGATCACTGCCATTACTAGTAAAGAAAAAAAAAATGCTATAAATCTATCCCCTGTTTTGTAGACGCTATAACTTTCACTATAGGCTTATTGCAACATTTTTGTTAAAAAGAAAAATGTAGAAGAATATTTATCGGCCTAAACTATTAAAAAAAAATTTCTTTAAAAAAAATTTGGGGATATTTATAGCAAAAAGTACAAAATATTGTGTTTATTTTTTGCGCAAAAAACTGCAGAGTTCATCAAATGCCACCAAAAGAAAGCTCTATTTGTGAGGGGAAAAAGGTCATACATTTTGTTTGGTTACAACATTGCGCAACTGTCTGTTAAGGCGATGCAGTGTCGCATCACAAAAAATGGCCTGTTCAGGAAGGGTGCAAATCCTTCCAGAGCTGAAGTGGGTAAAGGGCAGTAATGGGAGGTGGGTAGTGAGTGGAACCACGGAACGATACTCCAAGGGTGTGACTCAGAAAGGGGGAGTCCCTGCACCTATTCTCTGGGGGAAAAAAAAAAAAGGCCGTGTATATCATCTTATAACAAAAAAATTATATATCTATATCTGTCAGAATTTCGCATTCTAATAACAAATGAAATGAATGTCTCGCTTTCTGTCAGTTGCGCAACAGTAATTGAAGGTAAGAGTCACTAAAGTGAACACATCAGCAAAAACCTGACAGGGGTTCTGTCCTTCATCCAAAACATTTTTTTTTTTTTTTTTTTTTTTTTATCTGGAGTTCTACTTTATACTTTTTGTCTGCACATTTATTTCTTTACATATGTAGACCCAATTCTGTAAGTTGGGTTCAGCCATTGGACTAGGTGCTTGCAGAGGTCTTTAAATTGCCATATTCACAGGCTGTGAACACTAAGCAGAATGATTAACTTGGTGATACTAAACAGAAGTGTTAATTGTTGTTCATTTCTATAAACCGTATGTATCTATTTTTTATTTTTGTATCCTCTAAGTACCTTCTTTCTGCAGGCTGTTGTGTGGTCACCTAATCTCTACCTGTTTGGCATCTGCAGGGAAAGATCCTAGGAGGGACTTCTGTTACTCTGCTCTCTACAGTAAGTGTAGTCTGTGTCTGGCCAGTCCTGATTGTTTCTGTGCTGATCACATGACTACAAAAAAAAGCTTCAGAAGAGCAGTTCAAATTATCTCAAAGTTTTTTAGAGCTCACTATAAATCTTTATTGAACATGCAATATGTATTTTATATTAAAACTAAGATTATTTTTTAAATTTTAGTTTCTTAGTGAATGTAATCAATGAGATTGGCATACTCTATCCCATCCCCGTAGTGTTAAGCAATAGGAGGACATGGGGGGGGGGGGGGGGGGTGGAGAGATGTAATTTACCACTGTGTATACACCAGCATATGTGACAATAGTTGTGTGGACTGCAAAGCTAAGAAAAATGATGAGTTAAGAAGGCAACAGAAACTGGAGAATGCTCAGTAGATGTCAACAGCTGGTCTACATAATCTGAGGCTGCAGTGGGTACACAGAAAATGGGAGGAACAGCTGAAGGCAGGATTATATTTCGCTTTACACAAATGCTTGGGTAGGTTTGTGAGTATGCACACTTGGTGCCTTGAAAAAGTATTCATATCACTTGAAATTTTCCACATTTTTGTCATGTTACAACCAAAAACGTAAATGTATTTTATTGGGATTTTATGTGATAGACCAACACAGTGGCACATCATTGTGAAGTGGAAGGAAAATGATGATAAATGGTTTTCTAGGATTTTTTTTTTTTTTTTTTACAAATATCTGAAAAGTGTGGCGTGCATTTGTATTCAGCCCTCTTTACTCTGATACCCCTAACACAAATCTAGTGGACCCAATTGACTTCAGAAGTCACCTGATTAGTAAATAGAGTTCACCTGTGTGTAATTTAATGTCAGTATAAATACAGCTGTTCTGTGAAGCCCTCCAGGGTTTGTGTGAGAACCTTAGTGAACAAACAGCATCATGAAGGCCAATGAACACACCAGACAGGTCAGGGATAATGTTGTGGAGAAGTTTAAAGCAGGGTTAGGTTATAAAAAAAATCCCAAGCTTTGAACATCTTACTTGGCACTGTTCAATCCATCATCCAAAAATGGGAAAGAGTATGGCACAACTGCAAACCTACCAAGACATGACTGTCCACCTTAACTGACAGGCTGGGCAAGGAGAGCATTAATCAGAGCAGCAGCCAAGAGGCCCATAGTAACTCTGGAGGAGCAGGGCACAGCACATATCTGACCTTTTATGGAAGAGTGGCAAGAAGAAAGCCAAAAGAAGTCCAATTTGCGAGAAGCCATGTGGGGGACACAGCAAACGTGGAAGAAGGTGCTCTGATTAGATGAGACCAAAATTTAACTTTTTAACCTAAAAGCAAAGCGATGTGTGGCGAAGAACTGACACTACATATCATGATGGTGGCAGTATCATGTTGTGGGGATGCTTTTCTTCAGCAGGGACAGGGAAGTTGTTCAGAGTTGATAGGAAGATGGATGGAGCCAAATACAGGGCAATCCTAGAAGAAAACCTGTTAAAATCTGCAAAAGACTTGAGACTGGGGTGGAGGTTCACCTTCCAGCAGGACAACTACCCTAAACATACAGCCAGAGCTACAATGAAATGGTTTAGATCAAAGCATATTCATGTGTTAGAATGGCCCAGTCCAAGTCCAGGCCTAAATTCAATTGACAATCTGTGGCAAGACTTGAAAGTTGCTGTTCAGATGCTCTCCATCCAATCTTACAGAGCTTGAGCTATTTTGCAAAGAAGAATGGGCACACATTTCACTCTAGATGTGCAAAGCTGGTAGAGACATCCCCAAAAAGACTTGCAGCTGTAATTGTAGTAAGAGGTGGTTCTACAAAGTATTGACTCGGGGGGCTCAATACAAATGAAGTTGATAATTTAATCGAAAGAAAATGGAAAGTAGGTTTTTTTTTTCTTCACATGCAGCCCACTGGGTGAATGAAAAAAAACACTGTTTAGCCAGTCTTTAGAATGCTGATCTTCTGCCCTGGTTGGGTTAATCCAAATAGGTGATGCCTTTTTTATTTTTTTTATATTTTGGTTTTTAAGTGATATATTTCATCTAACATGCGCAAAAATGATAAATTGTTTAGAGCACCTGATGAAATCTTTTGACTCATATTAGAAATGTATAAACTTGGATAGCTATTTACATATTTGGAGGTGCCCTTAAATTCAGATTTATTTTTTTTTTTTTTGGAAATTTTTTTTAAGTTTTTAATCAATTGGGTAATGCTACAGTGCATATCTTTTCATGATCCCAAGGGCCAGATCTTAGATTAAGAGTTTTCTGGCGACACTAATGGCTGCAAGAGTTATAATCTCTCCAACTTTTGAAAGGTTAGCTTGTCAACAGTTAAAGATGGGCAAATTTGCTTGGAATTGCTTGCGGAGGGTTTTCCAAATTTTGCCTAAAATCGAAGAAACCCGAAACTTGGCTTCGAATCCATTAAAGTCTATGGGTAATGAACCTTGATTCTAAAGTCTCTTGCCTCCTTTAGTCTTCTCCCAAATCTGCCCTACTCTAAGGCCCTATTCACATATCCCAAGCGAGGGTTCCTGCTCGCAACTTTAATCGCATCCTTAGCACATGTTCCATGTGTTGTGCATAGGGCAGCCCTTTTCACTTGAATGGGATGCCCTATGCGGGTTTGTTGTGCCAAGGAAGCTCAGGGGCAAAATTTTGGTCCTGTGCCAGGCGCAAATGTACGCACATGTTTTACTGAGACAATACCACTGTTTGGGGTGCCATTTAGAATAAACAGCACCCAAATGTGCATGGCATGCATTGGAATTGTGGGCAGAATTAATTTGCTTTCACCTGTGATTCCTTATCGCCTTCAGCCCCCCTAATACTTACCTGAATCCCAGCTTGATCCAGCAATGTGAACGAATGCCTCGGTCGTCCGGGTCTCTCCCTTCTGATTGGCTGAGACACAGTAGCGGCGCTATTGGCTCCCACTGCTGTCAGTCAGCCAGTGAGGAGGTAGAGAGGGGGTGGGGCCGAACCACGGTTCCATGTCTGAACGAACACACGGATCTATGGCTTGGCTCTGGTGCCCCCATGGCAAGCTGCTTGCTGGGGGGGAGCACTGGTGAGGGACCTGAGAAGAGGAGGATCAGGGCTGCTCTGTGCAAAACCACTACACAGAGCAGGTAAGTACAGTATAACATGAGTGTTTTTTTTTTTTTTTTTTTTTTTTCTTAAAACGACTTTATTATCACTTAAGTCTCATCACAGTCCATGTTGAACATTAGCATAAGAAGTCCTATTATTTATCCCTATATGGCTGCCCAGGCATACCTTTTTGACAAGGTAGTAGTCCATTACTGGCATCCCCCGAGTCTTGGTTGATCTCTGGGTTCCCCGGCGCCTCCAATAGACTGCAAGGTGTCCTCCACAGTACTTCTAGCACGTTCTACTTGGTGTGGCTCGCCAGAAGCCCCAAACCCAGCCCTCCCCAATATTAATACCACCGGTGGGTAGGCTGGATCCAAAAAGCCCGGGAACCTCAGCACACACTAACTCTTCACTCCAGCCTGGGCCATTCACTAACAAAATGTATACTTCTATAGACAACCTGCCTACATGCCTGTAAATTATCCTGTCACCTGCTGTTCCAAAGGTAACTAAGTTTCTGTGCTGTTGCACATTACCCAGGAATATTCCACTTGTCATATTTACCAAATAAACGTTTAGGAACTGTGCCCTTTAAAAAACGCATGCAGCCTGTTATCACTGTAGTGTATGTGGATTGGCTCTGTGTATGCATGAAGTCTTGGGTTATTATGCTTCCTCACTACCTGCCAAATGCTCTCTGAAGAGTGATCCAAATGCTGACCGCTCTTCAGAGAAAAAAAAAAACATGTAAACTAGTCCTTAATTTTTTACTTTTTTTTTTTTTTTTTTTTTTTTCCCCCCAAAACCCCAATGTCTAATAGGCCCCTTTTCACACTGGGGCGGTTTGCAGGCGTTATTGCGCTAAAAATACCGCCTGCAAAGCGCCCCTAAACAGCCTCCGCTGTTTGTTCAGTGTGAAAGCCCGAGGACTTTCACACTGAAGCGGTGCGCTGGCAGGAGAAGAAAAAATCTACTGCAAGCCACATCTTTGGAGCGGTGTATTCACCGTTCCTTCAATGCTCCTGCCCATTGAAATCAATGAGACAGCGCGGCTATACCGCGGTAATACCGCAACTATAGCCGCGCTATACGAGGGGTTTTAACCCTTTTTCGGCCGCCAGCGGGGGGTTAAAACCGCACCGCTAGCGGCCGAATACCGCGGTAAAACAGCGCTGTTTTACCGCCGACGCCCCCTACCGCCCCAGTGTGAAAGGGGCCTAACTTTTGAGGCAAAGAAAAGGGAGTGAGGACGAAGATTCCACAGTCCCTTTCTCTGCAGCCTGAGATGCACAGATTGACTGACTGGAAGCACTCAAAGGCTTTCCTGTTCATTCACAAACTGAAGAAAAGTAAACCGTTCACTCTGCTTCAGTGACGATTAAACATGAGCAATCGGTACTGATCGTTCATTCAAGAAAGGAAGGGGATGATAAATATGACTTGTGTACAGCTCTCCCTCCTGAAATTGCCCCCCTGATATACTAATGGTACTTGGTTCCAATATATCCAAAAAAGCCCAAAAAGTTAATCTATGATGATCCATAAGGTTAAAGCAGCGCTAAACAGTGTTTAAAAATAAGAAACACCCGATTTGTGTTAAAACATCCTATTGTGGATTAGTCCAAATAAACGAACTCTTGAGCGTATCCGTTGGGGGGGGCTTGACGATTATTGGACACATTCACTGCACCACGTGATGCCACTCTTCTGGAATTAAACACTCACCAAATATATAGATCGATCTTATTTGTGGGTTTGACCGCCCGTTGTCATGTGTAAAGGCTGCTTCCAGACACCTGAATGGTTAATAGAGCTGACCACCAGAGAGAGATCAGTCACAACATGGGGACCGCTTGCTGGTTCTAACTCGTAGCATAGGAAAAAAAAAAAGCTCCTCCATAGCGTGTGGATAGGGGATATTACTGCGCTAACTCAATTAGTGAAGAAAAATGAACAGCTGCTACATAAGAATGTGACAAATTCAATACAAAAGATCAGTGAAAAATGTAGCACTAAAAATATAAAACAATAAACATTGTACAATATATCAAGTATTGTGTGTAAATAACAATCTCAAATATAATGAATATAAAACATAACATGTACAGAGTGAGTAGAAACACAGGCGAGAAAGTCGCAAAGGTGAAGCAATCCTATGGTAAACATATGTGGAGTCCACTATGAAAAGTTGTTGCTCAGAAGTGAGGTACAAAGGCCTCAGTGGGCATGTAGAGCATCAGGGATAGTGTGTCCTCCACCCGAGATAAGGGGTATACACTCTTACCAGAAATAGTGAACTCAAATGTCAGCGACAACGAGTAAATCAAGCGAGGATAGCCCGATCAGCAGATTTCCAAAACTATCCAGGGAATCCAAAGGGCTCCAAGAATGAATCCAGGGATTCATGCAGGTAACTGTGAGGCTGGAACTCAGGTGTTAAGCAGCCAGACTGGTGGTGAAGTCACCAGGGTCCTTCTACTGGGTAGGAACTAGCCGCTACCACTTTTGAGAGAAGTGAAGAATGACCGTTTGACTCGACAATGTAATCTTGTAATCAGTCTTTGGCTTTCCAGTCTGGCTGCTTAACATCTGAGTTCCAGCCTCACGGTTACCGGCACAATTACCCCTTATATACACCCCTTATCTCGGGAGGAGGACACACTATCCCTGATGCTCTACATGCCTGCTGAGGCCTTTGTACCCCACTTTTGAGCAACAACTTTTCGTGGTGGACTCCATATATGTTTACCATAGGATTGTTTCACCTTTGTGACTTTCTCACCTGTGTTTCTACTCACTCTGTACATGTTCTGTTTTTATATTCATTATATTTGAGATTTTTTATTTACACGCAATACTTGATATATTTTTCAATGTTTATTGTTTTATATTTTTAGTGCTACGTTTTTCAATGATCCTCATAGCGTGAACCTGTTTTAAAATATATTCCCACAGACTGCACCCCCCCCCCCCCCATATTACAATGCACTTAGAAAAGTATAAATAAACATTATTTTAGATTAAATTCATATATGCTGTACAGCATGAAACGATGCTTGCCGATTTTGTAGGATTCCTGTCTGCGGTGATACGCCTATTGAGACAGACGTAATGACGAAACGCGTCTAGGTGGGTCCACACAGCTTGTTGCATCTGTCACCGGTTTACAATCTCCACCTGGGTATCCCCGCAGACAGGAATCCTATGATCGGTGAGCGAGTATCGTTTCATGCTGTATAGCGTATATGAATTTATTATAAACGCTGGTTTTTATTTATACTTTTGTAAGTGCATTGTAATAGGAGGGTTCAGTCTGTGGGAATACTTTTTAAAACCGGTTCACGCTATGAGGAGCTTTTCTTTTTCCTATGAGTTAAAGCCAGCAATCGGACCCCATGTGACAGAGCTGACCACCAGAGAGTTCAATTAACCCTTCAGGTGTCTGGAAGCAGCCTTTCAATATGACAACGGGCAGTCAAACCCACAAACTCCTTCCTTTTCATTTATATAATTTGGTGAGGGTTGAATTTGAGGGGAGTGGAATCGCCTGGTGCGGTGAAAGTGTCTAATATTCATCCGTCAAGCCCCCCCAACGGACACGCTCAAGAGTTCATTTATTTGGACTGATCCCCCAATAGGCTGTTTTAACACAATCGGGTGTTTTATTATTTTTAAACGCTGTTTAGCGCTGCTTTAACCTTATGGATTATCATAGATTAACTTTTAGGGCTTTTTGTGTATAAGTTTTATGATTATAGCAGCAGCTTGTCTTTATCTTAAATTTTTAATTTATCTAAGTGCCGGATAGGTGATATTAGATTATTTTAGAGTTTGGTTATAGTTTCAATATGTAGAATAAGATTTTAGATTCTATAAATTATTTATTTCCTCCCTTTTTTTTTTTTTTTTTTTTTTTTAATCTGAGGTCCTCTTATAATAACCTGGTCTAAGTGAGTTTTATCCTTCTTTATACAATGTATGACGTAATCTTTTGAGTAGTTGGCTCCATTCTAAAATTATTTAACAACTTAAGGACCAGCCGCCATCGTTATACGTCACTACTTTAACATTAAATACCATTGTTATGGCAGCAGCTAGCTGCCATAACCCTGGTATTTTTAAAAACCGCCAGCAGTCCTCTTTCGGATAAAAGTGCTCTCAGCGGCAGATTCGCCACAAGATCACTTTATCAAGGGCGGGAGAGACGCTTCTTTTTTTTTTTTTTTTTCTCTTTTTTTTTTTTCTCAACAATTTTTTTTAAAAGGACAGTGTACTAAACAAAAAGCGTCCTGGCGAGCTCGCTCGCAGAAGCGAACGCATAACTAAGTCGCGCCCGCATATGAAAACCACACGTGTGAGGTATCGCCGCGATGGTTGGATCGAGAGCAATAATTCTAGCACTAGATCTCCTCTAACAATAAACATGTAACCTGCAGAAATGTTTAAATGTAGGCTATGGAGATTTTTAAGGGTAAAGGTTTGTTGCCATTCCATGAGCGGGCGCAATTTTGAAGCATGATATATAATTATTTTTTAAGTCAGTGTATTTTTTTTTTTTTTTGCCCAAAAAAAGTGCGCTTGTAAGACCGCTGCGCAAAAACGGTGTGACATAAAGTATTGCAATGACCGCCATTTTATTCTCTTCCATTGAATGTTTTTAATGGGTCTGTTCAGGATGGAAGCACCTGGGTTTGCCTGCGAAGTTGCCCCCCTCCAAATATAAGTTTATTTGGTTAGTTCTGGACTTTATCTTCGTACTGTGATAAAAAATTTTGTGTGATTTATATAAAATCAGTATTAAATCCAAAAGCAAACACTTAATATATTGTAGCTTAATGTTGCTTAGATGTGATGGCTGCTTTTTGTTTCTTTTTTTTAGGCCTTCTATTTTTATCTAGTGATCCTGTCTTGTTCTTTTGGGGGAAAAAAACCCTCCAGGGAAATATATCAGTTTTAAAGAGAGACGAGACAAGCCAAGCCATCTAACACTAGTAGCGGGGGTACGTTAAAATGGTCAGCTTTATTTATGTAAAACCATTTGTCAAATTGGTCTGCTGTAATTGAGTATAATGTGTGAGCTGGAGTTTGGTTTCTGCTGGACTTCAAACACTACCACCCCCCCAACCCCCCCCCCCACCAACTCACAGTGCTACTGTCCAAAGGTGCCACCTGTGCTCCTTCATCTAGACTGGGGGCACTCTAATGCCCCGTACTTTGTTCGGACATTACGACAACAAAATCCTAGGATTTTCTCTGACGGATGTTGGCTCAAACTTGTCTTGCATACACACGGTCACACAAAGTTGTCGGAAAATCCGATCGTTCTAAACGCGGTGGCGTAAAACACGTACGTCGGACTATAAACGGGGCAGTGGCCAATAGCTTTCATCTCTTTATTTATTCTGAGCATGCGTGGCACTTTGTCCGTCGGATTTGTGTACACACGATCGGAATTTCTGACAACGGATTTTGTTGTCGAAAATTTTATATCCTGCTCTCAAACTTTGTGTGGCAGAAAATCCGATGGAAAATGTGTGATGGAGCCTACACATGGTCGGAAATTCCGACAACCAGGTCCTATCACACATTTTTCCGTCGGGAAAATCTGACAGTGTGTACGGGGCATTAGACAGATGTGTTACTGGTCAGATCACCAGGTGAAAACAAAGGGGGGTTTAAGGCCTAAAAAGAAAACGAATGCAGCCGCCACATCTGACTAGTAAGCTTGAAATATATTACATTTTTTTGGTTTTGTGTTCAATACCGTCTTAAGGCTTTATTTGTGTGAAGTGGTTTTTTTTTTTTTTTTTTTTTTTTCTTTTTCCTTATTGAATGGTGTAATTTTCTATTATTGGGTGTGTTTAATTATGTATGTGAAATAGGTTTTTTTTTTTATCAAAAAAAAAAAAAAATAGTGAAAATCCTTCTCGTTTGATTGGCCTTTATGTTCTGGATAATGAGCATCCTTTGTATAGGTGAGTAGTAAATCTAAAACGGGTAGAACACTGTATACAGTGCTCAGACTTCATATATTATGTAGGCATCAGTGGGTGACCGTTTGATTTTCTGCTATGTTCTGTTCTAGACTAAAATTCTAATGTTCTCCATCCACAGATCAGCTCGGGTATTTCAACTTGGTGAAACCTAAACCATGAGTCTCAACTCTGAACAGATTGTAAGTATGCAAGTGTGTTAAGGAAGGCAGGGAAGGATAGAAAACTTACTTTTTTTTTTTTTTTTGTAAATTAACTAGAGATCTTAGCTGCAGGAAAAACATGATTATTTGGTAAAACAGGATGAACTGCAATGCCTTAAGTGCAGTAGCCAGTAGCATAAATCCCCAAATCATTAAAGTGGTGTAACAAATATCAAGCCTTAAAAAAATCCACTTTAATAATGGTGTTTGTTTTGGTTAAAAAAAAATTAAAACAGGTATGGTTACATTCTTTGATGTGAACAGTATATCTTTTAACATTATAGTTCCCATTTAAAAATAAAATATAAAGCGAGGATGTATTTTTCAGTTACTGTAGTGTTTGCTCTAAATTCATTTTGTTTCAATGCATGAAATTTAGTGTGTGTGTGTGTGTGTGTGTGTGTGTGTGTGTGTGTGTGTGTGTGTGTGTGTGTGTGTGTGTGTGTGTGTGTGTGTGTGTGTGTGTGTGTGTGTGTGTGTGTGTGTGTGTGTGTGTGTGTGTGTGTGTGTGTGTGTGTGTGTGTGTGTGTGTGTGTGTGCTTTTTTTTTTTTTTTTTTTTTTTTTTTTTTTTTTTTTTTTTTTTTTTTTTTGTTAAATATTGAAATGACTAACTAGAGCAGTGGTTCTCAACCCGGGGGTCGAATGAGGATTTGCCAGGGGTCACCGAATCCTGGGCTGTACCTGAATCCCGCACCACTCTCTCAACCTTTTTTGCAGCTGCCCAGCAGGGCTGTCCCTGACCTCTTCGCAGTCGTCCATTCGGTTCACATCATGGCTGGGGGGCAGAGACTAGAGGTCAGCTGACTGGTGAGGAATGTAAAGTGGGAGGGGCTGGAGGAGACCCTATCTCCTGATTTCCGCATGGGTGTCACTGCTACGAGACACCACGAAGTCAGAGACCCAGTGAGTAACACTTCCTGTGATTATAGTTGCCATTAAAAGTCCCCACTACGGTTTTCAGATCAGCAGATGACCTTGATCAAGAGCACTTAAGTTGGCTGATCAGAAATTCCCCCCAGCATTGGCACTCATCCCCCCCCCCCCCCCCACCAAGGAGTAAGAGAAGGAATAAAAATAGAGAATACATGGAAGGGAGAGGAAAGGGGGGGGGGGGGGGGGAACAAAGAAAAAGGGAGAGAAACAATAAGAAAGACGGCTAGAGAGAGGGATGGAGAAAAAAAAACAAGAAGTTAGGATAGAGAGAGATAAAAGGGAAAGAAAGGAGAACAACAAGAAAGTGATGCATCTTAATGTACCATAGGGGGTTTAAATACTGTACGTACTGTACGAGTGGAAAGGACTCGGAGCGCTAAACGTCCGTGGGTTAGAGGCGCAAATTACTTGTATTTCCTTGGGTGCTGACAACCCACGCTGCGAAAATAATTTTACTGTTCGGGGTCCCCACAACTTGGGAAACCACTGAACTAGAGGGTGCAATTTATTAAAGTTGTCAATCAGTCTCCCTGCTTAACCACTTCCCGCCCGCCCTATAGCGGATTGACGTCCGGGAAGTGGTTGTGTTATCCTGACTGGGCGTCATATGACGTCCTTCAGGATAACATGCCGCAGCGCGCCCCCGGGGGCGCGCATCGCGGCGATCGGTGTAGCGGTGTGTCAGTCTGGCACACCGCTACACTGATCTTGGTAAAAAGCCTCCGGCGGAGGCTCTTTACCACGTGATCAGCCGTGTCCATTCACTGCTGATCACGCTGTCTGACAGACGCAAGTAGAGGAGAGCCGATCGGCGGCTCTCCTGGCAGGGGGGGTCTGCGCTGATTGTTTATCAGCGCAGCCCCCCCGCAGATCACCCCACGGGACTACCAGGGATGCCACTAGGACCACCAGGGAAGGGGAAACGTGGATGGCCAGGTATGTTACCCCATGGCCATCCACATGTGCCCAATCTGTGCCAATCAGTGCCCACAAATGGGCACTGATTGGCACTATTATTCCAAAGATCTGCCCAGCAATGCCCAGATCTGCCCAGCAATGCTATATCAGTGCCACCTGTCATTGCCCATCGGTGCCACCTGTCATTGCCCATCGGTGCCACACATCAGTGCCACACATGTACCCATCAGTGCCACCCATATATGCCAATCAATGCCACCTACGAGTGCCCATTGGTGCCACCTATCAGTGCCCATTGGTGCCACCTATCAGTGCCCATTGGTGCCACCTATCAGTGCCCATTGGTGCCGCCTATCAGTGCCCATTGGTGCCGCCTATCAGTGCCCATTGGTGCCGCCTATCAGTGCCCATTGGTGCCGCCTATCAGTGCCCATTGGTGCCGCCTATCAGTGCCCATTGGTGCCGCCTATCAGTGCCCATTGGTGCCGCCTATCAGTGCCCATTGGTGCCGCCTATCAGTGCCCATTGGTGCCGCCTATCAGTGCCCATTGGTGCCGCCTATCAGTGCCCGTTAGTGCCACCTCATTGGTGCCCATCAGTGCAGCTATATCAGTGCCCATTATTGAAGGAGAAAGCGTACTTATTTACAAAAAAATTTAACAAACAAAGAAAAACTTGTTTTTTTTCAAAATTTTCGGTCTTTTTTTATTTGTTGCGCAAAAAATAAAAACCGCAGAGGTGATCAAATACCACCAAAAGAAAGCTCTATTTGTGGGAACAAAATGATAAAAAAATTGTTTGGGTACAGTGTAGCATGACCGCGCAATTGTCATTCAAATTGCAACAGTGCTGAAAGGTGAAAATTGGGCTGGGCGGGAAGGTGTCTAAGTGCCTGGTATTGAAGTGGTTAAAGGATAAGTTCACCTTTTTGTTCCAGCTCCCCTATATACCAAGAGCCCTTTCACATTGCAGCCGCGGCCACATTTGCGGGTATAGCATCACTAGTTTTAGTGTGGACTGTAATATAGTTGTGAAGGTGGTTGCGACCTGCTATTGTATACACTGCTCAAAAAAATTAAAAGAGCACTTTGAAAACACGTTAGATCTAATTTGGGAAAAATATCATGCTGAATATCTATACTGATATGGACTGGGTAATGTGTTAGGAAGGAAAGAATGCCACACCGTTTAGTGGAAATGACAATTTTCAACCTACAGGGGGCTGAATTCAAAGACCCTCCAAAAATCGAAGTGAAAAAATGATGCAGCAGGCTAGTCCATTTTGTTGAAATTTCATTGCAGCAACTCAAAATTATACTCGGTCAGTGGCGGCTTGTTTTCAATTTTTTTTTTTTTTTTTTTTTCTTTGGGGGGGGGGGGGGGGGGGGGTGTGTGAACAAACTGAAAAATACTGAAAAGAAAACCCCATTAAATGCAGCCACTTGTGCCCCATCATATGCCGCCACTGTGACCCCTGCCCGTCCGCTGTGTGCCCGGCACCTACCCAATTTTAGTGGCGGGTCAGGCAGCGGGTGACAGCGGCGAGCTGTGTCCTCCATGCGTATCTTCTCGTTCTGCTAGGCGTCCAATCAGGGCGCCTGTGCCTTCAGCCAGGTAATGGGTATTGGACCTGCGCTACCTGATTGGCAGAGAGGCAGTTCAGTGTTAGAAAAGCAAATATTCATCTGGGAGCGCAATGCTCTCTGCTCCAAGTCCACCTTTTATGAAGCCTATGGCTCTTCAGGTGCTTCAAAAAACACCCCTGCAGCTGTAATTTAGGCACGCGGTGTCCGAAAAGGGGCAAGACTCATAAATAGGGGGTGGCAGTGGCGGCCATGGATATATTCATGCTGTGCATGAATCTATCCCTTAGTCATAGAGGGGGTGGCTGGAGAGAGGGGGCGGTGCCTGTGCGCCCTAAATGGCCTGGCCGCCCCTGTGCTCAATAGTTTGTATGGCCCCCACATGCTTGTATGCATTCCTGACAATGTCGTGGCATGCTCCTAATCAGACGAAGGATGGTGTCCTAGGGTTTTTCCTCCCAGATCTGGACCAGGGCATCACTGAGCTCCTGAACAGACTGAGGTGCAACCTGGCGGCGATGGACCGAAAAATAATGTCCCAGGGGTGTTCTTTTGGATTTAGGTCAGGCAAGAATGGGGGCCATTCAATGGTATCAATTCCTTCATTTTCCAGGAACTGGCTACATACCACTTGATACTACATGAGGCCGGGCATTGTCGTGCACCAGGAGAAACACAGAACCCACTGCACCAGCGTAGGGTTTGACAATGGGTGCAAGGATTTCATCCCCATACCTAATGGCAGTCAAGGTACCATTGTCTAGCCTTTAGAGGTCTGTGAATCCCTCCATGGTTGTGCCTCCCTAGACCATCACTGACCCACCACAAAACCGGTCACGGACGATGTTACAGGCAGCATAACATTCTCCACAGCCTTTCCAGACCCTTTCATGTCTGTCACATGTGCTCAGTGTGAACCTGCTCTCGTATGTGAAAAGCACGGGGTGCCAGTGGTGGACCTGCCAAGTCTGGTGTTCAATGGCAAATGCCAATCAAGCTCCACAATGCTGGGCAGTGAGCACAGGACCCACTAGAGGACGTTGGCCGGTCAGGCCACCCTCATGAAGTCTGTCAGAGACCTTTTACACCAGTGGCCTGCTGGGGGTCATTTTGTAGGGCTCTGGCAGTGCTCATTCTGTTCCTCCTTGCACAAAGGAGCAGATACCGGTCCTGCTGATGGGTTAAGGACCTTCTATTGCTCTGTCCTGCTCTCCTAGAGTAACTGCTTGTCTCCTGGAATCTTCTTCTCCATGCTCTTGAGACTGTGCTGGGAGACGCAGCAAACCTGGCAATGGTACATATTGATGTGCCATCCTAGGGGAGTTGGACTACCTGTGCAACCTCTATAGGGTCCAGGTATCGCTTCATGCTACCAGTAGTGACACTGACCCTAGCCAAATGCAAAACTAGTGAGAAACCATCCAGAAAAGATGAGTAGGGGAAAAAATGTCAGTGGCCTCCATCTTTTAAAACCATTCCTGTTTTGGAGGTCGTGTCATTGTTGCCCATTTAGTGCGCCTGTTAATTACGTTAACACCAAAGCAGCTGAAACTGAGTAACAACCCCCTCTGCTACTTAACTGACCAGATCAATATCCCAGGAGTTTAATTGACTTGCTGCTATACTCTGATTAAAAAGTGTTCCTTTGGGTCATGTGATGTCAAACGGTCTCCCCAAAACGTTTACTGTACTGTGATAGACATTTGATGCGTTGTTCAGTCTCTCAAACCTTTGGAATTTCATGTACTCTTGTAAAATTTCAATACAAATCATTGAAACTGAAAAGTGTTCCTTTTTTTTTTTTTTTGAGCAGTGTACTGTATATTCATCCATGCGGGAAGTGAATTTGTCTTCAGTGTTGAACAGAAACTCGCAACTTTGAGTCTGTATATAGTTTTGCAAAATAGGACTTCACTTGCAGATCAGGTTCATTGTAATCGCATCAAACAATCGAGGTGACCAATTGTCAGAAGCCAGGTGACCTATCTGTTTTTAGATTGATGGCTAGTACATCAGACGAAAAATACCGCTTTCAAAGCAATCGTGATAAACGAACTGTTGGTACACAGCTTTCGAGAGCCGATAACGACACTGCATCTGAAATTATCCGAAGGGACAAGTACGAAAGTTTTTCTTGTATGATGCCAGAACCATACAATTTTTATTTAATCAGTACAAAAAAAACCCCTCAAGAGCAAGATCATGCATGCTTGGGAAGAGAGAATACAACACATAACATAATTTCTGAAGTTGTTTTCTGTCATACAAGTATGTTCGTAACCTTTTCATTTTTGATTTGAGACTAGCATGCAAAAAAACAACTATCATTTTGTCTGATAGTCTCATTGTGTGTAAGAGGCATAAGGGTAATTTGTTTGTAATGCAATAACCAAACTAATAATTCAGAATATTTCCTAATATGTTTGTGTCCATTATCCTTATTTCTGTTGTGTATCTTAGCTGCCAGAGGACTTTTATCTGGCAGAAGAAAGCTCTATTCTGGAAGAAATGGCAGAAGAGGATGACGAAATTGATCTATACAATGAAGTTACATTTGGCTTAGGTAAGATTCTAAACAATCTAAACCATGTTGATGGATAATAGAATACTAGTATTTCTACTTTTAATACCTAAGAGATGAGCCTTTAGGCTCAAGGGATAAATGTGTGGCTCTATCCTTATCTTAGGACTCTACCTACCCAGGGTGTCCTGAGAGGCCACCCGACGGGTATTATTAAGCTTTACCAATTTTCGGTGACATTGCATCTCCATTAGACCAGGATCCAATGTCTCGTTTCCTCATCCTTTGAGCAGTTCACTGAGGCCCAGACTCATCCCCATTCTAATGCTGGACCTGGGCTATAAAGCAGGTGAAACAATGTCAAGATGATCAAGTTACTTCCAAGCATTGCACATTTGTGGTTCTATACATATAAACTTCTCTGAACAAATGTTGCAAGCATTTACCCAGCCATAACCAATTGTCTCCTTATGCTGTCTAATGCCCCGTACATACGGTCGGATTTTCCGACGGAAAATGTGTGATAGGACTTTGTTGTCGGAAATTCCGACCGTGTGTTGGCTCCATCACACATTTTCCATCGGATTTTCCGACACACAAAGTTTGAGAGCTGGCTAAAAAATTTTTCCGACCATAAAATCCGTTGTCGGAATTTCCGATCGTGTGTACACAAATCCGTAGGAAGCGCACGGCGTTCCTAAGTCGCATGAAATTCTTTGCAGTGCGATTTGAAACTGTACAAAATGAATCTGTTTTCTGTATCGCCGATTAATTGACCGACCGTATCAGTACTCGTTGGTAAAAAAAAAATGGTGTTGGTGCAACCCTTAGTAGTACAGGAGCCAATGTTCCATCAAGCAAATTTTTCAATAGCTTAAAGAACTACAGTGAGGGGAAAAGTATTTGATCAACTTTAATGGTTGGTTTATTTTAACAGTGAAAGAATAACAACAAAAATATCCAGAAAACCGCATTTTAAAAAGTAATCAATTGATTTGCTTTTTAATGAGTGAAATAAGTATTTGACCCCTTCGCAAAACATCACTTAGTACTTGGTGGCAGACGTGTAACTAATGAACTTGTTTTAAGATCATGAAGAATCTGAAGATGAAGGCGCTAAAGAAGAGAACCAAAGCAAAAAGGCAAATCAAAAACCCGAGCTGATTTGTGAAGACAAAGAGCCTTCTGAAAAACGGCGAGAGCTGGTAGAATTTGAGGAGACCTCAAATCAAGAGGTGGATTTTGTCACAGAATCCATGAAAGAAGCTGACCTTTCTGTAGACACAGAGAACCGACCAGAAAGTACAAGAATAGATGATTCTGACTTGGGAGATCCAGCGGTGATGAAGGCCTTTCATGGCCAGCCAGCTCTAGAGGTAATGTGTGCATATTCCAGCATTTGTTTATTATTGCTGTATACATCTTACTATGCTGCTATAAAATAATTCTTCATATTTGTTATGTTCCCACAAATTGGTCTGATCGCCGGGACCTCTAAGCTGCTGTTCACTGCTAGAGGGGTCATCCTATAACCTATATAAATACTGCACTGTCTACACTTCCACTGTCTGCGATCACTTTAAAAGGTTACTTCACAGGGGAAAAATATAAGGTAATGTATAGTGGGTTGGCATATACACTACCGTTCAAAAGTTTGGGGTCACCCAAACAATTTTGTGTTTTCCATGAAAAGTCACACTTATTCACCACCATACGTTGTGAAATGAATAGAAAATAGAGTCAAGACATTGACAAGGTTAGAAATAATGATTTGTATTTGAAATAACATTGTTTTTACATCAAACTTTGCTTTCATCAAAGAATCCTCCTTTTGCAGCAATTACAGCATTGCACACCTTTGGCATTCTAGCTGTTAATTTATTGAGGTAAGCTGGAGAAATTGCACCCCACGCTTCTAGAAGCAGCTCCCACAAGTTGGATTGGTTGGATGGGCACTTCTGGCGTACCATACGGTCAAGCTGCTCCCACAACAGCTCAATGGGGTTCAGATCTGGTGACTGTGCTGGCCACTCCATTACCGATAGAATACCAGCTGCCTGCTTCTGCTGTAAATAGTTCTTGCACAATTTGGAGGTGTGTTTAGGGTCATTGTCCTGTTGTAGGATGAAATTGGCTCCAATCAAGCGCTGTCCACTGGGTATGGCATGGCGTTGCAAAATGGAGTGATAGCCTTCCTTATTCAGAATCCCTTTTACCCTGTACAAAGCTCCCACCTTACCAGCACCAAAGCAACCCCAGACCATCACATTACCTCCACCATGCTTAACAGATGGCGTCAGGCATTCTTCCAGCATCTTTTCATTTGTTCTGCGTCTCACAAACGTTCTTCTTTGTGATCCAAACACCTCAAACTTGGATTCATCCGTCCACAACACTTTTTTCCAGTCTTCCTCTGTCCAATGTCTGTGTTCTTTTGCCCATCTTAATCTTTTTCTTTTATTGGCCAGTCTCAGATATGGCTTTTTCTTTGCCACTCTGCCCTGAAGCCCAAAATCCCGCAGCCGCCTCTTCACTGTAGATGTTGACACTGGTGTTTTGCGGGTACTATTTAATGAAGATGCCAGTTGGGGACCTGTGAGGCGTCTGTTTCTCAAACTAGAGACTCTAATGTGCTTATCTTCTTGCTTAGTTGTGCAACACGGCCTCCCACTTCTTTTTCTACTCTGGTTAGAGCCTGTTTGTGCTGTCCTCTGAAGGGAGTAGTACACACCGTTGTAGGAAATCTTCAATTTCTTTGCAATTTCTCGCATGGAATAGCCTTCATTTCTAAGAACAAGAATAGACTGTCGAGTTTCAGATGAAAGTTCTCTTTTTCTGGCCATTTTGACCGTTTAATTGACCCCACAAATGTGATGCTCTAGAAACTCAATCTGCTCACAGGAAGGTCAGTTTTGTAGCTTCTGGAAGGAGCTAGACTGTTTTTAGATGTGTGAACATGATTGCACAAGGGTTTGCTAATCATCAATTAGCCTTCTGAGCCAATGAGCAAACACATTGTACCATTAGAACACTGGAGTGATAGTTGCTGGAAATGGGCCTCTATACACCTATGTAGATATTGCACCAAAAACTAGACATTTGCAGTTAGAATAGTCATTTACCACATTAGCAATGTATAGAGTATATTTGTTTAAAGTTAGGACTAGTTTAAAGTAAGCTTCATTTAAAAGTACAGTGCTTTTCCTTCAAAAATAAGGACATTTCAATGTGACCCCAAACTTTTGAACGGTAGTGTATCTTCAAAGAGAAAATTGGGGTAAATATCAAAAATTGCTTACTATTTATTTATGTTTCCGTCTTCAGCCAGCAAATGGGCACTCTAGACCCCTATACCATGTTTGACTAGTTCTAAAGAGGAACTTCACCCGTATCTGAAAAAAAAATACAAGAAAGGCTTTTCTAAAAAAAAAAAGTTTTTAGTAATGGCAATCTACAAATATTTTTTTATTCTAATCTTTTATTGTTCCGCCCCTGAATGGCCAGTTTCACTAAGGGCGGATGAATCTCTTTACTTTCTGGAACTCTGTCTACCTCCTGGACATATGGAGGAAGCACTGGTGATGTAGCCGTCCCAGGATGCATCTGTGAGGCCCTGGTTACATCGCTAGTGCCTCGCTCAACCAGGAAGTAGAAAAACATTGTAAAAAGAAAATGGTATGCAAGTCTTTAAAGCGGGGGTCCACCCACACCGCCAAAAAAAAAAAAAAAATTAAAAGCCAGCAGCTACAAATACTGCAGCTGCTGACTTAATACATGGCCACTTACCTGTCCCAGGGTCCAGCGATGTCGGCAGGCCGGCGACGCCGAGAACCCGCTCTGTTCTCGGCAGCTGCCGCCGCCATCCTGGGTGAGGGAATCGGGAAGTGAAGCGTTGCGGCTTCACTTCCCGGTTCCCTACTGCGCATGCGCAAGTCGCGCTGCGCGTCCCTGCTCTCTCCTGGGAGCTGTGTGTTCCCAGGAGACAGCGCGGTGGGGACGGGAAGAGGCGTAGACTCCCATGGGAGTCTATGCCGGAAGTGGGTGCAAATACCTGTCTTAGACAGGTATCTGCACCCCCCTCCCCCCTGAAAGGTGCCAAATGTGACACCGGAGGGGGGGAGGGTTCCGAAAAGCGGAAGTTCCATTTTTGTGTGGAACTCCGCTTTAAAATTGACATGCACAGCTGTGTGTTGTGTGTTTAACTGCTTTTAATTAAAAAAAAAATCCTGATTACAGAGCTCAGTAACTAAAGTTGAGCTTCTGCGTTATTATAGGAAACTCATAATGCTCTGAATTTTTTGTGATGGGTACCTCCATTTTGCAAAACAGCCCATGTTGGGATCTCATATTTCTGAATATAGTAAACCCTAAAAGAGAATTGGGAATTTTTGTAAATATTAATTGCACTACTTAATAGATAATTAAAGCCCAACTGAAATATAGGGCAGTGGACTGTGTCAGTAGTTTTTTTATTTTTGCATTATTACAATTTTTTTTTTTTGGGAGCCCCATTCGGGGGCTTTGGTAAAATATCAGCAGTGGTGATTAGGGTGTGTCCAGGTACACCCTCTGCAACTGCCTATGGCTGCCAGCGCAAGGTATTTAAACCCTGGCTGCAGGACATGACATAACCTGTGGCACCAAAAGAGCAGCTTATTTCTGTATATGCAGCCTACCCATGTCAAAATAGTCAATAGAGAGGGTTCAGTTGGCGGTTTAAATTGCCTCTGTTACTAAACTTCACCGGAAATACTCTACAATTTCTTCTGTCTTTCAGAGTGTGGACAGCGCTGTTGTTGATAGTGGAATTGGCTCTACCTGGACAGAGTTTGATACAGACTACGATTTGGTAAATGTAACTTTTTTTGTGTGTGTGTGTATATGTTGGGACAAGACTGTCTCAAACGGGAGCAATTCACACTGAGTGTTGGAAAGAATGATTGTCAGTAAATATATGCCGACAGTTGAGATCTCTAGACGACAGTAAAGTTAAATGGAATATTTTAGACCTTTTCCTGGTAAAGATAATCTGGACATCATCCCCTCAGTTTTATTTGTTATTGCTAACACTAATAACATTGAATGATAAAGGAATAGCTTGAGAGGAATCCAATGTACCAAGACTGGAGATACAGTATATAGATATAGATAGTATCGCATATACCCTAACACCCCCCCCCCCCCCCCAAAAAAAATTTAAAAAAAATCCCCAATAGATTGATTCTGCCACATGAAGAAACAAATCTTCTTCCTATAGCAGTGGATGTGTTCAAACACTGAAGAAACTTGGTCGTTACATAGCACCCTCGCTTTACCTGGCTCAATGGAAGTAGGTTGAATGACTTTGGACATCATTCAACCTGGAAGAGGTTCATTGTTGGGTCACATAACAGGTGTAATTAAAGTCGGTTATACACGGAGCGAATTTCGTCCAGTTCCTCGTGAACTGCAGAGATTTGATCAGTGGGTGGCCCTGCTGGCACCATTCACTCTACATTTTTTGATTGAGAAAACTAAGGAACAGAGTGGAAAATTGTTGGTTCAACAGTGCCTGCATCCAACCAGATGCAGGCATTCTGGTATTTTGACATCTAGTGCTGCTGGCTCCTAGAATATTGTGGGAGATTCGTCCATTTGTGCCGATTATTGTGGATGAGGAATCTGTTAGCTCTCATGTCATTCAGCTCACAGATTAAACAAGAGATCTATGGGGGTGTATAGCCAACTTTAGGCTTTACCACTTTTATACTGTAGTGTAAGATGAGATTTACATAGGGTGTCTTTCTCTGGCTTAAAGCTGATCTGAACTCTATCAACATAAGCTATTTTTAATCCTTATGCTGCTAGCATTTGTGTATGTGTGTATGTATAGCGCTGGTAGATTTTCAATCTACTGCTTATAGTTAAATTTAGTGGGTTATCTGTTTATACATAGTCAGATTTGCCTCTGTTCCAGCTTGGCTGAATTGCATGTAGTTTCACACTGTGCCTGTGGGTGTCGTTGTCGCCATGGGTCGGTGTTGGAAAGGCAACACGCTGAAGTGTATGAGTGCTCTTCTGTCCCGGAGATAACTTGGTGGAGGTGGTCCTCCAAGTTGCATTCTGGGAGAGGGTATTTATGGGACAGACGCCATGTGTTGGGGTTCGTTTTTGTTCCACCTGCTGGCCCTCCTGGCCAACAGGTATGTCCTAGCAGTACTACCTTATGGTCCTCCGTCCGGGAGGCCCACGTCGCTGCAGCGTGTGGGTGGGCCCAGAAGCCTGTCTGGGGCCTACCACTGCGGCAGAGGAATGGTCCTGAGCAGTCTGTCCTACGGGAAGAAGCTGGACAACTGAGAAGATCCCAGGGGAGGACCCGTCATGGAAAGATCATGCAGAGTGCTGGTCTGGAGAGGGGCCTGGTGACTCAGTTGGAGGACGTATCCTAAAGTAATCTTGCCGCATAGTACTGCCGGGTCGGCTTAAAGGTTCTAGTGCTGTGTTTGCTATTCATCGTAAACCATTACATCCTGTGGCAGAGGATCGTACGGGTTTTTTTTTCCAATCAAGTCTGTGGTAGAGACTTTTGTTCGTGGTGCGTACTGGCTGCTAGGTTAGTGAGAGAAACCTATCGAGGCGGGCAAAGATTCAACTATAAAGAGAGAGTACAATTACCTACAAGCTCTCAATTCCTAATACTACACCAAGAAAAGGTATTTGAACTTCCCTGCAACTCTCCTTCTACCTCTTTCCTGCTACTTCCTTCAATTTACGTTTATTAAAGCATTGGGAAAGATACTCAAGTGTCCGGTGCCTACATTGTCTGGTATTAAACTCAACGAGACCCTAGACCCGGTTCTGGTGAAATGGAGGTAACGAAGGTGACGGTAACAGCCCGCTTTAAACCAGCAGCTCCACATGGATAGATAGATAACCATTTTATTAATAAAACGGTATATTGTGTTTTAAACTGGCTAAGGGCATAAATATCCCAGTAAGTAAATGCTACCTGAAACTTTTATGCCCCGTACACAGTCGGATTTTCCGATGGAAAATGTCCGATCGGAGCGTGTTGTCGGAAATTCCGACCGTGTGTGGGCTCCATCGGACATTTTCCATCGGATTTTCCGACACACAAAGTTGGAGAGCAGGAGATAAAATTTTCCGACAACAAAATCCGTTGTTGGAAATTCCGATCGTGTGTACACAAATCCGATGGGTAAAGTGCCACGCATGCTCAGAATAAATAAAGAGATGAAAGCTATTGGCCACTGCCCCGTTTATAGTCCCGACGTACGTGTTTTACGTCACCGCGTTCAGAACGATCGGATTTTCCGACAACTTTGTGTGACCGTGTGTATGCAAGACAAGTTTGAGCCAACATCCGTCGGAAAAAATCCTAGGATTTTGTTGTCGGAATGTCCGAACAAAGTCCGACCGTGTGTACGGGGCATTACTCTTACTAAAGATGGCTGCTGGTGGGAATGTTAGATGAGTATATTTCTTGGAGACATGAATGGGTGAGTTTGCGTTTTTGAATGTTAAAAAATTAATTGGCCTTTTTAGTTTGTAGTGCTCAAACAGTTTAGTTCCACTTTAACTGACCTTTTTGAACGATGCTGATGGTAATATACAGTATTATGAAGTTGTAATTGTCTATGTAACAGATGTACCGTACTTTAAACGTCATTTTTCTTCCAGAACACAATGGATTCAAGTTCTTGGCTAGGCTCCCCTAAAGTAACATTGACACCTGCGCGACAAATACTAGAGGTATAACTTGCTCTAGATCATTGAGCTTTTGACATGCCAGAATTTGAAGGCTTTTGTTTGTGTTTATCAGTGCCAAACTACAGGAAAACCTCAAGGACCACCATTTTTTTTTTTTCTGATTGCTTTATTTTTATTTTTTTATATATATGAAGCCCTGGATAATTTTAAGAGTGTGTGTATTACACATTAGACCGTGAAGCTGGCTCTGTCCTATGGAGTATTTCCATTCTAATTTAACTCTCTGGAGATCTAGGCAGAAGAAATGGTCCTAAGGTGTCCAGATATGGAGTTGTTTGAATCTTTTTTTAGTTGGTTTAATTCTACTTTTAGTACTTTCTGGAACATCTCCCAACTGTCTTAAATACAAAGTGCTTTACTGCACTTAATATTTTTATGTGCCTTAGAAATGTAGCATACCCCCATAGAAACAGCTTGGTAATTTGGGTTATCTGCTTTCTGTACCATTGGTGCACGTGAGAATAGTCAAGCCTGCAGGCAGCAATAAGGCTACTAGATGGCTGTCTGGTCAGTTCCTAAAGGGCTCAGTCTCTCTCTCTAGTAGCAGATAGTAAATCCCCCACAGCAGCGGCTCACCAGTCCCAGTGATATTGCAGGTCACCATCCAGTCACACACCGCAATTGGTCCACTCTGCTCTGCACCCAGGTGACTCTGGCTGTTAGCACATCTAGACTCAGCACTTCAGATCCTGGTCACCATTATGCGGCAGTGGTGGTGCATAACGTTATTTAAATCTTGCATCCATAGGGCCAGGTGGAGAGTTGATACTTTCATATAAACCCCAGCAAGAAAAAAAAACAAAAAAAACACCTTGCTTAGATTAAGTTGGATTAACAGTTCTTATAAGGTCTGTATGACTCAAATGCTTTTTCATTCACGCTTGCTATACATGGATTGAAATTCAGCTGGTACAGCAGTGACTAGCTGAGTTTAGCTTCATGTATGGTCACTGTTGTTGTACAGAAGTCCATGTACTGATCAGCTTGTGTTCAACCACCATCAGTTTTAGCCGCTCGATCAGCGCTGCAGGGTATAGACTGCAGTGCTACTCAGCGTATTCTGATGGCAGGGAAGTCTCTCCACTGTCAGAATACAGACAGGGGGGGGGGGAGGCGTCCTCAAATGTGTGGCTGGAAGAGTCAGGTGTGTGTTTGGTCGGGGTTTGTAAGTGCTTAATTGGATGTTGTAAAACCCATTAGGAGAATGTCTGTCTGTCTTATTACCCCAGTACCTGCTAATAGCTGTTGTAAAGGTCTTAAAACTTTTTGAAGTCTAGCCCTACTTGACCTGAAAATTCTCTTTTCATATATCCAGTGCTCAAACTCTTTTGCTACTTCATAAATGTGGATATGATAAAATTTGTCTTAACACTTTTATACGAAATGAACAATCAGTTTGATACCAGACATACCTGTCCATTAAAGCGGTTGTATACCCGCTGAAAATTTTTTTTTTCTTTACCCCTGTAAAGCAAAAGGCATAATGAGCTAGTATGCACCGCATACTAGCTCATTATGAAATACTTACCTTAGAACGAGGCGTCGGTATCTTACCTGGTCCACGCAGAGGGAGCTGTCATGTTGCCTCGGCGTGTCTTCCGGGTATCGCGGTTCCAGCGCTGTGAGTGGCTGGAGCCGCGATGTCATCACTCCCGCGCATGCACGTGGGAGATTTCTTACTTGCCGGGCCTTCAGCCGAGAATCCCCTGTGCGCATGCGCCGCTGCAGTCAGCAGCGCATAGCAAGGGGAATATCTCCTAAACCGTAAAGGTTTAGGAGATATTTTTTTTTACCTACTGGAAGGCCTTATTATAGGCTTACCTGTAGGTAAAAGTAAAAAAAGAAGCACTATACAACCACTTTAAATGTACATCAAGTGGGTTGAGCACATTTTATCTCCTAAAGAGAATGGACATAAGCTCAAAATCATGTTTGATATCTATCAAATTGTGACTTCATTGCATTCAATAATGGTTGATTGTAAAACCTGGTCATCTGGAAATATTGATAGTTCAAAAGCTGGAAGGGAGGGTGTGTCCACTGAAATATCAAACACTTCAGCACTGCTACCTCCCACCCCTGTTTTCTTGTGGGTCCCCAAAAGGCTGTTGCATTTGGCAGCTGATGGCTCACAATTTCCATCAAAACCATGCCAGTATGTGGAGTAATTTGAAGGGGTCGGTGAATCAGACTTGATCTGAGCCAACTGGACTCTGCGCAAGAACTAAGACCAGGTGAACTTTTAAGTACTTTACATTTTCAATCCCATTTCTATTTTTAAAATGTAATGCCTATTTTTTTCTTTCTGTAAATTTCCTTCCATTTTCTTTCAATTAAATAGTATTTAAAAATTGTTTGACTGGTATGGGTAGGAGAAGATTTACATCCAGCATCGCATCCCCAAGTATTTAAGTGCACTAGTATACAAAGAGGGGCAGTAAAGGTGTTAATTGCCACACATTTTTTTTTTTAACCATTCATTTTACTAAATCATTAAAATCAGGTTTAAAGCGTGGAACTAAACACGACCATAATAACAGACTGAATATTGCCTATTACGTACTACAGCAGATGCAATAATCACAACATGTTTTGCCAATTATTATGCTTCTTCAGTATGCAGTAGTTTGCTACATTAACTCCTGGACGATTTTATTAGACTGATGAAAATAGTCAATTTTTTATTTTTTTTTGCAAGTTTTTCACATGCATCACTACAGCAAACCTGTCCTGATCAAAATGCAGAGGCTTCAATTGCACACTTCTTCTTTCTGAAAATGCCAACTGCACAGCTATTGTGTAGATTCATTGACCTTTCTACTAAAACCATGTAGATCAGGAAAGGCAGAGGAGTTGTAATTATCTGCATACATTTTCAGACGAGAGTTCAGAAATGGCAGCCTTCATGTTTCTCACCTGGTAGGTTTTTGTTATAAAATTTTTTAACAAAAGTTGTTTTGTGCCACATAGGATAAGGCTATCCTGAGAGTAATGGACAAGGCACCATATTTGCCACCAGCCAACCTGGAATTCCTGGGTTCGCCCATGCATCGTAGGTACATGTGTGCTCAGAGGCTGAAGGGTCCAGAGATGGATAGATTGTCCCCCAAGCCATTTCAACAGCGGTTTCCTAGGCAGGTAAAAGATTTTAAAATAATATTATTGCACTATACCCTAAGCTCCACTCTTTTGTTAAGATCTGATTGCACCTGAAATTGCTTAGGCTGTGTACATATCTACTACTACTACTACTACGGGATACATTTTTGTGCAGTTTTAGGTATACTGTGGAAGCTGTTCACTTTAGATGTGTTTTACATGCATTCAGGGCAGGACTTGGGGTGGTGGGCGCCCCTGGGCTTGAGTCACTTTCGGGCCCTACCTTCTATACATATGCACAGCTCTATAAAACAGAAATAGAAAAGGACAAGGTGCACCAGACTCAGTGCAGTATTAAAGAACTTCTGTTTAATTGAACAAGACAAAACAGCCAAATGGCTACTCACAAAAGTAGATAATATACAAGCGTATAAGTGGGGGATACTGTACTGGTATTAGTCCTGGGTCCACAATTAATAAAAGCAATAAAAATGGATAAAATTATAATTACCGTATTTATCGGCGTATAACACGCACCCCAAGTTTAGGAGGGAAGTTTAAAGTGGGGTTCCACCCAAAAAAAAAACTACAAAAAAAACATTTTGGATATTTTTTTTTTTTTTACCTCTAAATGCCTGTTGCTAGGGGGTCCCTCGTAGTCTGCCTCTTCCAGTGCCTGGGCTGGTGACATCACTTCCCCTTCGGCACAGGAAGGGCTCAGCTCTGCTCCCTCCCTCCTGTCAATCATCTGGGACCCATTACAGGTCCCAGGTGACTGAGCGGCCAATCACGGCGCGCGGCGCAGCTCGCGCATGTGCACTGGGTGCCGGGCTGTGAAGCCACAGCCCGGCGCCCACAGTTGCAATGCCGGCCCAGCTGAACTGAGGGGGAGACGAGCGGGGCTTCGATCCCCCGCATCGCTGGACCCTTGGACAGGTAAGTGTCCAATTAAAAGTCAGCAGCTGCAATATTTGTAGCTGCTGACTTTTAATTTTTTTTTTTGACTGGACCTCGGGTGGAACTCCTCTTTAAGGGAAAAAACTTACATTTAAATGCCCATCAATGCAGCCTTATCAGTGTCATTGCAGACTTGTCAGTGTAGCCTTGCTCTAGTGTCATTGCTGCTTTGTCATTGCAGCCTTTCAGTTTAAAAATGGCACTGCCGAGATACAGAGGCAGCTTTCGGCTCTCGGAACGGGCGGGGCCCCCTATTGGCCGGGGCTCATGGGCTTGAGCCCTGTCAAGCCCAATGGAAAGTCTGGCCCTGCATGCATTAACATTGGACACTATAATGACACATTTCCCTGAAATGGTGTCAAAGGAGCAGCAAGTAGAGCTTTTTCAAACACCGCACCAAAAATGTTCAGATATCAAAAGGCCCTTACTCTTTGGTCTGATAAGGACGTTCTTACTGCTTTTCATATTGGCATACACTAGATTACCAAAAGTATTGGATCACCTGCCTTTACACGCACATGAACTTTAATGGCATCCCAGTCTTGGTCTGTAGGGTTCAATATTGAGTAACTACTAGGGCTAAACTACACACGTACCTAGATGTAGTCCTAGCTCCCAAGAGTCCCTCATTTGGAGGGACTGTTACTCTTTTGAAACCAAATCCCTCTGTCCCTAATGCAGTCTGTTAAACCTCTTTTTGGGACATATCTATACAAAAGGTATGTTGCTATCAAGTGTTATGCTGCACTTTGTTTTATCCAACCTCTCTTACTGTATTTGTTTCCTTGAAAAGCTAATAAAATGAAGGTGGTTAAAAAAGCGCTTGTGTGGTTCAGCCAATCCTCCCTTTTTTTTTTTTTTTTTTTTTCTGCTTATTAGATCTTTGTGGTCTGTGTAACCGGGTCTGTGGTAAGGGCATGTCCTTTGTCTGCATACTGTATGCTAGGTGTCCCTCTTTACTATTTTAGACTGTTGGAATTGGGGATGTGGTCATCTACTTCCAAAAAAAGCCAATGGTTTAACACAACACTCCCTTCTAACCCAAATCTGTTGTGGAATTTAGGGCTAAAGTTTACATCCATAGCAAGGAAGTCTAGTGGTTGGCACTGGTGTCTTTCAGTGCTGGGCTCCTGGAATTCAACACCAGGATGAAGACTGCACGTGTAGCGAGTTGCAGAGAAACCTGCAATAATTATATTTACTGTATTCTTGACCATACGTACTTTACTTATATTTAATATATTTCACTAACTGTATAATGCGATTTGTTGGTTTAGCAATCCTATTTTCTGAGTAAACTTACTAGACTTGGTTCCAGCAGTCTCCACTGGTGCCCCGCAGCATGCACCCACCTTTTCCATTCACATCTCCAAGAAGAGCGGTTCCACCATTCACCCCCAATCAGGTAGGTTATGTGGCTTATACTTTGCTTGGTAATGTGTGAACTGTTCTTTGCTCATTGAGATACCGTGGATCAGGTTTATCTTTACAACTTTGGTTACACTGATCTAGCATCAAATTTACAGATCGAGATGACCCTTTGCTTTTAACAGGCCATTGGCGCACTATTTCTCCCACTGATAAAATAGACCATGCTCCCTCTGACACCAAAGATGGGGCATAATTCCTCCCACTAATACCAATGCTGGGGCATAATGTATCCCACTATCACTAATTGAGTGCTGTCCACTTTCTCACAATGATGAGGCTCTATTCCTCCTCTTCCTGCCCACAGGCATCATGTAACTTTTTTACTCCCACTGATCACCAAGCCTGAGGCATTTACTCCCACTATGGTTCATTCATGCAGTGTTATGTGAATACTACTACAAGTACTGACCACCCCCCCCCCCCCCTCCCTCCTTTGTGGCTGTCAGCTTGTGGTTCTCAATTAACTAACAGGGTGCTGTTGAACGCTCTAGGTAGGGTCTCTTCCTGTCAGTATGCATCTCTCTGCCCTCACGAGGTACCAGCAGACAGGTACTAACAAATCTGCAGGAGTCCTACCTGACACCCTCAATCTGCGGTTTTAGACATGTGCAGTTTGTTTCGTTCCCGAATAAACATTGACAAACTTTTATTATTCGGATATATCTGAATATCCGAATTACAGATTAAACAAAGTTTACCGAGTGCTCCGACTAACAAAATGAAATTTTATAAATTTCTGAAATTCGACAAAAAAAAAAAAAAAAATTATATAAAGTTTTCGATTCGGCTACAAAATTTATCGATTTCGAACGTTTTGAAATGCAAAAAACTGTAAATTCAAAAAAGACGTACAATGAATTCCGAATACGAATTTAATGAAATGACTAGATTAACGAATCTAAACTAATTACTTTTTTTTTTTTTTTCGTCCTACACATTTATACTGCTGATCACGGGTGCAATGGTTTCCAGATAAAAACTATCCTGCTCCGGGTGAATCGGCAATGATAGTGTCTGGAATCAAGCTGGTGTATGGGGGTGCCCGCCCTGTCACTGCTGCAGGTATACATGTAGAGAGAGATTTGAACGGCTGCACACCCATACAATGCAAATCAAAGCTTGTGGTGCGTGTGTGTGTTCTTTTTTTTTTTTTTTTTTTTAAATCAGTAAAAACAGGCACAAAAAAAGTTGCCGTGTTTCACACGCTAATGTGCTTTGTCAAAATTATAATGGACGCAACCTTTAGCTCTTATATCTCTTAGATCTCTATCATCTCTCTTGGATCTCGATCATCTCTCTTGGATCTCGATCATCTCTCTTGGATCTCGATCATCTCTTTTGGATCTCGATCATCTCTTTTGGATCTCGATCATCTCTTTTGGATCTCGATCATCTCTTTTGGATCTCGATCATCTCTTTTGGATCTCGATCATCTCTTTTGGATCTCGATCATCTCTTTTGGATCTCGATCATCTCTTTTGGATCTCGATCATCTCTTTTGGATCTCGATCATCTCTTTTGGATCTCGATCATCTCTTTTGGATCTCGATCATCTCTTTTGGATCTCGATCATCTCTTTTGGATTTAGATCTCGATCATCTCTTTTAGATCTCGATCATCTCTGTGTAGCTAAAGAGGCGGTGAAGTGCGATAACTTCAATCAGCTGTTCCCACTTGAACGTGAATAGAGCCAAAAAGGAAGAAAACTGAAAGATAATAGAAAAAATAAATATATGTAACATATATTTCATAATATTAAAACAGGGGCGTCTGTGTGTCCTGCACAAAGCAGAACCATACACAAAAATATATACAATTATGCATATAAAGATTTTGTTGTTCTTCCAAAATATAAATAAAAAAAAGTAGGAGTGAAAACCAAGTTTTTTGTCTCGCTTCTAGGAACCTACACACCATTGAAACAATGATTAGTATAGACCGTGCCCTCTACGATTTCAGTTTAGCAAAAAATGTATGTATACACATGTAGCACCCTGATGTTTAGGCAGGGTGGCTATTAAATGTATCCAAGATAGTTGTCTTGGCCAATTGATAGGTCAATTGATTTCACCCTAATTCTGGAATTGCTTCACTTCACTCTTTTGTCACTAGATGGCCGGTTATCTGGTGGCATTAAATAAGACAAGGGCATTGCAAGGACAGATTAGGAATGAGTGGGGTGTCTCCGCCAATTGGCAGGGATTTTCTTGGGTCCCTTGGCCTGCTGGAAGAGCCTATTTGAGTGATGTCAGGTGATCGCGGTTCTGTGCCACCTGGACGGCTGTCTGGGTGGACGTGTGTTGTATTGCTCCAGGCTGCTAGGCCAGAGACCTGAGGCTTATCCCAGGGATATCTGGCTGCTAGGCTGTCTGAGGGCCTATCTAGAAGCCAGAGAGCAGCAAAGGGTTGCGATTGTGGCTTGCAGTCCAACCAGAAGTAACGCTTTTACCGGCCGTAGAACCAGCTGTGGTCGGAGTTGGAGGGGAAGCTTTTGTCACTTAGGGACCATCCACCTTGTTACCAGGGACCACTGTGAGTAGCTGAAGCAAGTACCAGAGCAGTATTCTCACCAACCTAGGATGGTGAAGAATTGGGAAACGTCCAGCCAGGGACCCAGGCAGTGGAGGTGACCCGTGCAGAGCATTGTGTGCCAAGCCAGGGACCAAGCAGGCCAGCTGGGTGATTCTTAAGGCGTATCTGAGTGCCAAGCTAGGGACGTGGGGGTGACGCTTGAGGAAGATACTGTGTGAGAAGATTTGAAGAGCTCAGGAGACCCAGTGGCAGTGGATCAACAGGTCTAAGTGATAGACTTGAAGCTCAGTTGAGTGAAGATCTACAATAGGAGATTGTAGAAGTGAAGAAGTTCATTACAACCTTTTTGTTAGAAATAGTTTCAAGATTGTTGCCATAGGAGACAGTGTTCCTACTCATGCAGATGTGGTGTTTGACTGAATGCCTTTCCCTGCATGGCTGTCTGCCTATAGAAGTCTTGGAGTCTGCTAATTAACCTTGAAATAAATAACATCTACTTAAGGGTGTCCTAGCCCCAACCCTCTCTCCCACTGTTCTTTTCAAGAGACAATAAATGTCTTTGCATTCAAGAAGTGTCTGGCGCCCATTAATCCACTTTGTATTACACCCACCATGCCTTGTAACCCACTCTATACAGAAAGATATCGGCTGTCCCTGACTCTGGAGGTCACCATTAGGCCTCTGGGGGCCTGAGACCTCGCTACGCGCATAAAAAAAAAATCCCCTATATTGGATATAGATTGATCTAATTTATTTTATACGGTATCTCGCAAAATGAGTACACCCTCGCATTTTTGTAAATATTTTATTATATCTTTTTTAATGTGACAATACTGAAGAAATGACACTTGCTAGTTGCTACAATGTAAAGTAGTGAGTGTACAGCTTGTATAACAGTGTAAATTTGCTGTCCCCTCAAAATAACTCAACACAATCATTTTAATGTCTAAACAGCTGGCAACAAGAGTGAGTACACCCTTAAGTGAAAATGTCCAGATTGGGCCCAAAGTGTCAATATTTTGTGTGGTCACCTTTATTTTCCAGTACTGCCTTAATCCTCTTGGGCATGGAGTTCACCAGAGCTTCGCAGGTTGCCACTGGAGTCCTCTTCCACTCCTCCATGAGGACATCACGGAGCTGGTGGATGTTAGAGACCTTGCGCTCTTCCACCTTCCATTTGAGGTTGCCCCACAGATGCTCAATAGGGTTTAGGCCTGGAGACATGCTTGGCCAGTCCATCACCTTTACCCTTAGCTTCTTTAGCAAGGCAGTGGTCGCCTTGGTGTGTTTGGGGTTGTTATGTTGGAATACTGCCCTATAACCCAGTCTCCACAGGGAGGAGATCAGTATATCACAGTACATGTTGGCATTCATGGTTCCCTCAATGAACTGTAGCTCCCCAGTGCCGGTAGAACTCGTACAGCCCCAGACCATGACACTCCCACCACTATGCTTGACTGTAGGCAAGACACACTTGTCTTTGTACTCCTCACCTGGTTGCTGCCACACACGCTTGACACCATCTGAACCAAATAAATTTATCTTGGTCTCATCAGTCCTCAGGACATGGTTCCAGTAATCAATGTCCTTAGTTTGCTTCTCTTCAGCAAACTGTTTTCAGGCTTTCCTGTGCAAGAAGAGTCTTCCTTCTGGGACGACAGCCTTGCAGACCAATTTGATGCGGTGTGCAGCGTATGGTCTGAGCACTGACAGGCAGACCCCCCCCACCCCCCACCCCTTTTAACCTCTGCAGCAATGCTGGCAGCACTCGTACGTCTATTTCCCTAAGTCAATCTCTGGATATGACGCTGAGCATGTGCACTTAACTTCTTTGGTTGACCATGGCAAGGCCTGTTCTGAGTGGAATCTGTCCTGTTAATCCGCTGTATGGTCTTGGCCACCGTGCTGTAGCTCAGTTTCAGGGTCTTGGCAATCTTCTTGTAGCCTAGACCATTTTTATATAGAGCAACAATAATTTTTTTTTTCCCTTCATATCCTCAGAGTTCTTTGCCATGAGGTGCCATGTTGAACTTCCAGTGACCAGTATGAGAGAGTGATAACAACACCAAATTTAACACACCTGCTCCCCATTCACACCTATGACCTTGTAACACCAACAAGTCATATGACACTGGGGAGGGAAAATGGATAATTTGGGCCCAATTTGGACATCTTCACTTAGGGGTATACTCACCTTTGTTGCCAGCAGTTTAGACATTAATGGCTGTGTGAGTTATTTTGAGGGGACTTTATATAAGCTGTACACTCTCTACTTTACTTTACTTTGTAGCAAAGTGTCTTTTTTTTTTTTTTTTTTTTTTTTTTTTTTTTTTTTTTTTGTGTTGTCACATGAAAAGATCTAATAAAATATTTACAAAAATGTGAGGGGTGTACTCACTTTTGTGAGATACTGTATATATGTGCTTTGGGGTGCACACCCTAATGCAATAGGCTGCGCACACCTTTGCTGGTCACTGACTCAGTTGTGAAGACAGCCAGACTACTAGTACATTGTGTATAGCTGGTATCCTTTTTTTAAGCTTTTCTGGAGCAGATGGGTCACACGATATGGTGCATTGGTAGTAGTGGTGACCTCACATGGTGAGCAAGAGAGGTCTTGCACTAAGATACCAATGCCTGTGCAGTGATTGTGTATGATGGCAGATGTAAAGGAAATGATTACAATTTTTGGTTTTGTGGACTTTTTTTTTTTTTTCTTTAGTCTCCAGGTTTTATGTCCCAGACTCCCTTCAGGCCAATGTCTCCTAACATCAGCACCCCTCTGAGACCAATGACCCCAAAGATGGTCAGGATGCAGTTTGGTCCAATGTCTCCAAGTCCCAGCATGTCTCCATTCTTTAGCCCCCTAGGCAACACACTCCAGAGGTTTAAGTAAGTTTTCAATCCTTTCTAAGTATCCAGACAGTAGCAAATCTTTAGCTATGTTACAGATTTAGATGTTGTGGCAAAAGGCAGCGACAAAGTATTAATGCTAGACTTATGTGGGTTTCTAGATGTAGGAGGGGCCATCATTTCAACATTTTTGGTTATGGGATCTACTGTAGTCAATAAAGAAAATATAAATATTTATTTTCCTTTTTCATGGTTTCCTAAGCTGGGTGATTGCACCTGCCTGTTTCTGGAAGAAGCTTCCAGAAAATTTAGTACAGAGGGTCAATCATTCAGTTATGAATATTTATCACACCTCAGTAAATCCCTGGAAGGGGGTGTCCAGAAGGTGGCTGGGGAGGTGACAAATTGTTTGGAAGACCTGGGCAGTATTAGGAGTTCCACTTTTCATGGGGCTGCTGCCCTGGCTGGAAGGCAGCTAGTGTGAGAGAGAAGTTGCATTGAGGGCTTGGAGTAGATTGCTAAAGGCATTTGTTGGAATACTTTGCTTTGGTAGTCCTGGTCTGGAGAAGGGTATTTGTTTCCTTCACTGAAGAGTGTCGTGCGTGTGGAAGCTGGTTGGCAGACAGCTCCTGGGACGATGTAAGACATGAGCTTGGAACTCTTGTAAGCCTGCTGATAAAGGATTAGAAGGTTGTTGTCCTAGATTTTTTTTATTTATTTATTTTTTTTTTTTTGGAGTATCTTGCACTTTTTTTTTTTCTTTCCTTTTCAAGTTCTCTGCAAAAAAAAAAAGCCGGCAAAAAGACATCCCTTAGACCAGGGTTTTTCAGCTCCAGTCCTCAAGACGCCCCAACAGGTCATGTTTTCAGGATTTCCCTCAGATGAAACGACTCTGGTAATTACTAAGGCAGTGAAACTTATCAAATCACCTGTGCAAAATAATGGTGAGCCTGAAAACATGACCTGTTGGGGCACCTTGAGGACTGGATTTGAGAAACACTGCCTTAGACCAGTGGTTCTCAACTCCTTTCCGCAGGACCCATTAACTGGCCAGGTTTGCAAGATCACTGAAATATATCACAGGTGGTATCATTTGCTGCTCAGTGCTTGCAGTATTCTAGTCTGCATCCCCCCAAGGTAATACTTAAAATCTGGCCTGTTAGTGGGTCCTGAGTACTGGAGTTGAGAACCACTGCCTTAGACCAAGCCTGTGTGTCATTGTGCTTGGAACTGGGGCAGGTAGCCTCTGTACCGGTAAGGGAGACCTTGGCATCTTTTTGGCAGCCCCGCCGAGGGTGAGAAATAAACCTAGAAGGTTAGCATGTCTCAGCTCAATTCACTTTTTAAATGCTTGTTGTACAGTTGACCTGATTTTTGCAACCAGCCAAATTATTACCACACTGTCTGGCCAGTAGGCGAGACCATTGTTTCGTATAGCTTTGTGGTTACCTGTATTTTTAGTAGACTACAAATGAGCATTAGAACATTGGTAAAGCTTTCTTGTTTTCTGCCTACTTGCATAATCCTAAGAATAAAAGGGGGGGGGGGGGGGGGGTTGCGACTTTGAATGAGATGTGTGATGCACAAAAATAAATTAATGCATAATACATGGGTTTATTCATAAAATTTACAAAAAAAAAATGGTACAATACATATGACAAGCTGATATGCATAATTAACAATAAAAATGTCAATATTACACACAGTACATGAATTTTATAGATTGCAAATGTAAATGCATGATTGAATAAAAAACTGCATTTAAAGGCTTGACACGTTTCGTGGATGAAGCTCCACTTTTTCATAAGCAAGTGCAGAATGCGTATCTACAAATTATTTTCCAAATTACTCAAATACATAGACAACTGGAGCTGTTCCCAGGCACCCTCATGCATCTCACTATGGATACCAATTTTCCCTCCTCCCTCGAGTTTGGTGTTTTCCGCCTTGACTGCCCACAGATCCACGTCCCCACAGTTCCTGGTAAGGACATTTCCCAGCCTTCCTCAACAGTTTTCAGCATCCTATGACCAATTTTGGAGCTTATATGTAAGTCGTTTTAGGGGGTTTGGCTTTCTTTCCCCCTTATCTTTGCGTCATTTGAAATCTTTTTTTTTTGTAGATCCGCTTTCTGCACTTAATTCTGAAGTGGAACTTCATCCGCAAAACGTGTCAAGCCTTTAAATGGCCTTAACAACCCCTTATTTTATTATCCTCACACAATTCTGTCCATTAGCCACCGGTATGTGTAAAATTTTCTGAGTAGTGCTGCTTCATTTGACTGTGTTTGGCAATGTTGGTCCTCCCAAATTTGGGTATTCTGGAAAGGCAGGCATATCTGGATCAAACTGTATGTTCTTCTCTTCCCTTTTTTTTTTTTTTAATTGAAATTGGATATTGCTGTAGCTGGGATTCCTTCTGACAAGTTATACTCTTACAAGAAGTACTTTTTTAATTATAGTTATTATACCTTAGGGTTCCTGGACATGTAACGCAGCTGCATCCACAACATCGCAGAATCCTTAGTCAACGACAACGCCCTCAAAGGTAAGACTGATCATGGTGCTAATATAGTGTAAAAAGACTGCCTTGTAAAGTTGGGTTCTTGTGCTATATTGAAGAAATTGGAGGAATATATAGGTGGGGTGTAGAGTGGTGCTGCGGCCATAACGCACACAGTCCCAGTGCGATTAAGTAAATTGTATTGAAATAATGCAAAGCTAGTTCATAAACACCCAGTGAAAGGCAGCCCAGCTGGGAATACTCTCGCACAGTTCCAAAAGCGTGTAGGAAGCAGGTTTCAGCCAAACTGACAGCATCTGTAGAGCGGGGCAGAATGCAGCCTGGCCGTCTTGTGCCCAAGTAGGCAGATGTCCAGAGAGGTTGCAAAGCCTACGCTTTCCCTACCACTAGTACAGTCCCTGAAATACAGGCTACCTATCCCTACTCTATCCACTTGCATTACGCACACCAAACCCAGGGTCCACACCCAAGATGGCCATCAGAGTCACATGGGTGGCCAGCATCCAACCTGATGGCTGCCCCAACGATTCTAGAGGAATTTTGTTCCTCTTGACTTCCTCCCCATCTGCAGTGTTGCTGTGAAAGAGCGCCACCTGCAGCGGAGGAAGCAGACTGCACTTGCCTACAAATAAAACTCTGGGAGGCCAAAAAATGTAGGCAAAGGACATTGAACAATTTTATCTTTTCCCATTACTCATTTATCATACTTTTATTTATTTTTATTTATTTTATTTTTTTTTGTTGGCCTTTTTGCTTCCTCATGTCAGTCTCCAGCATGAAAAACCATGAGCAGCACAGCAGTGACATCACCAAAGATTTCAAATGAACACATCTAGATTTTCTCTATCATAGCAAATCTTCACTTTTGAGTTCAGTTTCACTTTGAAGTTGTTTTATGTTCGAAAATTGTTTAAAGCAGAGGTTTGCAATATACAGTACTCCTATAATAGAGTTCAGAGAAAATGCTATCATGCACTTATGACCATTGGATACTGGTATTTTAAAATGATTCACCACTGAATGTTTCTTGAGCCCAGTGACTGGAGTATTAAATACCCAGCTGGGAATCATTAAGGTGATTTCCTTGGACCCCAAAAAACACTGCATTTGTTTAGTCTGATCTAACATGATTTTCAACATGTCAAAGTTTTGTGGGTTTTATCTTTACATTGTTGTATCTTTATTGGCTCTTCTATAAGATGGGCATCTTTCATTGAAACTTTCTGTTGACCTCCAATTTTTTTGGGGTCATTGTCATGTCTCATGACCCAGTTTCAAATTTTAGATCCGATGTGACATCACTGTAGAATTTCCTGAAAATACATGAATTAGTTAATCCCCTTGGCCTCTTTCACACTTTATTTTTTTTATAAGTGTTCAAATCGGGGACATGCGGTGAGATCAGTGGCTTGTGAGGCACTGGTTAGTATCAGAGCCACATACATACATACATACATACATACATACATACATACATACATACATACATACATACATACAGGTTATATATTCGATTCTCATTATGTAGGCAATTGCAGTTCTACTATTTTTATACTCCTTTTTTAGGAAAAATATTTACAAACGCTGTCCCTATTAATGGCAAAGATTGTAGAAAAAATAAAACCTGTCTCCTTGTTCTCTGAAGCCAGGAATATAACAGTAATAAACACGTAAACAAAAAAGAATTTAAAACAAAAGGTAAAACCGTGAAACAGTCCAACTAATACATAAAACAAAATTCCAGAATAGGACAGGAAGTATTATCTGGAGAAATGGAAATCCTGTAACTTGTAAAAAAAATTTAAAGCGCCGCCTGTGGAGATTTTTAAGTACTGAAGTTTGGTGCCATTCCACAAGTGTGCGCAATTTTAATTGATGAAACCAGTTTCCAAAAAAAGCATGTTTGAAAAATTGCTGCACAAATACAATGTGACATAAAAATGACTACCATTTTATTAGAAAAATAATTTATAAAATAAGGGTCTGGAGGAAGACCAGAGGAGGGCTGGAGCTCTCCTGCAGCTGCAGGAGAGGTACAAGGGCCACATGAAATGGCCTGGAGGGCCGGATTCGGCCTGCAGGCCTTGTGTTTGACACCTGTGATCTACAAGAACAGAGAATAAAAAGAGCACTAGTAAACAGTGCAGTTAAGGCTTCTTTCACACTGGGGTAGTGCAGGGGTTGACGGTAAAGCTACTTTAGCGGCAATTTACAGTTATTTTAGCTGCACTTTTCGGGCGCTAGCAGGGTGCTTTTAACCCCCACTAGCGGACGAAAAAGGGTTAAAAGTGCCGCTGCCTAGGGATTTCAATGGGCAGGGGCAGTGGAGTGTATATACACCCCAAAGATGCTTGCAGGACCTTTTCTAAGGTCCTGCAAGCGCACCGCACCAATGTGAAAGCACTCGGGCTTTCACACTGGGCCTGCAGGGGAGGCATTTTCAGGCTCTCTTTTTAGGCCTTTAGTGCCTGAAAAATGCCTGTGTGAAAGGGGTCCAAGTCTAGTGCAAACAATTACTTCCTGTACAGGGGAGGAGGTACCAGGTAACCCCTCTCACAAGGGAATTGCCCATACCTGTTTGCCCAGGCGGCCTACCATGGATCTCCATAGAGGCTCCACAGACGGGAGGTAGGGGTCTGGTTTGGATTCCCAGGGATGTGTGCCCACCACAGTGACTGGGGCTTAAAATGAAACTGCATGCTTGCAGCTTCCCGCATGGTGAGAACAGAGGATTCCCCCACATGATTTCAAATGATAAATCCCAGTCACTGCTGTCCCATCATGTGATGTCTCTCAAGGCAGCTAACAGTGGAGTTTATAGCCCATGGGTGTGTACAGGAGTCCTGGGGATTGTGGAAAAAGGAATCGAGGGGCCAACACACACTGCTGAACAAGGGGGTCAAAGACGGACTCCACTGCAGCATGAAGTGTAAATATGCTCCTGCCTATTACTGTTTGTCGATACCCATTACTAGGAAAAATAGCGAGGATGCTTAACATGCTGTCAAAGTTTTGAACCCAATACATTCTTTCTTGGTTCTCTGAAATTATTTGATAGGGCGATAGTCCACAGTACTGTAACAAAATTGTGAATTATCTTTTAAGTGATGTGTAGGATTTTTTTGGTTTCCCAGTTTGGCAATGAAGGATTTACCAGGCTACCCTTTGAGCATCATGTTAAAGGGTTGGACTTTTACTGAGCTTTAACTCCTTAATTCTCAGGACATTGGTAATGACTCCATTTAACCACTTAAGGACCAGCCTCGTTTTGGATTTTAGGTGTTTACATGTTTAAAACAGTTTTTTTTTTTTGCTAGAAAATTACTTAGAACCCCCAAACATTATATAAGGTTTTTTTCTAACACCCTAGAGAATAAAATGGCGGTCATTGCAATACTTTTTTTTGCACCGTGTTTGCGCAGCGGTCTTATAAGCGCACTTTTTTTTTGGAAAAAATTCACTTTTTCGAATAAAAAAAATAAGACAACAGTAAAGTTAGCCCAATTTTTTTTTTATATTGTGAAATATAATGTTACGCCAAGTAAATTGATACCCAACACGTCACGCTTCAAAATTGCGCCCGCTCGTGGAATAGCATCAAACTTTTACCCTTAAAAATCTCCATAGGCGACGTTTAAAAAATTCTACAGGTTGCATGTTTTGCGTTACAGAGGAGGTCTAGGGCTAGAATTATTGCTCTCGCTCTACCGGTCGCGGCGATACCTCACGTGTGGTTTGACCACCGTTTTCATATGCGGGCGCTACTCACGTATGCGTTCGCTTCTGCGCACGAGCTCGCCGGGACAGGGCGCTTTAAAAAATTTTTTTTTTTTTTTTTTATTATTATTTATTTTATTTATTTTTTCACTGTTTTAAAAAAAAAAACATTTTGGATCACTTTTATTCCTATTACAAGGGATGTAAACATCCCTTGTAATAGAAAAAAACATGACAGGTCCTCTTAAATATGAGATCTGGGGTCAAAAAGTCCTCAGATCTCATATTTACACTAAAATGCAAAAAAAAAAAAAAAAAAAAAAAGTCGTTTAAAAAAATGACACAGAAAATTGTGCCTTTAAGAGAAGTGGGCGGAGCCGTCATAATGACGTCGCTCCGGCCGTCACATGGTATAGAGACGGGTGGGGGCCATCTTGGCCTCACTCGTCTCAGTACCTCAGCAGTGACAGGTCCCCATCTCCTCCGCCGCTACCGACGGCTCCAGTAAGCGGCGGAGAGCGGCAGGAGGGGGGGTGGCACCTCTCCCGCTGCCGATAACGGTGATCTCGCGGCGAACCCGCCGCAGAGACCACCGTTATCGTGTACAGAATCGCTCACTGTAAAGATGGATACCTCGGTTGTGGCAGCAGCTGCTGCTGTTATCGAGATTTCCATCTTCAAAAAAATGACGTACATATACAGTGAGCGGTCGTCAAGTGGTTAAGGATGCCCAAAACCATGTGCCTTAATTTTCAACCCTTCTGTACTTGTTTGATGGGGGAAGCTCATGCCCCAGGACCAACTACGTGACACTGAATCGATTTAAGGTTGGGGACCCCAAGACCAGGGTGACTAGAACCTGATTAATTCAGACACATTCCATTCCCCATACTTCTCCGCAAGCAGAATCTCTTCTCGAGCATAATTTCCCAAAAGAATGTCCGGACTGGAGGATACTTGATTAGATTATGTTTCTTTACTCCTCATAACACATCCAACCTATAGCTTATCAACCTTCAATGCTGTTGCTTCACAGGCAAATGTTGATAATTTGTCCAACAGGAGAAACTCGAGGCCCACTATAGACCATGCAAACTTGATCTGCTCAGAGAAGTCTCTAGCTGTTCTCTTTTTTTGTTTTTTTTTCACAGCTCCAGCCGTAAGCAGTGGGATAGTAGACCTGATCCTTATGCGAATATAATGTCTCAGAAGGAGAAGGAATGGGTGATCAAGCTGCAAATGATCCAGCTACAAAGTGAAAACCCACATCTAGATGACTATTACTACCAGGTACAGTGAAGGCGATGGGAGGTTAAAAGCCAATTTAAACAGAATTGTTATTTCAGAGTGGCCAGCAGGGAGTTGTGTCCCTTGCCAACGTCTTGTATCGCAAAACGGGCTCGGAATTCTAGATTTTCACATCTGCTACAGTCCACTACAAATATCATATGGTTATAGCTTTTGAGTGTGCGGGTTTCTCTAAAATTAAAAATGTTAGTTAGTGGGTGAGCACCTGCCAAACAATGATGTTTAACATGTTAAATCTCCTGCAGTATTGAAATTGTTTGGTAGCCTACTGTGCCACTGCTAGTGCTAACATCTGTGCTCTGCAAGCAATGGTGTTTCTTGATTTACACTACTGAAAAACCAATAGAAATAAACGGTCTTTGACTCTGTGAGCTGCTGTTTCAAGTTGGGTATCAGAACTGGCCCTGCTGACACACTTGATGCTGAGCCTCCATAATTAAGACACTATTCACATCTTAAGTGAGCATAGGCAGGTTTTAGAGGCCTTTTTTTTTTTTTTTTGCATGTTTTATACATGAATTCTTCACACGGTTTTACAGTACATACGACTTCTAGTACAGGAGTAGAGTCACTTTTTTTGGCACCAGAGACTTTCATGGGGCTGCCTGAAAAATCTGTTTAACGTGTATTTTTCAGGCACTCCTCAAGTCTGTGGTGCCAGAATGTGTAATTCTGCCCTAAAGAAGTTCACGTACTTTTGATTCAAACTACAAGCAACACGTTATTCAGGTATGAACGAGCCCATTGAGAATGTGTTTCTTTATCTTGCCCATTGTTGTGTTTTGTGGATTGCACAACAAAATGATCAGCTGTTAATGGGGGCTTAAAGAACTGAAATCCAATGAATGAAAGGGACAGACGGGCTGAGGAAGAAAGTGCTAGATGATGAACGTTCTCCATCTACGAAATAAGGTGGCCTCTGTTTTGATTTGCTTCTGCTTTTAATGCAAACTGTAAAAAGCTCAGTGTTTAGTGAAATCAGTAAGCAATTTCAGGACAGGAGAGAGGAGCCTGTACAAATGTAAGACTCAAGGTAAGGATGGAGTTGAGGAAATTTTAAATTTTAAAAAAGTTTAGATGTGGTGGTATCATTGGGGGGGGGGGGGGGGGAAATTACCTTCACACTTTTGCGAATTTACTGCGGGTTTGATGTGTTTAGGAACACAGATTCGCAGGTCATGTAAAAAGCATAGTATTCCATGGCTTTGGTTCACATTTATGCGTTGCGAATTTGGTGCAAGAAAAAAAAAGGGTCCTGTGCGTATTGACTGCAGGTGCGATGCAAATTCCTATGGTACAGTGCAAATTTTATCTTCATAGGCTTCAATTGAACTTGCAGCACACAGTTGACATCTCCGCGGATTGTTCACTGTCTGCCTCCTGAAATTCACGGTAAAATTGCAGTAAATTCGCACCTCACACAGGACCAAAAAGGGATCAAATTCGCAGTATATCGCATCGCAGTAGTGTGAACCTAGGCTCGAGTATGGGAAAAATGCCTGGTGATCTTGCTAGGAATCCAGTATCCTTGTGACATCTTGTGTACTCAACAGATACTAGATACTTCAGCGTTCAGTTATGTATTCGTGAGGGGGAGGCGTTCTGCAGCGCAGGCTGCGGCTGATAATCCTTAGATAACAGTGCAGTGAAAAGGCATGGTCACCCTAGATCAGGAAGGGACAATGGATCGGGTGAAAATCCATGGAGAGGAAAAACTGAGAAATTAAAGGGTAAATTCGCCATCCTAAACTTGTTACACCCAAATTTGGGGATTAGCATGTTCAGTACCTGACCCCTTCTCCAACCAATCCCCCCACTTCTTGTGGTCGTAAGCTGGGGATCTTCTCCCCGTACTCACTACCACAATTCAAAGAGAACAGTGTGGGGCTCTGCCCAAACAGCTGCATCATTGATTCACAGATCCCTAAGAATCAACGACCAACAAGTACCGACAACCTTTGCCGTTTCGGTTTGTTCTCAGTGAACTACTATGGTGCTGTGGTAGTTAATTGATTCTAACGGTCAGTGTAAAACTGCTTGCCCTTATGATGTATGGGCAGACAGCTTACCAGTGGAGTCGGGAGGGGGGGGGGTGCTGACCTGGGCTATAGCCCTGAGCGGGCCCCCAAAAAAACCTTGAGGCTTGTATTGCTGATCGACAATTATTAGCCCGAGTCCCAAGGCCTGGGGTTGGCCGAGAACCCGTGGCTGTACAGGCAGGGACTGGCATAGCAGGATAGTCTCCTATGATGGCTGTCACCTCACATTGGTCTAATGCTGGGATGTGTGACGTTCATCATAGGAGCCGGTCCAGTAGGCGGGACTTAGTGTGACATTGCAGCCGTGCTGGTTAAGTGGGAGATCCCAGCTCTGTGTAAACCTGTGGCCTCCCTCTCCACATGCACTGGTGAGGCTGTGCTGATGGGCACTGGCCAGTATAATACACCCTTCAAATGTGCTTTTTAAAATACATGTTTTTCCCTTCTTTATGAACAAGAAAATTACGTTATGCTGTTGGACTGGTATGAAATTATTTCCTGGGCTGGTTTTTATTCCCAGTCAGGGCCTGGGGCTATAGTATGCAGTTTTCTCATATCACCGCTCACTCACCAGGCAGTTCCCATAACTAGAATGGCATAAACCAAATGAATAATTTATTTGGGGGGGTGCAGGTTACACTGGCTTTAGTGTGGACTCCATCCAGTTATTGGGTCTGTTTTAAAGCCCTTCCCTCTGCATCTTCTGTGCTACGGTCTGCCGCCTGCGGGACAGCGCAGCAACAGGCCGTAGAAGCACACACTAGACATGTGCACTGCTGAAAATTTTTTTTTTTTTGTTTGGAATTAGAAAATTAAGGAAAATCCGAAAATTCAAAATAATAAATAATAGCTAACTATTTTAAATTATAGGTATTGGAATTTCCTTTCAAATTTGGCTGTTGGTTAACGTAACAAATACAAATTTATCTGAAGTTATGAATTATCCGAAATAAAGAATGCCGCATCTAAACAAATGGAATGAAACGAATTAATACATTGTTATTACGATTATTAACCACTTGCCGTCCGCGCTATAGTCGAAAGACAGCTACAGCGCGGACCCAATTTGCCGGGAGGGCGTCCATGGATGTCCTCCCGTGCTTGAGTGGCCTGTCATAGTTTAATCATAGTTTAATTGTCATTCAAAGTGTGACAGCGTTAAAAATTGGTCTGGTGTAGGAGGGGGGTTTAAGTGCCCAGTAAGCAAGAGGTTAATTTGTTGCATTCCATTCGTTTAGATATGTCATTCGTTATTATGGATAATTTGTGACTTTGGATAAATTCGTATTCGTTACGTTCACTAAAAGCCAAGTTTGAAAGGAGATTCCAATACCCATAATTTAATAGTTACTAATAGTTAAGTCTTTTATTAGTTATTTCAGGTTTTTGGGTTTTTTAATTTTTTTAGATTTTGTGTTCTTTTCTGATTTTCGTTCTTTTTGAATTTTAGGATTTTCATTTTTTTGGGATTTTTGAATTTCCGAATTTGTTTTTAACGAATTTGTTTAAATTTGTTAAACGAATTTCGAACTAAAAATATTGCACATGTCTACCACACTCCACAGCCAGCTCAAGTGACCCCTAAGCCCAGACTCGTGTTCTGTCACTGAGGCTCACCGGACAACACTGGAACAGGCTACAGCCCAGCCAGGCTTGAGGTGGACTTGCTTCAAAATGTGGGAGGGGTAATAAAGATTACCTTCGGGCTGAAGCACCTGGTCTTTTACCCACCCAGCAACACCCCTGTAGTTTACACTGACAGTCTGCAGGAAACCTACATGGCATTAGCGATTTGGTGTTCGCTGGTGCAATGCTGTCCAGGCACCTAAAACGCAAACGTAAATGCATTTTTCTTTTTTTTTTTTTTTTTTTTTTTACCTGCAAAAAAAGGTGCATTTATTTTTTGTTAAAAGGTCAACTTATCCTTTTTTAAAGTGAATTCAGCCATTACATCCAAGGACTGATTAACTGCAATTTTTATTTAGAATTTTTTTGGGGTTTAGATCTACTTTAATAAAAAAAAAAAATCTGTGACCTGCTATGGTCTCATAAATGCCCACATGGCAAAATAGATGTGGTTAAAATCTTGGAACTTTTTTTTTCATATGCAGACCTACTACGAGAGACTAGAGCGGCGGTTGGCTGAGGAAGAGTTTTTGGGTGAACGCAAAAAGAAGGAACCCCCTAAACTTGTTACTCCGTATATCCAGAAAGCGGAGACCTATGAATCTGGTATGATACTTATAAACTTGTCTAACTTTGTGTGCCACTTGCCCCCCCCTAAGGGGCTGCTGTGAGAACTCTGATTTTGCTTGTTTTCTTGCTAGTTCAGAGCCTGTCACAGTTCCATTAGCACCGACAACACTGCCTCATTATTGGGGATGTTTTTGTAATTTTGTTGCAGCAATCAAAAGTGGGCTAGGGTGCAGGATACTCCAAAAACGTCAAGAGGAATTAGCAGGAGTACAAAGTTTAGACAAAATCCCCTTGTAACAGCCTTTTGCTGCTGCGGTAGGAGGGATTGGCCAGCTAACCTGAAACTTTATGCAAGCAGTCCCAGTCCTTAAAGCAGGGGTCCTAAACTGGTGGCCCTCCAGCTGTTGTGGAACTACAAGTCCCATCATGCCTGTGGGAGTCATGCTTGTAACTGTCAGCCTTGCAATGCCTCGTGGGACGTGTAGTTCTGCAACAGCTGGAGGGCTGCCAGTTTGAGACCCCTTCCTTAAAGCAACCTCTGGCACTTCGATCCCTCAGCACATGCACACCTGGGATCCATAAGCAAAGTCTTAATCCAAGCCCAAGGACAGCTGTCTGCCCCCCAGGCTCCATGCGTCATTCTTCAGTGAGGCAGTAAAGGATCCCTCTCCAGGTCAGTCTCTCAATCGGATTCAATTGAGTGTCTCTCAATCGGATTCTCCGCAGACAAATCCTCTGACTTTTGTCCGAAGGTGTGTGCCTGGATTTTGTCTTGCATATAAAAACAGAAAGGAATTGTCGGCCAACAAACACGAACGTAGTGACATACTACGTTGTTTTTCAGCTCTTTAGCGCCACCCTTTAAGCTCGTTCTGCTAATTTTGTGTTGGTAGAAGTTTGAGTGATTCACGCTTTTCATTTTGTGCTTATCAGTTTGTTTCTGAACGGCCGTTCATCAACCAGGCATGTTGCGGAATCGGAGGAGATAACGTGTTTATTATTGGCCTTGGAGTTATTGCTTTGACCCAAGTCCAGTCCAGGAACAGGAGGAGGAGGAGTTCTTGGACCAAAAATTGCTTGCTTTGTTTATTGTGACCAATTATGTCATATGCCTTTGCTGCAGCAGCTCCAGGAGAATAATCCAGATGATTTTTGGAATCCTCTCAGATGACGGACCCCTGCTTTCACCAACTCTTGCCATTGGTGACCCCCTATATTACCACTTGCTTACTGGACACTTGCACCCCCCCCCTCCTATCCAGACCAATTTTCAGCTTTCAGCGCTGACGCACTTTGAATGACAAATGCGCGGTCATCAAAAAAACAATTACCGATCTTTTGTTTACATCATGTGATCAGCTGTCATTGGCTGACAGCTGATCACATGGTAAGGGGCCGGGACCGGCCCCTTACTCTTACTTGGATCGGTGATCACCCGAGTCTCAGTGACTCGTTGATCTCGGCGCGTGCCCTGCAGGGCATGTGCACAGGGGAGGCCGTCATATGACGGCCTCCCGGGAATTCAGGTCTGCGCTGTGGTTGTCATTCGGCTATAGCGTGGATGTGAAGTGGTTAAGAAGCAGGACACATGCATGAGGCTTTTTTTTTTTTTTTTTTTTGGTTGAATAATAATGATTTGATTTGGTATATTTTCTATATTTTTGGATGCATAAAATGCACTTTTTGGTTAAGTTCTATTGGCAGATAGCCTGTCTAATTTTATTTGTTTTCTTCATTCTTAATGCACCATAAAAAAAATTTGTTGTATAATACTTGGCTATGTGTTTTATGTCAAATGACAGTTTGGGAGTAGGCCGTTTAAATTTAAAAAAATACAATGTAAAATTGACAAGGGACACCAACATAGTTGTATCTTTGATCTTAAAAACTACAGGATGAATAGTGTTGTAACTTGCCCCCCAAAAAAAACATATTATTCTTGATATCACTAGAAAAAAAAGCCTTTAAAAATTTGTTTGCAATAACTCCATCAGTATCACCGGCAGAGCAGCTTCACTATTATCCCATTAAAGAAGAGGAGAATTGTGCGCTGCATTTGGAGATTTCATAATTTGAATGTTAATTCTCTCCATTACGAGCGCTAGTTTACAAGACCGACCGCTTCTGGCTCATCCTTGCTTCCGAGCATGCGTGTTTGTAATTTGGACTTTTGTCCAACAGACTTGTGTACACACACTCAGAAAATCCGAGAACAAACATTTGTCCACGGAAAATTTTAAAACCTGCCATCCAACACTTGTCAGTGGAAAATCCGTTAACAATTGTCCGATGGAGCGTACAAACGGTAGGATTTTCTGCCAACAGCCTGTCATCACACATTTCCCGTCGGAAAATCCGATCGTGTGTATGTGGCTTTAGAGATAGTGGGACAGATTGGGTAGGGAATTCCAAAGGATGGGAGAGGCTCGGGAGAAGTCTTGGAGGTGATGAGTGAGCTAGAGAGCAGGAGGTCTTGGGAGAAATGAAGAGGATGATGTGGTATTTTGAGACTTAAAGGGGTTGTAAACCCTCTTGTTTGTTTCACCTTAATGCATCCTATGCATTAAGCTGAAAAAACTTCTGATGCTGACCAGCACCCCTGTTTTACTCACCTGAGCCTGTTTGTTCCCTCGGCAGAGACGCGCTCACCTTTTCTGCTAGGGGGGTTCTCGGCTCTTGATTGGATAGATTGATAGCAGCGCAACCATTGGCTACCACTGCAGTCTATCAAATCCAATGAGGCAAGGGGCGGGGCTGAGTCTGGCATTCTGTGTCTATGCACGCAAATGCTGGACTTGGGAGTGCGACCGCAAGATAACCCCCGGGGGGGTTATACGATGCGAGGAGGAGCCGCGAGCACCCCAGAAGACTAGGTTTGGGGCCACACTGTGCAAAACCAACTGCACAGTGGAGGCAACTATGATATGATTCATTTTGTTAATAACTTTAACAGTTGTGGATAGCTTTAGTATTTTAAATATTTTTAAGTCTGCAGCCTTCGTTAAAATACCATGGTGATCCTGCCATTAAGGTCATTGTTCAGGCACTTCTGTTATAGGAAGTGGCTGATGAGTTGTTCCTAATTTTTCCTAATTTAGCTTATCCATAACATATTGTATATTGAAAAGTCTTGGTCCACTGTTGTCCCTATAATAAAACCAGTACTAAGAAATGCTGTACATCCATTGCTGCAAAACCTTGACCAAAAACTGCAGTAGATCCCCCCCCCCCCCCCACCACCACCACCACCACCACCACCACCACCACCACCACCGCTCAAGAGCAACAAATGTTCACAAAAATGTATTTGTAAGACCTGGCTGCTGTTTATAAACTACGGCCCTCCACCTGTTGCAGAACTGCACGTTCCACGAGGCATTGTAAAACTCTAACATGACTAGGCATGGTGGGAATTGTAGTTTCTCAACTGGAGGGCCGTAGTTTGGAGACCCCTTCCTTAGACTATATCTTGACTCAAGCATCAATCTAATCTAGTCAATTGTACCAGTCCTTACAAGTAATGGCTGCCTTAGTTGTGTGTTTAGTTTTTTTTGGGGCTAAAATTTTTCTGTACGTACACACACAGCTGTTGACCAGCCACAATTAGTGTCCTTGTAACCTGTATGTACTGAACTAAAATCTCATCTCTTTTCAAAAAGAAGAGTAATGCAGCCACCAAATCTGACTGAGTAAAGCTTGACCACACACTTTTTCATACAGAAGATTCTTTATGCCACATAAACCAGGTGGATGGCTGAATCCCCACTCTGACATTGAATTCTGAAAGCGGCACCAGCTGCTGATCAGCAACTGAAGCTGATTGGGTGCAGCCACTGTTTAAGGAAAGATTTCCAATGTGCCCCTTTGACAGAAGTTAATCAAATGGCTTCAAGCTAGGGCAGCCACAAACCAATCACAATTCGGCTGGTCCCTGCTGCTGACCCAGTAGAATTTTTATGAGTTTATGGGCAATATAGGGCACAATATATTCCTCCTTCTTTTTTTTTTTTTTTTTTTCTTTTTTTTTTTGGTTTACAAGTGTCTGATAGCCAAAAAGACAGCTAAAAGATTTTGATTGTACATTTTGAAAGTTTTTCCATGACTTTTAATTTTTCTACCTTTTTTTTTTTTTCTTTATTTTTTTTTTTTCTTTAGTGGTTCACTTCGAAGGGTCTCTTGGACAGGTGGCAGTTTCAACCTGCTATAGCCCCAGGAGAGCTATAGATGCCATTTCCCATGTAATGCCAGATGAGGCAAGTATTAGATTTGTTTGAAATGTTTTTACTGACGTCCTTTGTAAAAGTAGGCAAAAATGAGCTGTTATCTGTACCATTCTGAATACGATCTACTCGTTTTTTTTTTTTTGTTTTTTTTTTTTTTTTTTGTCTTTTATACCAAAGTTCTGTTGCACTGCTCCAGAATCCTTACAAAATGTTGTTTTTTTTTTTTTAATTTTTTTTTTTTATTTAGTTTAATTCTATGCATTTTCCATAGGTTTAGGGTTGAGGGCAGACATATAGTGGTTGTGTTTTTACTGCTGCTTGTTTGCTTTTAGCCATACATGTGTAGCATTCACTCTATTAGCCCCCTCGATGGTGGCACCCTGCAGCAGTCTTAAGGCTTTGAATGTCTGCGCAAGGGCGGCTTTAACAGTTAAATGACATGTATAAAATACATTAAATGCACATTATAGCAAGATTGTTTGAAAGGACTAGTCTGGCAACAAGGTCTTTAAGTGTGATTTTATATAAAGGTTTGCCTACAGTTTTCACATACATTTTTAAATCAGCATTTTTTTTTTGCTGGAAAATAACATGACACCCCCAAACATTTTATATTTTCTGAAAGCCGAGACCCTGGAGAATAAAATAGTGGTGTTGCAATTTTTTTTTTTTTTTTGGCACAAAATATTTGTTCAGCCATTTTATCAAATGCAACAAATTTTTAGGAAAAATACTTATGCACAGAGGAATAACGCCCATTTTTGGGGGAAAATAGAAAATGTTGATTCGAGTAAATGGATTCAAGACATGTCGTGATTTTTAAAATTTGAGCATTTCTGTAAAATGACAATTAACTGTGGTACCTAAAATTGTCCATAGGTGAAGTTTTAAAAGCCTTTGTAGCGTGGCACTAGAATTATTGCCCCCGTGGCAATACTGCACATGTTTTGCAATCGCCGTTTACGTATGCGTGCCGTGTGCGCTTGCAATTTCCTGCAAACACGGGGACAGGGTTGCGTTTTATTTATTTTCCCCACCGCATTTTCTCTAATACTTTATTTCTAGCGGTGTGTGAAAAGCCCCTGGTCTTTAACAGTCAGCAATCTAGCCCCTTGGGCAGAGACTTTTACTCTTTGAGACAGGGGCCTATTAGATCCCGTAATGCTTCCCCTGCTCTTCAAAGCATTTGATCAAATAGATTGTGGTTGTACCAGGCAGGCAGACACATCACTGAAACTGTAAGTGATGAAATCCTCATGGTTTCCAGCTTTGTTCATCAGACATGGGGGGGCAACATATGTTCCTCCTTCTCTGTATGCAGTCTCTGGCTTTCCCAGGTGGAATGATAGAGCCCAGGAACGGTGGGACCCCTTCGAAGTAAAAGTGACCGGGTGGATGTAAAGCCGCTCAAATCTTTTCACTGGAAAGCCAATCACCGGCAGCCATGATCTTGGTATATGTGATTGCTGAGCAGGACATTTAATATGCGTAAGCTGGACAGCAAGCGGTTAATAACGTGTGTCAATCATAAAGGCTTGTTCTTGGGCTTAGAATGATGCACTTTAATTTAGGACTTTAAAATACTTGATCAGTGTGAATGCATGGAAAACTCGTCCCATGCATCTGAATACTTGCGTACACTGCCCGTTAATATGCACATGACTTTTGTATTTATCTTTTTGCCATTTTTTTTTTTTCTTCTTCTTTCAGGATATGAAAGCTCTTGCTTACCAGAGGCTCAGGGTGCTCAAACACATTGAAAAGGTTAGTCAATAATTCTTATTTTTATGTTTAAAATGCTGACTATACTGTATGGTTTAAGTCTGTACATTTGTGTTCTGTGCAGCAGAATGTAGGAAGGTGTATATTATATTATATTATATATTTTTTATTTATTTTTGCTAATCTTTTCAACATGTGTTCCTATCTTAAAACCCTGTTTTTTTGGCTCATTATATGCAAAGCAGAGGAGTCTGCTGACTACTTAAAAACAATACACACCCTATTTGCCTGTACACACGATCAGAAAATTGTTTGAAAAAATACTGCTTTTAGAAACGTTTGTACAATAATCTGATTGTTGGTACAGTTTTCGAGAGACCATTTCAACAGTTCATCTGATATTATGCAATGGGACAAGCATGAAAATTTCTCATGATACCAGATCATATGATTTTCATTTAATCAGTACAGTTGTGATTTGAAAATACAATAAAAATACACTACAACACATTACACCTCCTCCAGAATTTTTATTCTGGCGTACAAGAATATTTGTAACGTTAGTAACCTCTTCATATTCAATGAGACTAGCATGCAAAAAATATAAAATGGACAATCATTCGTCCAATAATCTTATCTTGTGTACCAGCCATTAGTGGCTGGATCCTATCTCAACAATTTAAAGCTGATCTTGCATAAAAAGCTTTCAGCAAACCACCTACAAGCTTCCAATGGTCCTAAAATCTATAGCTAATTTAAAATGAGCCAGAACTCTTGTTTGGCGATTAATGTTGCCTTTATCTTTTTCTGGGGGGGGGGGGGGGGGGCGGGCAGACTCGACTTGTATGGCTAATTTGTTTTACAAAAAAAAAATAGAATCTATAGACCAAAAGATGTACTTTTTTGCTATACAGCACTTTTTTTCAAACATAAACACTTAAGAGAATTTGTGGTAAGTAAGAAAAATAGCTAAGGGAAGACGAGAGTTAATTAGGGCTGATAAGGGTTAACTAAGGGGGGTTAAATATGACTACTATTCTTTAAAAAAAAAAAATCAAAGGTCACAGCTTTTGATCTATATATAAATAAAATGGTAAATTTAGTTGCACAATACATTGATCCATTGTGTTTGCTCAATGATACTTGCAGACTTATTGCAAGTGTCATTTTATCCCGGAGCAGCTGTTTGACAGCCACTACTGTTGTGCAATACCCATCAATTATTGGCTTTCTTTTTTGACAGCTGTTAGTAGCAGGAGGAGCTGGAACATAAGTGATGCTTCCTAAAAACGTTAACATTTTTAGGACAGTCAAAATTCTCAAGCAGTTAAAGGGCCAGTTCTTTGTCTTTTTAAAGAGGAGTTCCAGTCAAAAAAAAAATAAAAATTAAGTCAGCAGCTACAAATACTGCAGCTGCTGACTTTTAATTGGACGCTTACCTGTCCCAGGGTCCAGCGATGCGGGGGATCGAAGCCCCTGCTCGTCTCCCCCTCCGTTCAGCGGCGCCGGCATTGCAACTGTGAGCGCCGGGCTGTGGCTTCACAGCCTGGCACCCACTGCGCATGCGCGAGCGGCGTCGCACGCCGTGATTGGCCGCTCAGTCACCTGGGACCTGTAATGGGTCCCAGATGATTGACAGGAGGGAGGGAGCAGAGCTGAGCCCTTCCTGTGCCGAGGGGGAAGTGATGTCACCAGCCCAGGCACTGGAAGAGGCAGACTACGAGGGACCCCCTAGCAACAGACATTTAGAGGTAAGTAAAAAATATAAAAATATCCAAATGTTTTTTTGTATTTTTTTTTTTTTTTTTTTTGGGTGGAACCCCACTTTAACACTGTGGGCCAGAATTTGGCCAGTAGGAGTAAAGCCACATCACGGGAGGGCAATGGGAGTAAATATGCTCCTATGTTTCCTGGCACCATCTGCCACTCTGCATAGCAGCTTCTCCAAAAGTGCAGGTTTCATTACAGGGGCCTATTTCCAAATGCCTTATTTAAATGTGTTCTGTCCTAAATTAATTTTAAAAATAAAAAAAATGAGCCTGCACAGCCTCAGTGTACTTTGTCAGCTTGCTTTTGGTGCTGAGGTGAATGACTTTATGCACAGCAATTACATCATCCCAGCTAATAAAAATGGGTAAAGAAGGTAAATGGGTAAAAATGGGTTAAGTGATTATGAATGGGAGCGTTTGCTCCCACTTGTGGCTAAAGTGAAAATCTCTAAGATAACGAGTTGGCAGGTCAAGCTTATAAATTTCTTTCATAGGTAAAACCTAAATGTATATTCTTACCAACCATGCACAATCGCAGGTAAACTAGGCATTTCCCATTAAAAAAATAGAACCCTTACTTCTTAAAGTTCACTTTTCAAACCACAGTATGAATTGCTATCTGCAGTTTCTTTATAATATATTCGGCAACAATTCGTTAATATATCTAGCTTAATAGGAAACTGCCCTTGTTGAAATTTGTAGGAGCAAAATATTTTGGATTTTTTTTTTGGGGTAGTCTGTAACATGCACGGGTGCATCCTTGGTAGCTGGGCCGTCATGTAGGACCCCCTGTAGACTTGTATGGGCCATATTACTATCGGAATTGCTTGGATTTCTGAATTTTTTTTGAACACTGATTCCTAATGTGGTTGTAAACCTCAGGCCTGAGAAATGAATCCTCCTGCTTTTTTGCGGGAGTCTATAAAAAGGCTCTAATCTGACATTACGGGCTGCCTCCCAACACAGCAGGTGACCCATAGCTGCAGCTCTGTTATGTTTTTCTATGAGCCTGTGTACAGGGGATATTGTGCCTTCCTCCACTCAGCTCTCAGATTACAGGGAGCTCTGTGCTCTAGCTTTGCAGTGTATCACATCAGATCATCCCTGCTTTCAGCTGCTGAGAAAAATCTTTTGATCTGTATTTTTTTTTGGGGGGGGGTTAGAAGGCTCTACAAGAAAACTGGCTGCAGATAAACAGGTCTAACTTATGTAGGAAGATTTGCTTCATCTGAGTATCACTTGGGGCTAGTCCACAACACTGAGTGTGTATGTATGTATGTATGTATATATAGATATAGATATCTCTCACACACATATATATATATATATATATATATATATATATATATATATATATATATATATATATATATATATATATATATATATATATATATATATATATATATATATATATATATATATATATACATACATACATACATACATACATACATACATACATACATACATACATACATACATACATACATACATACATACATACATACATATGTGTATATGTATATTATATTCCACCACTAGTAAAAACGTTCCAAATGTTATATAAAGTCCTACACAATGGTAGCAATATTCCTCGAATATTGCTTCTTGAAGCACAACAGTGAAGTTCACAGATTCAGGGCTGACTTTGTAAGGGGGAGTAGAAGCAACCTCCAAGACATGCGAAAGAAGAGAAAACCAGCATGAAGGTAGTTTAAAGCAGGCAGGGCCGATCCTAGGGTCACAGACGCCTGGGTGCAGAAATATTTCTGGCGCCCCCACATGGGCGTGGTCATCTTACCAACTCCTCCCCTTTACAAATGATTATATGGCAACGACTCAAACACAGAGCTGCTCCCCTAAGAAGTCTTTGATACCCTAGGATCTTCCCACAATCTCTTAACAATAAAGAAAATACAGGAAGAGAGAACACTAATGAGACCTGGAAGGGAGTCTCTCTGATGCACACAGAGAGGGCTTCTGTTAGAGTCCCCAGACATAATACAGGATGCGGTCAAAGACTGCAGACATGATACAAGAGACAGTCAGAGACTGCAATCATAGTACAGGAGATGGTCAGAGACTGCAGACATGATACAGGAGATGGTCAGAGACTGCAGACATAGTGCAGGAGATGGTCAGAGACTGCAGACATAATACAGGAGATGGTCAGAGACTCCAGACATGGTACAAGAGGTGATCAGAGACTTCAGACATGGTAAAGGAGATGGTCAGAGACTGCAGACATGTTACAGGAGATGGTCAGAGACTGCAGACATGTTACAGGAAATGGTCAAAGACTGCAGACATAGTACAGGAGATGGTCAGACTGCAGGCATGATACAAGAGATGGTCAGAGACTGCAGACATAGTACAGGAGATGGTCAGAGACTGCAGACATGATACAAGAGATGGTCAGAGACTGCAGACATATACAGGAGATGGTCAGAGACTGCAGACATAATACAGGAGATGGTCAGAGACTGCAGACATAATACAGGAGATGGTCAGAGACTGCAGACATAATACAGGAGATGGTCAGAGACTGCAGACATAATACAGGAGATGGTCAGAGACTGCAGACATAATACAGGAGATGGTCAGAGACTGCAGACATAATACAGGAGATGGTCAGAGACTGCAGACATAATACAGGAGATGGTCAGAGACTGCAGACATAATACAGGAGATGGTCAGAGACTGCAGACATAATACAGGAGATGGTCAGAGACTGCAGACATAATACAGGAGATGGTCAGAGACTGCAGACATAATACAGGAGATGGTCAGAGACTGCAGACATAATACAGGAGATGGTCAGAGACTGCAGACATAATACAGGAGATGGTCAGAGACTGCAGACATAATACAGGAGATGGTCAGAGACTGCAGACATAATACAGGAGATGGTCAGAGACTGCAGACATAATACAGGAGATGGTCAGAGACTGCAGACATAATACAGGAGATGGTCAGAGACTGCAGACATAATACAGGAGATGGTCAGAGACTGCAGACATAATACAGGAGATGGTCAGAGACTGCAGACATAATACAGGAGATGGTCAGAGACTGCAGACATAATACAGGAGATGGTCAGAGACTGCAGACATAATACAGGAGATGGTCAGAGACTGCAGACATAATACAGGAGATGGTCAGAGACTGCAGACATAATACAGGAGATGGTCAGAGACTGCAGACATAATACAGGAGATGGTCAGAGACTGCAGACATAATACAGGAGATGGTCAGAGACTGCAGACATAATACAGGAGATGGTCAGAGACTGCAGACATAATACAGGAGATGGTCAGAGACTGCAGACATAATACAGGAGATGGTCAGAGACTGCAGACATAATACAGGAGATGGTCAGAGACTGCAGACATAATACAGGAGATGGTCAGAGACTGCAGACATAATACAGGAGATGGTCAGAGACTGCAGACATAATACAGGAGATGGTCAGAGACTGCAGACATAATACAGGAGATGGTCAGAGACTGCAGACATAATACAGGAGATGGTCAGAGACTGCAGACATAATACAGGAGATGGTCAGAGACTGCAGACATAATACAGGAGATGGTCAGAGACTGCAGACATAATACAGGAGATGGTCAGAGACTGCAGACATAATACAGGAGATGGTCAGAGACTGCAGACATAATACAGGAGATGGTCAGAGACTGCAGACATAATACAGGAGATGGTCAGAGACTGCAGACATAATACAGGAGATGGTCAGAGACTGCAGACATAATACAGGAGATGGTCAGAGACTGCAGACATAATACAGGAGATGGTCAGAGACTGCAGACATAATACAGGAGATGGTCAGAGACTGCAGACATTATACAGGAGATGGTCAGAACAAGAAGATGGTCAGAGACTGCAGTTCCTATGGACGTTAGTAGATAATGGCCGATCGGCCCTCTCACCTGACCCAGCGATACAGCAACGGTTCCTCTGATCAGGAGTCAGCTCACTCTGAATTGCCCGTGGTGACTCCGCTGGGTAGCACCCAGATCTGTATTCTGGCAATGACTCCATTCCTTTCTCCACCAGGGATGGCGCTAGGCTGTGTGTCTTTCCCTCTGGTGGTGCAGGGCAGTGGGGTTCCCTCTCTGATGGTGTTCCCTCAGCACTCCCCTCTCCCTCTGGAGTCCTGGGTGCACTTCCCTGAAAGTTTTCCCAGGCTCCTGTCTCTCTCTCTCTCCCATTCAGCTGAGCATGCTGTGTGGGCTGCAGTCTCCGTGTTACAGTGGGGCTGTCAGTCCTCGGGACTACATGTCCCACAATCCTCTTCTATGCTTCTTTTTCTATTCTATTTTTTCCCTGGCTGACATGAAGGCGGGGGAAGAAACATAGTGGGAGGCTGTGCCGGCCAGCACCGCTCACTAGTATAGCAGTGCACGTGCGGAGGAGAGGGAGGGGAAGGGGCAAAAGAAGAGCCCGCAGCTGCAGTGTAGACCCCCCCAGGAGAACCCTCCTCCACTAGTACAGACCCCTACAGGACAAACCCCCCCTCCATTAGTACAGATCCCCCACCAGGACAAACCCCCCTCCATTAGTACAGACTCCCCCGGACAAACACCCCCCCTCCATTGGTACAGACCCCCAAGGATAAACCCCCTCCTTTAGTACAGACCCCCCCAGGACAAATCCCCCCTCCATTAGTACAGACCACCCCCCAGGAGAAACCCCCCTGCATTAGTACAGACCCCCCCCAGGACAAATCCCCCATTCATTAGTACAGACCCCCCCCAGGACAACCCCCCTTCATTAGTACAGACCCCCCAGGACAACCCCCCTCTATTAGTACAAACCCCAACAGGACAAACCCCCCCTCCATTAGTACAGACCCCCCAGGACAAACCCCCCCCCTCCATTAGTACAGACCCCCCTAGGACAAATCCCCGCCATTAGTACAGACCCCCAGGACAAATCCCCCCCCCTTCATTAGTACAGACCCCCCCAGGTCAACCCCCCCCCCCTTTCATTAGTACAGACCCCCCGCAGGAGAACCCCCCCCCTCCATTAGTACAGACCCCCCACCAGGACAAAACCCCCCTCCATTAGTACAGACCCCCTCAGGACAACCCCCACATTAGTGCAGACCCCCCCAGGGCAAGATCCCTCCATTAGTACAGCCACCCCCAGGACAAATCCCTTCATTAGTACAGACCCCCCCAGGACAACCCCACCTCCATTAGTACATACCCCCCCAGGACAAGCCCCCCCATTAGTACAGACCCCCCACCAGGACAAACCCCCCTCTTTTAGTACAGACTCCCCCAGTACAACCCCCCATTAGTACAGACCCCCCAGGACAAATCCCCCCTTCATTAGTACAGACCCCCCTAGGACAACCCCCCTCCATTAGTACAGACCCCCCCAGGACAACCCCCCCATTAGTACAGACTCCCCACCAGGACAAACCCCCCTCCTTTAGTACAGACCCCCCCATTAGTACAGACTCCGCACCAGGACAAACCCCCCTCCTTTAGTACAGACCCCCCCCAGGACAACACCCCCATTAGTACAGACTCCCCCAGGACAAATCCCCCCCTCCATTAGTACAGACTCCCCACCAGGACAAAGCCCCCTCCTTTAGTACAGACCCCCCGGACAATGCCCCCCCTCTATTGGTACAGACCCCCCATCAGGACAACCCCCCCATTAGTATTAGTACTCTAGAGACCCATTAAAACCCAGGCGGCAGCTAGAGAGGACAGTGTGCAGCCGCGCCGCCCGGGTGAAGAGCAGTTGTCTAGACATGCTTGGGCGGGCCGCGGGAGTGAGAGACAGAGGAGGAGAACCTGTGTCAGCCTGTCAGGCTGCAGGCACGGACCGCTCTCCCTCTCAGCGAAGTCACTGAGCGGCTGGTCTCTCTCCACACAGAGACCAGCCGCTCCGATCTCCGGCGGCTGCTCTCCTCTGACAGGAGAAGGAGGGAGGGGGGATGGGCTCTAGCAGCAGCGAAAAACACAGCGGCCGCTCCGTGGCCGTGACCTGCGGAGAGAGCCTTCTCTGGACACGGAGAGGAGGAGGAGGAGGGAGGGGAGCACTCTGGCGCTTCAGCGCCCCCACCTCTCTGGCGCCCGGGTGCACTGCACCCCGTGCACCCGCCTGGGACCGGCCCTGAAAGCAGGCACATTAACAGGACTTCACACCGGAAACGTCTGAAGGCATAGGGGCTTCATAAGCTCATGCTGCAGCTGTCTCCGCCACTTGTGAGACTGTTCTGGCCACCAGGATGGTAGAGTAAGGGAAGAGACCGCTTTTAGGGATGTGCCTCCTTTAAACTACCTTCATGTGAGTTTTTCATTCTTTGTGTCCTGCTATAAATTGTTATACGGTCTACACTTCGCCTGTTTTTTCTTCTTTTACTTGGTATATGTAAGGGTTTACAACCACTTTAAAGGATACGTTCACCTTCTGGGAACATGTTGCATGTTCGATCCGTCTTTAGGGTCAGGGTGGAACATGTAACATGTTCCCCCTACTGCAGCCACTCGTGGGTTTTAATTATTTTATTAAATGTTTTTTGTTTTTCATTCACTCTGACTTTTGTGAATGAATGAACTACAAGTACCCGACAGCAGACTACGGCTTGTAGTTCTAGAACTACCATCACCTTGACTCAATAGTTTTGGATCACTGACATGCAGCAAATGAAGTCCGCTCCTAATGTGCATGATTGTTGTGTCATGACTTTATATATGAGGTATTAAATCAGCATGCAGAGCAGCAAGAGTAGTCAATGTTTGGAATAGACTTCCAGCAGAAGTAGTGAGTCAGTTAACAGTACCGTAAGTGGATTCCGAAATCTTTGGAACAAACAAACACAAAACAGAGTAAAAAAACTCACATAATTTAAAAAAAAAAAAAAAGGGGGCAGACTCTATGAACCCCTTGGTCTCTTTTCTGTCACCCCTTTTTTTTTTTTTCTTTCCAAGCCTTTTGAAGGTTAGCTTTGGCAGAAACATATTTTTGTGTGTGGTCCCCTTTTTTTTTCTTTTTTTTTTTTTTTTTTTTCCCCATGAGATTGAAATGGCCATTCAGTATGGTCTCCTTAAAAGCTCCTATGCTACCCAGAAGATGTATTGTGTTTGCATTGTTGGCAGACTATGCATATATTGCTGTTCCTTTTTTTTTTATTTTTGTGATCCGTGTTTTTATAAACCTTTATGTACAGTGGCTTGCAAAAGTATTCGGCCCCCTTGAACTTTTCAACCTTTTGCCACATTTCAGGCTTCAAACATAAAGATATAAAATTTACATTTTTTTGTGAAGAATCGCCAACAAGTGGGACACAATTGTGAAGTGGAACGAAATCTATTGGATATTTTAAACTTTTTTAGCAATTAAAAAACTGAAAAGTGGTGCGTGCAAAATTATTCGGCCCCTTTACTTTCAGTGCAGAGAACTCACTCCAGAAGTTCAGCGAGGATCTCTGAATGATCCAATGTTGTCCTAAATGACTGATGGTGATAAATAGAATCCACCTGTGTGTAATCAAGTCTCTGTATAAATGCACCTGCTCTGTGATAGTCTCAGGGTTCTGTTGAAAGCGCAGAGAGCATCATGAAGACCAAGGAACACACCAGGCAGGTCCGTAATACTGTTGTGGAGAAGTTTAAAGCCGGATTTGGATACAAAAAGATTTCCCAAGCTTTAAACATCCCAAGGAGCACTGTGCAAGCGATCATTTTGAAATGGAAGGAGTATCGGACCACTGCAAATCTACCAAGACCTGGCTGTCCCTCTAAACTTTCAGCTCAGACAAGGAGAAGACTGATCAGAGATGCAGCCAAGAGGCCCATGATCACTCTGGATGAACTGCAGAGAACTACAGCTGAGGTGGGAGAGTCTGTCCATAGGACAACATTCAGTCGTACACTGCACAAATCTGGCCTTTATGGAAGAGTGGCAAGAAGAAAGCTATTTCTTAAAGATATCCATAAAAAGTCTCGTCTAAAGTTTGCCACAAGCCACCTGGGAGACACACCAAACATGTGGAAGAAGGTGCTCTGGTCCGATGAAACCAAAATCGAACTTTTTGGCCACAATGCAAAACGATATGTTTGGCGTAAAAGCAACACAGCTCATCACACTCAACACACCATCCCCACTGTCAAACATGGTGGTGGCAGCATCATGGTTTGGGCCTGCTTTTCTTCAGCAGGGACAGGGAAGATGGTTAAAATTGAGGGGAAGATGGATGCAGCCAAATACAGGACCATTCTGGATGAAGACCTGTTGGAGTCTGCAAAAGACCTGAAACTGGGACGGAGATTTATCTTCCAACAAGACAATGATCCCAAACATACAGCAAAATCTACAAAGGAATGGTTCACAAATAAACGTATCCAGGTGTTAGAATGGCCAAGTCAAAGTCCAGACCTGAATCCAATCGAGAATCTGTGGAAAGAGCTGAAAACTGCTGTTCACAAATGCTCTCCATCCAACCTCACTGAGCTCGAGCTGTTTTGCAAGAAAGAATGGGCAAGAATTTCAGTCTCTCGATGTGCAAAACTGATAGAGACATACCCCAAGCGACTTGCAGCTGTAATCGCAGCAAAAGGTGGCTCTACAAAGTATTAGCGCAAGGGGGCCGAATAATTTTGCACGCCCCACTTTTCATTTTTTTATTAGTTTAAAAAAGTTTCAAAAATACAAAAGATTTCGTTCCACTTCACAATTGTGTCCCACTTGTTGGTGATTCTTCACAAAAAATAAAAATGTTATATCTTTATGTTTGAAGCCTGAAATGTGGCAAAAGGTTGAAAAGTTCAAGGGGGCCGAATACTTTCGCAAGCCACTGTACTATTGTATTGCTTTTATAGTGCTTTTTTATTTTTTTAATTTTTTTGGTTTGGATATTTGTCACCACCCCTTTTTTGAGTCATGTGGCCCTTGGGGTTGACATGATTTAGTCTACGCTATTTAAGCTGCTTTGTGTCACTTATTTGTTAGCCATGATTAAGGCCTTATGGCCTAAATGCATTGGCTTTTTTGATGACTGTTCACCTGCAATCATAAAATGATGCTTTAGCTGACTTTCATGGCACCAGTCTCTCCCTTGCATAGCCTATGCATATATGTCTGATGGGTCCTTTTTGTCTGGGTTTTAGCTCTTCGTTAAATTGCTGGAGGTGGAAGAGACGGAGAGAAAAATGCATCATATGCCTGAAGACCAACACATCCGCTACCAACAAAAACAGAGCTACAAAGTTCAAAGCATCTATGAAGCGCTGAAGATTGGAGTGTGCAGCTGTGAAGAGTGAGTGGGATTTCCCAACTTTCTTTTTCAAAGTGCAATATTACTGTATTTTTGCACAGTTATTATTTTTATACAGTGTTTTATGAGAGTATAAATTTGCTTTGGACAATTTGTCTTATGAACCCACTTTTAAGTTGCCTTTTTATGTAGGCTGAGTGGACTTTTTTGCTCCTAGTCAGGCAGATGATCCAGTCTTGGTATTCCAAGGCATTGTTTTGACAAATAGATTATCTTGTGTAAAAGCATAACTTTTTGGAACATTTTTTAAAAAAAAATTTTAAGCAAAGCTGTACATCTTTTTAGTGATTTGCTTGCTTAGGTAAAAGTAGAGGGACCAATAGAACCACACTCTGAGTCATTTGGTCATTCAGATTTAAAGTGGAACTAAAGGCAAAACTTTTTCATGCTGCCTTTATGACGGCATACATGTGGTAGCTTCAGTATGCTGCCATGGATAGGCGTAAGGAAAAGAAAATTGAGGTAAGTATAATATAATTTTCTGTGTGGGGTGTGTGTGTGTGTTGTTTTTTTGATAGCATAAGGGAGGGTTATAAGGTTTATTCTTTTCCTCCTTTCCCCATTGGAGAATTTTACTTTCACTTCCTGTCCCATAACTAAAACCGGAAGTGAGAGGAAATCCCTGCAAATAAAAGGAATTTCTTGGGGACCCCTGGGTCACCAAATTTAGTGTTCCTATTGGAAAAATTCTCTTCTGTTGCCTTTCTGGGTACAGCCCAAAATATAGGATTTACTTTTACGGTACTTTTAATAGTAAACAGAACAAATAGAGAGGATGAATCTCCATAACCGGGGCTCAGACAGCAATAAAAATCTGACAGGTATTCTGATTACTCTCCCCTCTCTCCAGAACTGAAAAAAAGTTTTGCCTTTCTAGTTAACTTTTTATTACTTTTTTTTTTTTTTACTTTTTCATATATTCACTAAAAAAATAAAAGTTTTGATTAAAGTCCTTTTTTTATGGTAAATTTGAGCTTGACAGTTGGACATATTTTTAAATCTTCTGGTCTGGTTTTCTAGTTTAACAATTACAGGGGGTTGTAAGAATGGCTTGAAAGTGATACCAAGCTCTTGTTTAAAACTCAGTTGGTCTCAGCCTCCTTGAAATCTCCAAATTTATTTGTTTTTCTTCTGGGATCCAGCTTTCTGTTAGAGGGTGGCTACGTTTGTTCTCCATGGTCCCACTATGTATGAACATAGCCACCCTCCCTTGCTCCTGAAATGGACTGTGCTTAATGTATGCTTCAAATCCCAGAGTACATGACCATAACTAATGTGTGCTGCTCTTTCCAAACATGTGGAAGAGGGGGGAAAACACTACTTAATAAACTTGCATGTTTGGTTAAATACATGTGGTGTTCATGTCCTGCTGTCTTAACTTGGTAAGTTTCATAAGCCAAAATGAATGAGCGCTAGGTGTTCACTTTGTCCGAAAACATCATACAAACCTCAAAATTTGTGAAACCATCCTATAATTAATTGGCAATCTGATATCACCACTTTTATTGATTTTTAAAGGTCCATCAGTGTCCAAAATTTGTGTACTCAAATGTCCTATGCAATGTGCACCACACCCTTCATGCAAATGCTGCATCAAACCGGTGCTCCTTGTGTCCACATGTTGTTGTGAATTGTGGTATAAAATGAATGTTGATAAATATGGGGATTATTTAACTAAATTTAAAATGAGGGGCTTGGTGAATTGCAAATTATAAATGGGTAGTGCCTGAATTCTAAATATAGTTTAAACTTCAATAAATATTTGAAAGAATTATAAATATAGTTGATAGACTGTGCCTCCAGCCGATTACGGCAATTTATAAATAACTTAATAACAATATGAATTTTTGTTCAGACACTCAATGGTATAACACAACAATTTCCTGAGTTCTTTAATCTTTGGTGATTTTCTTTTTTTTTTTTTCACAAGAAAATCTATGGTGACTTACCAATGTATAAATATCTCCCAATTAAATTAATATAATTTATTAAAATACAAGTACAATTATACAATTGCATAAAAAACTGCAATTGCTGGTGATTAATATTTCACACACACAATCAAAGACATCGAAACAATAGGAAGGTTATTTCTTTTAAATTTCAAAGACAAAACCCGGAACCGCTACAACCAACTATGAAAGGTTGATCAACCGTGCTTGCTTTCACATGTTAACAAGAACCCTGAACACTTCTAAGACAATTTCTACGCTTGTGCAATTCGTTTCGCAATTAATCGAAGTTCGGCCGAATTTTGCATCTTTCGGACATTCGGATGCAATCTAATGTCCGAATAAAAAAACGAATTTCAACTACTATGAAAAAGAAATTATAGCGGATATAACAAATGAATTCGACATGATTCAGTAATTCCTTAAAGATCTAATGAAACAAAAGATCAACTCAAAGCAAATCTTACAGTCCAATCAGCTGATTAATTTTGTGCTGGAGGTTGGATTACTGGCAAAGTGCATTCCTGAGAACGGAGTGAGAAGGGTGTTGTATTGTATTTGAAAAGAGGAGAAGAGATATTGTCATTGTGTGTTAAAAGATTCAATAAACAAACGACTTTCCAAACTACGAATCATTATCACGAATATATATACATAAATATCGAATCTCAACGAATGCGAACAAAATTATAGCGCATATAACGAATGAATTCAACATGATTCGAGATTCAGTATAACGAATATCGACACTCTACAGAAATAACGAATTATCCGAAAACGTATTACCGTAACAGAACGAAAATATGTATTTTACAAATGACAACGAAACAAATAAAATTTTCCGTTGTGCACAAGTCTAACTATTTCTTACACTCCGCAGCCGGAGGAGAGGAAAACTTATCTTGAAGAGCAAAATGAAAATACCACTCAATTTAAAGTCCTAAATTCACGATCTGTTAAAGTGGGGTGGACCATAAACAATTTTCAACCAACAATAGCCAATTTAGCTGCAATACAGATCTCTACTTAATTTACCCATACACAATTTCAACATATAACAGACAGACTATGTAGGAAAACATTAGCAAATTGCCCTGCACACTGTCAATAAGAGTATCAAAATACAAGCAATTAAATATAATCCCTATAATTTTGGGAGCAAAAAGGTTAGTCAGGATATTTAGTCTGAAGATCTTCCCTTTCGAAGCAATGGTGAGATACAAAGTATTTAAGTATAAATGGTTAGTTCCAGCAGTAAATGAGTGGTCAACGGCAACAGCCTTTTCAATCGTCTAGGAAGTGTATCAGCAAGTGGGTGTGTGTGGTTGCGTCCTGAGAAGAATGTGTCTGTTTTAAAGGGTGGAGTACCATTGTTTGAATTGGTGCCCCCCCCCTCATATTTACTATTTCATGGTTGGTTCCAAAATTGGGCGGTAACTGTCCATTTCTCATCTGCCCAATAGTGGTCATTGCAGTTACATGATTGGAATTCTGATTGTCCTATAATTGAATCTGGTATTATGAACTGTGTTTTAATGTTTTATATTATGGCGATCTGGTGATTGCCCACCTTCATTCTCTTTGAAGTCCCCATATCGTGTACTTTGATGGTTTATAAGAAATTGAGACCTTTAGTAAATATACTGTGACTGTCATGTTTTCATGGGACAAAACAAACCCACCCTTTCCCCCCACATAATTTATGTCTTCTGAAATTATATTTGTGGTTTAATATGTGAAAAACTTCAGTTTATGAATTATTCCTGTTTACAGATAATGGGAATCTCCCCTTGCAGTCTCATGTCAATTTCATACATTTTTTTTTTTCGGTGGATGACTCCCTCCTGGCATATGTTGAGATCTCTCGATGGATAGATAGATAATCTCTATAGATTTTTATTTGGTGTGTAATTAAGTTTTCAGCAACAACCTCTGAGACATATAGCTTCATCCTTGGAGCAATGAGGGTAGACAATGAATATCTATTAAGTTTTGCACCTGGATAAAGGGTTTGTCCTTTTGGGTTGGGTTTTAGTCTTAGTTAGTTGGGTCTTAGTCTTACAAACCAGAAAACCATCCCAATTAGAGTAGATTTTCTGTTTCCTCTCTAAATCCAGGTAAATGTATGATCTGTCTTCACACTAAACAGAGTTTGCATACTAATTTTCCCGCCTATGGGGGACCGATCAATCGACTTTTTTTTTTTCTTTTCTCCGGGGCAAACTTATCTTGAGTCTTACTGTGTATTTTATGATTTTACATGTTTTTTTTTTTTTTGTTTTTTTTTTTATGTATCCATGTCATGACACACACCAGGAACCCCTTTCAGACAGAACTCTCCAGATTCCTAGACCCAAGTTTTAAGTGGGTCTAACAACGCTTCAATGGATATCCAAACAAGTTGGCAGTGTAGCCAACTAGCTTGTCACCTTCACTGTCCCTCCGGATAAAAACAAAAAAATGCCAAGTTCAAAATCATATTGCAACCTGTTCCATAAAACTTGGCAAAGGATAAAAATGTATCTCTTACATGTATGGGAGCCTAAGCCGGCACCAGCAGTTTCCAGCAGTGTATGCTCTACCTCGGAACTGCCGTGTTTCCTCTCCAACAAGATGGCAGATAGTGTGCATTCCACTGTCCCAGAAACGCCATCACTGGACATGACGTCAGATGTACCGTGTCCCCGCCTCTGATTTGCTGCCAACGGGCTTCCTGATGACACTGACAGTGAAACGTGTAGAGAAGGGCACACGGTACTTCTGATGTCGCGACTAATGAAAAGTGTTTTTGAAACTCATACTTTTATATGTTCGCTCTTAAGTTCTTGGTGTTTTGAAGGGGGGGGGGGGTGTAACTGGATGGAGTTTGAGGTCACAATTTTTTTAAACCATTAATTTACCTCTATGAACACTAACCATTGAGGCCTCCCTAGTTCTTCAACCTGCTTGTGGACTTTTTTCTGCAGATGTTTCTTAAACGGAAGTAGCACTACATTATACACTCTTGCAATGCTCTCTGCTATTATGGCACATAAGCTGCACAGCTGAAGCCACCACCGCCTCTCTTCTGTTCAGTAAGGACATTTCCTCTAGTCTTTCCAACTGTGTGCCATCCTTGCATCACTACCATGCACAGGACAGCTGCTCTACTAGACATACTCTTGATGTAGTAACCCCCCCCTCAGATTTACAGTAATAGTGAATTACATTGAGTGAAAATCGCCTGCAAATACTTTAGAGATATTGTCAGCTAAAGTATTGCATGAGTTATAGTTCCCATCTGGAAAAGTAATTTTCATTTGGGGGGTCCTAAAAATGTATTTCAGTAATTACTACTAAGTGTAGTATAGGTAAGCCTTTGTTCAGTGCTCACATCTCACACAATTTAATCAACTTAATTTTCTTTAGTGAGTCAGAGGATGAGTTTCTGCAAATTCTGCATGTTGGGAAGGGCAAGAAGTTGGTCGCTCGGCTCCTACAGTTCCTCCACACCGAACAGACAGTGGAAATCCTTTTGACTGTTGTACAGCATTTGTCCTACCTCATAAAGAATGACACCACTGAAAAGGTAAAAATGGTGGGTTTGACTGCTTGTGGTCTTAAGGGGTGTTATAGCATTAATACTATGATGCTGTCTGCACAAGTACTAAAAATGGGCATTATGGGAAAAAGGTACAAGTTTTCTTTTCCAATAGAAGTCATGCGATGGCTCCCCATTATCCACTTTTGTGTACAGATAAGAGGAACGCTATCCCAAACAGGGACTTGAATGGCTCTGCTGGGAACTTACCCTAGTTACAAGGTGCCATGTAGGCCAAGGATAATAATTCAAGCAAAATGTCCATAAATATGCTGATCAAACTTAAATTTTGTGCAGTATTCTTTGAGTACCTTTTTTATGAGGTAGTTGCATAAAGTAAATACAACTAGATGCTAAAAAAGACGTGTATAAATATTTAATTAGTAGGCGGAACCTAGTTTGGGACCTGCCTCCATGTAAGGCAGGTCCCAAACTTTGTTCCACATGACCGACATGCAGCCGAGTACCACCTTGATATACAGGGTCCCGCTCTCATATTATATCGCACATATTTGGTCCAAACCATAAACTGTCTCGTGCATCAATGTCGGTCTTAGACCTCTCATCCGCCTTCTCCTGGTCATTGCAGACATTAACTCCTTCATGCCTGGAGTACGCACACATAGGCCTATAGTTGACACCTGGTTTGAATAGAAGCTCCAGAAGCCCAACTGACCACCCAGGGCCTATGGTTGCCATTCATACACCCTGTATAGGGACTAAAGGGATGTGTGTCTTCAGGGAGTCCTTAACTGCCATTGATTGCCTATGCCGGCACTCCCAGCGGTGGATGCTTGGGATCCATACCCCGTTTCAGTGAGCTTAAGTGGCACACAAAGCAGTCCAGGTTCGCAGGGCCTATGGGACAGGGCTCAGGCTATATGATGCACAAGATTTCTCTCACCATCAGGGGGGGGGGGACTCCTTTCCCTCCACCACCCAATAAGAGCTGACCAGGCTTGCAGTAAGCACACAACTCTTTACCCGGGCAATGGCTGAACTTAACATTTTACCCTCAGTAGGACATTTTACAGAAGACTATCGTTACACAAGTAGTTTATTTTATTTGTCAGTATAGGCATACAGGCCTTAAGATGTAGTAACCATTCCAAATGATAGTTTCATTGAACACCTCATTCTCATGGACCAATACATCTTTCAAAACAGTGGGTGAGCAAGTTGGTACTCCCACCCAATTACAATCCAAAACTTGGTTACCAAAAACTACAGGCCAAGTTTCCCAAAGGGGAGAGCACACTAGAGCCCCTCAGCTCTTCTCCTTTCTGTCACCCTTCCCTGACACAAACCCCTGCCACTATATAAAGGGAAAATCACATGACCACTCCACTTCTAAGGTGTTGCCCCTCTTAAAGGGAAACTCTACCTCCCTAAACGCTTTACAAGTGTTTATTGCTGGAATGGTTATTGTCATTTTGATTCTTTCTGTTTTTGTAGTCCCTTCCAGTTCTCTACGGACCTCTGACAGCTATAGTTAATGAACTACCATTTACTGAGTTGATCCGAGTAATCCAAGAACTTACTACGCCTTTGCCAGAGAGCCGAGATTTGCCACTTAGATTGGCATTCCAGAACCAGGTATTTGAGTATTTCTCAATCATCTTTTGCACATGCTTCAATTACTGTAACACCTCACGTATTGTATAGTTACAAGGAGAGGGGAAGTGTGTGTAATATGTGTGTGTGTATATATATATATATATATATATATATATATATATATATATATATATATATATATATATGTATATATATATGTATATATATATGTATGTGTACATGCATACACACACTGGGACTTTAAATGAGGTGCAAAAGGGGGGATTGCCTCCATCCCTAATCTGGATACATAAAATAAAAGTATGGGACTTTAAGTGAGGCAGGCTTTAGCAAAATGTACAAGTATATCAATTTATTAACAAGGGTAAAAAAGATGCATAGCAATGTGCATGAAGGGTAAATGCTCAAAGCATGCAAAACATGAGTGTCAAGGAAACTAAACTTGAAAAATAGTACATAAATAAGACCATAGTATACCATAGTATAAAACATTTGGAGCAAATTTACAAATACATGAATATGATAAAATAATATGTTGTACAGAAATAAGGTGTCAGTATGACCAATTATAAAAAAAATGGGGACTGCATCCTTTGAAGCTTGATGCGCTTCGTCGATAATCCGACTCATCAGGAGCGGATGCTAGAGTGTTTGTAAAAAATATAAAATGGTCTAAATAAGAACCCATGTTATGAGAAAGTTGTGTACAAAAAATATTTAGATGGTCTGATCCACAAACTTACATCCCATTAAAAGTTCAACCTGAGCGATACTGGTGCATCTTTTTTACCCTTGTTAATGGATGTACTTCTACATTGTGTTACAGCCTGCCTCACTCAAAGTCCCATACTTGTGTTTTATGTATTGTATAGCTCAAACAGTAAAGGCTTAATGTGAAAATGTGACGCCATCTTCTCTCGGCTAGCCATTTGGACTGTGTAGTCAGGGATCACGAATGATTCATGTTCACTTTTTAATCCTGATCTCCCTCTGACCTGTAGAGCATATCCCAGCATTCTTTTTTCTTATTTTATTTTTTTTTTTCTTATTTTCTTCTTTTTTTTTTTTTTTTTATTGCTGTAGCAAGCAACTGCTTATTCCCTGTGATATCACCAGGATTCCAAAATTCTTGCAGGGCCAGTGCTTTTGCTGCACCAAAATCTTTCTGTAGTCCCACAGGCAGGGCTGACATTGCTTGGGATTTTGGTGCAGCAAAAGCACTGTGCGGTCACTGTACAGTTAGAATTGCACTGGACTTCTGGCAGATTACCAGGTATTTTTTCTGTTTTTGCAGCACACTTTAAATGTAGGGATAAAACTTGGGGAATTGTGCATGCTTTCCAGAGAGGTGGTGATATGTTTGGGTTTTTTTTGGTTATTTTTTTTGGGGTGGGGGGGTGTTTCAAATATACACAAAGTATCTGAAGCCAACTTTTTTTTTTTTTTTTTTTGGTCAGGGGTCCTGCTAGGCTTTTTAACAGTCTGTCTTTTTTTTTTTTCCCTGGGACTGAAATTAAGATTTCCTCAGTTCCTGGCATGTCTAAAGTACCGGAAATAAAGGGAAATTGCCTCAATAGCACCAAAATATACACAGCAAAAAGAAGTTTTTAATTCTTTCCTACTTTTGGTTTTGGCTTTTTTTTTTTTTTAAAGAGGTGTTTAGATCATCTCTTTGATCAGAATAAAAATGATTCCTCCCCCACCCTCGTACATGAGTGGTTCCATAACAATTTGTGCTCCCTGCACTTGACTGGAAACACCCAGAACACACTGGATTAGTAAATAGCTATATACTTTATAAACAATTGTCCACTTTACGAATGTGATTTTGAATCCACTAATTAACTAACAAGTGGGATATGCTGTGTAGCAGGTATCTCAACATGCCTGGATTTTTGTAGGATGAGAGATTAGAAAATGACACAATTCTCTCAAAGGGTGTATTTTTTTTCTGTTTGTTTTTTGAGGGAGGGGAAATAAAGTTAAAACCCTTGTATGTTTTCTGTGTCCCTGCTGGAGAAATTGACTGTCTGTTGCTTCTGATACAAAAAGTGAGGGGGAAAGAGTGGGTGGGATGGAGTGGCAGGGAAGAAATTTTACTCTAGTGACAAATGTCTAAGATGTCCCCATTGCAAGATTTTTCCCCTACCTGTTGCTTATTTGTCAACTGTATAAAATTTAGAACTTCCTCATTTTTTGTTTTGTTGAGAATGGTCCCTGGGACAAATAGTGGTGCATCTCTAATGTAGGGACATGGATGGCAATACAAAGTTTCCAAGCCTTTCTCACTTTTTCTAAAACAAAAAGTTTGCCTTTTACATTAATTTTAAATGATCGTCGTTTTTCTGTATTGAGTTTTTTTTAGTTAACTTACACTGAATCAGCCTTGATTTTATAGATTATCGATGTGAAATTCTCTCGCAGCTATGGAAATGTTTGTTTTTGCTTGTCTCTCTAGTTTGGAATCTCCCTGTTGTATGCGTTACTGAGCCATGGAGAGAGTCTATTGTCTTCTGATACACCAATGGAGCCATGCATTGGGGACTTTGAAAAATGGTAATTATTTATGGAGTCTGTGTCTCTGTGTAAGCCTGTCAGGCAGTTCTTGTGCTGTGGCATGCCTTTGGTGCCTTTTCGTATCCGCTGGTAACTGCAATGCTGAGAGCTGTACCTTTTTTTTATAATTCGTAACCACCCTATAGCAGGTGTATCAGAGCTCTCGCTGCTTAGATAGCTGAAAAATATATGGATTAGGTTGGCTGAAGTTTCAAACCTCCAGCATCTATCCAAGAAAATCATACATTTTATGCTGAATGATGTTTTTCCTAAACGTCTTTCAGGACAGCACTTGAGAGAGTGACTCCTCCCCTTGCAAACAGGAAACACCTCTTCCACCAAAGTTTAAAAGGAGGCTCCTTTCCACACATTGTCAGTTTTTGTGTTTCCTCCGGAGGGAACGCTTCGTGGGGAAGTCAGGGCTCTCAGGTGCTGTCCTGGGAGCTCAGGTTTCCTGTGTTTTCACCAAATGCTTTTTTACCTCCCATGAGAGCTGTTCCTCCCATTCCACAGCTGAGGTTAGGTGCTGCTGGCTGGGCTCCCTCTCCCTCTTCATCTGGGCTCAGGGTGAGTCTGACTGTCGTGGGCACCGCTCCTAGGCGGCGGCCGTTTATTATTTTTTTTACTCCGGTTCACCGCCTGTTGCTTATTTCACCGCCACCATCTTGGGGATGGCAGCGGGGCTCCATCCGCCGGAAGTGAGGCATCCGGGAAGGGGGCGGCATCCATGGAACAGGCGTACGGCGTAATTTACGCCGGAATTCGCAGAGGGAAAGGGGAGGAACGGGGCTGGTGCTTATTTAGCGGTGCGGGACTGGCGCTATTGGAGTCTGGAACTGGCGTTATAGCCGCACAACACAACAAGCGCTCCTCGATGGAATCGATAGCGGCAGCGAATAGGACAGGCACCAGCAAGGCCCAGGTTGTATACTGTCCTCCTTGTACTGTGGGGCTCTCTCTCTATATCTCCCCCCCCCCCCCCCTGGTGGCAGGGGCCTGTCTGGGCACATGAGGCAGTTTAGTTCTTACTGTGCACCTGTGGTGAGCATCCTTGGAAAAAGGACAGGTTGTCTCACTGGGATGGTTTCTTCTTTTTGTCTTATGGCAGGCCAAGAGCTCTGATCCAGTGGCAAAAAGGAAATGCCCTTCATGTAAATCCAAACTACCTGAAGGATGGAAGAAGACGTTATGTCAAGCCTGTATTCATTTGCTAGTTGAAGAAGCTTCTTCCGCTTGCAGCGACTTGATTACATCTGTTAAAAAAGAACTTGATGCGACTATCCAATCATTTCGCTCTTCGCTAGCAAACCCATCCCTGAGTCAGCCTACTACCTCACAGTCCTCTCAAAGCTCACTTATAGTCCCGACGTGGAGACTGAGGCATCTCCTACCCCAGAGGGACATTCCCCCTCTCAATCGGAGGATTCTGATGAGGGGAAGGAAGGAGAAAGTTTACCTTCAAAATTTAAATTGTCTTTAGAACAGGTAGATGGCCTGTTAAAAGCAATCTATACCACACTGGGTCTGGAAGAGGAAAGAAAGGAGTTATCTCTGCATAATAAAATGTATGCAGGGCTCAGCGAACACAAAAATCGCAATTTCCCAGCACACTCAGTTATTTCTGAGACTATTAAAAAAGAGTGGGCAGAGCCAGAGAGAGCCTTTCTTTCCCAAAGCCTTGAAGCCCTTTTGATGAAGATCCAGTGGCGGTTTGGAACAAAAGCCCCAAACTAGATGCCGCATTCTCCCAGGTCTCGAGGTCAAAAGATTTGGAATTCGAGGATATGGGGGTGTTAAGAGATCCCATGGATAAGAGGATGGACCAGCTACTAAAAAGAGCATGGCAATCCATCATGGGAAATCATAAACCTGCGATGGCAAATACGGTGGTATCCATGAATATGGAGTTCTGGTTAGATCAACTTAAGGCCCATATCTCAGCAGACTCACCGAAACAAGAAATTTTGGATTCATTCTCGACTCTGTCTGCTGCCGTTGCACTTATATCTGATGCATTAGCGGAATCAATTAAAATGACAGCTAGATCTGCTGCCCTAGCTAACTCGGCCAGAAGGGCTCTGTGGTTGAAAACTTGGCCGGGGGACGCGGCATCCAAAAACAAGCTGTGTGGGATACCGTTCCTGGGGGACTTGCTTTTTGGTCCTAACTTAGATGCAGTTCTAGATAGAACAGCTGATAAAAGTCTTTCCCTATCAAAAAGAAAAAACAGCAAGTTAAAAGTTTTTTTCGTTCCCAAAGGACTCAAGAACAAACCAAACCCCAGGAGAAAGAGAAATTGGGCGTCGCAGAAGGGAAAGGGAAAAGGAAATGTCCTTTTCCATCCTCCTACAGCCTCCGGTAAAACGCAATGACTTGTGCATACCAGTGGGGGGAAGGCTTCAAAGTTTCCTCCCCCTTTGGGCCAGCATGACAGAAAGTCAATATATTTTAGACATGCTGTCCCAAGGTTACAGGATAGAGTTTTCGGATCGCCCGCAAGAAAGATTCTTTGTAACAAACTTACCAAGGGATCTAACAAAGGCTCTGGCCATGAAGAGCATTTAAAGGATCTGAGGCACCAGAGGGTAGTAATACCAGTATCACCAGAGGAACAGGGTCAGGGCTTCTATTTACACATATTTCTGATAAGAAAACCATCCGAAAGCTTCCGTCTTATCCTCAACCTAAAACCCCTGAACAAGTCAGTCCTATACAAAAAGTTTTGTATGGACTCAATTTTCACAGTCAGGAACATTCTGACAAAAGATTGTTTTATGGCATCAATCGATCTGAGGGATGCTTATCTTCATGTTCCTGTAGCACCTCAGTCAGAGATTCCTGAGGTTTGCGGTGAATATGGGCAAAGAGATTATACATCTTCAGTTCAGGGCCCTTCCCTTCGGCCTGTCGTAAGCTCCTCGTATTTTTACGAAAGTAATGGCGGAAGCTCTCGCCCCTCTTCGACTCCGAGGGATTGCGGTAATTCCATATCTGGACGACCTCCTCTTTTTTGCCCCATCCAGGGAAAAGTTGCAGGAGGATCTGAACAGAGCCCGCAGTCATTTGGAGTCACTAGGGTGGATAGTGAATGTTCAAAAATCGAATTTCATTCCAGCTCAGCAAGTACTGTCTCTGGGTTACTTGATAAATTCGGTGGAGCAAAAGATTTTTCTCCCAGAGGAGAAAAAGATCAAGGTTCAAAGGGTAATAACGACACTACAAACAAATCAACTGATTTCAGTCCGAAAGGTTATGTCGGCTCTGGGGACATTAACCTCTTCTATGCCAGCCATCCAATGGGCAAGGCTGCATTTTGGGGCTCTCCAGAGGTTCCTTCTAAGAACATGGAACCACAGGACAGAGTTTGGATATGAAAATAAAGATCCCCACCAGAGTCAAACGTTCACTTTGGTGGTGGAAGAGTCAGGTGGTACTGCAAAGAGGTCTTCTTTGGTCTTTTCCGAACGGAAAAGTGGTCACAACAGACGCCAGTCTGAAGGGATGGGGGGCCCACATGGGTCAGGCCTTAGCACAGGGAACATGGTCCCAAGTCGGGGCCCAAAAATCCTCTAATTGGAGAGGGCTAAAAGCGGTTGCCCGAGCATTAGCTTTCTTCTCTCAAAACCTCATAGGTTGCCATGTCCAGATTTTGTCGGACAATGCCGCTACCATAGCCTACCTGAACAAACAGGGAGGCACAAGAAGCAGGGCTCTTCATTTACTGTCAGTAGAGATTCTGGAGTGGGCAGAGAGCCACTTACTATCTCTATCCGCAGTCCATCTGAAAGGCACATTAAATGAAGTAGCGGATTATCTGAGCCGACAGAAAGTTCAGTAATCAGAGTGGAGTCTGAACAGGGAGGTGTTTGCATTAATCACCAGTACTTGGGGCCTTCCGCAGGTAGACCTGTTTGCTTCAAAACAAAACACAACACGCAGCTCCCAAAGTTTTTCTCCCTTCAGAGAGACAATTGCTCTCAGGGGATAGATGCTCTGGCACATCCGTGGGATTTTCACCTAGGGTATGCTTTTCCTCCATTCCGGTTAATCCCACTAGTGTTGAGAAAAATACTGAAAGAGAGAGCATCAATCATTTTGATTACTCCATATTGGCCAAAGAGAGCTTGGTTTTCCACGATTCTTCAGTTGGCAATCAAACAGTGTTGGCATCTCCCGCTCAGTCAGGATCTGTTGATTCAGGGGCCAGTGCATCATCCAGATGTAGGCAGGTTAAAGCTCACTGCCTGGTATCTGAGGAGCAATTAATGAGAGCAAAGGTTTTTCAGAACATTTAACGACTATGTTACTTTCCAGTAGGAAAAGGGTAACCAGGTATATTTAGGCCAAAGTATGGAAAGTCTATATTTCATTCTGTCTTTCAGAACATAGGGAGGTTAAAGACCTAGTTTCAGTGCTGGAATTTTTGCAAAAAGGTGCAGACAAGAATCTTGCGGTCAGCACTCTTAAAGTGCAGGTGGCCGCTTTGGGAGTTTATCTGAAGAGATCCTTATCTTCAGAAACTCTGATCATGAGATTTTCCCAAGACGTCTTTCAGGACAGCACCTGAGAGATGGCGACTCCACCCACCGGAACAGGAAACACCTTCTTCCTCCAAACTTTAAAGGGAGGCGCCTCCCTACCATACCTCAGTTTTTGTGTTTCCTCCGGCCCGGAGGGAACATCTTTTGAAGGGGAGTCAGGGTCTCTCAGATGCTCCTGGGAGACGGGGCTTCCTTTCTTTTTTTCCTCCTTTAGAAGACCCACTGTCCTCCCGGCCTACCCAAGCCTTTGCAGCGGTAGCAATCGGGCTCCTCTTCCCCTCCTGGTGCTCGGTGAGAGCCGTAGACCCGGTGATCCGCGCGGTCGTAGGAGCGGCGGTGCGCGTGCGCCGCCGCCATGTTTTTTTGGCCGGCAGGCGCGGCGGAAGTGACAAGGCAGGTCACTGGGTCAGCAAAAGCGTCATTTCCGGCGTGGATGCAAGGGGGGAGGAGGGAGGACAGGAACTGGCGCCTACTTCCGCTTCCGGTCCGGTGCAGATTCACTATGGGAGTCCGGAAGCGGCATATGAAGCCACAAGTGAGAGCTGCACACCAGAGATGGAGGACTCAGCGTCTGCAGCGGTGGGGACAGGCACAGGCGCCAGTAAAGCTCAGGTAGGAGCAGCAGTTTAAGTCTGCCTTTCTTCCTTTTCCTGGGTTTGGTCTATTTTCTTTTTTCTTACCCCCTAGTGGCAAGGGGCCTGTCTGGGCACTAGAGGCTGACTGGTTTCTTCTTAGTGCACCTGTGGGTGATTCTTATGTAGCTGAGACCGGGTCTCACTAAAAGGTCCCCTGGTTTTTTTCCCTTTTTTTGTTTTTTCTCTCACAGGCTAAAAGCTCTGACCCAAAAAAGAGATGTCCTTCTTGCAGGGCCAAAATGGGAGAAAATTGGAAAAAAGTCTTATGCAGTACATGCATCACTTCTTTAGTTAAGGAGGAATCGGCTTCGGTTTGTGATGATCTGGTTGCCTCTGTAAAGAAGGAACTATACGCCACGATTCAGACTTTTCGTGACTCTTTAGTTAATCCAGCTGCTAGTCAGCCATCCACTTCTGAAGCTTCCCAGGGTTCTATTTCTTTCCCCATGGTAGAAGCTTTACCTGAAGGCCCCTCTATCAGGGAAAAGCAGTCCCCTACTCCTTCCGTTAAGGATTCGGAGGAGGAGGGTGAGGAAGCGGAGGTGGCTCCTTCCAAGTTTAAGCTTTCCCTAGAGGAGGTAGACGGACTCCTTAAGGCTATCCATGTTACACTTGGCTTAAGTGAGGAAAAGGAGTTATCTCTTCATGACCGCATGTATGCAGGGTTAAATGAGCCTAAGGGGCGAACATTTCCGGTTCATTCGGTCATTTCTGACGCCATTACTAAAGAATGGCAAGATCCAGAGAAAAAGCCCTTTTTTTCCAGAGCCCACAAAAGGCGCTTCCCTTTTGAGGAGGACCCTTCTGCGGTGTGGAATAAGGTGCCCAGGTTGGATGTGGCCTTTTCACAGGTCTCAAGATCCACAGACCTGTCTTTTGAAGACATGGGTGTTCTAAGGGATCCAATGGACAAACGCATGGATCTTTTGCTCAAGAGATCATGGCAATCAATCATGAGCAATTTAAAACCAGCAATGGCCACAACCTGTGTAGCCAGGAATCTGGAATACTGGGTGAACCAACTTAGATCTCATATAGTGGCAGATTCCCCCAAGCAGGAGATCTTAGATTCCTTTCCTACCCTGATTTCTGCGGTTGCTTATATTGCAGACGCTTCGGCTGAAGCTATCAAGATGTCAGCTAGGTCTGCAGCTTTAGCAAATGCTGCGAGAAGAGCTTTATGGCTAAAAACCTGGCCAGGTGATACAGCTTCAAAGAGTAAACTTTGTGGTATTCCCTTTTCAGGTGATCTTCTTTTTGGCCCTGATCTAGATAATATCCTAGACAGAACTGCCGATAAGAAGAAGTCCTTCCCGGTCAAAAAGAAAAAGCAGACCCCAAAACGTCTTTTTCGACCTCAAAAAACTCAGCAGCAGCAGGAAAATAAGTTTCAGGGCAGGAGAAAAAATTGGTCCGCGCAAAAGGCGAAGGGCAAAGGCGGAATTCTCTTCCGTCCTCCTTCACAGGCCGAAAACTCACAATGACTCATCTCTGCGGGTCGGCGGAAGATTACGAGAGTTTCTTTCGCAGTGGTCAGGGATAACTTCAAATCAGTTTATTCTGACCACTCTCTCGCAGGGTCATACTCTCGAGTTTTCCAGAAGCCCCCCCAAGAAGGTTTCTGGTAACAAATGCTCCTCGAGATCCAATAAGGGCCCTGGCCATGAAATCCTCTCTGGAGGAACTAATGCAACAGGGTGTAGTAATCCCAGTGCCACCAGAAGAATGGCACAAGGGCTTCTATTCACATGTCTTCCTGGTAAAAAAACCAACAGGAAGATTTCGTTTAATTCTCATTTTAAAGCCACTGAACAGAGCCATCAAATACAGAAGGTTCAAGATGGACTCAATTTTCACCGCCAGAAATCTTCTGACTCCAGATTGTTTCATGGCGTCAGTGGATCTAAAGGATGCATACCTGCATATTCCAATCTCATCCCAGTCCCAGAGATTTCTCAGGTTGGCGGTAAGTTTGGAAGGCAGAATTCAGCATCTGCAATTCAGAGCCCTACCCTTCGGGCTATCATCTGCACCCCGAATTTTCACCAAAGTAATGGCAGAGGCCCTAGCTCCGCTGCGTCTTCAAGGAATCGCAGTAATTCCTTACTTAGACGATCTGCTATTTTTCGCCCCCTCAAGAGAGGAATTGAGGAGCAATTTAGGCAGAGCATGCAGCCATCTGGAGTCTCTAGGTTGGATCCTAAATCTCCAAAAATCTTCCCTGGAACCATCTCAGGAGATTCGGTTTCTAGGGTATATAATAAATTCGGTAAGCCAAAAAATTTTCCTTCCTTCAGAGAAGAAAGGAAAGCTCCAGGATACAGTGTCTTTCTTACAGACCAACCAGCAGTTGACGGTAAGATTGGTCATGTCAGCCCTGGGTGTTCTGACTTCGTCAATGCCAGCTGTTCAGTGGGCAAGACTACACTTCAGACATCTGCAGGCTTTTCTTCTGAGATCTTGGGATCACAATTTGGAATCCCTAGACTCAGCGCTAAGAGTTCCAACCCAGGTGAAGAGGTCACTATGGTGGTGGAAAAGGCAGGATATCCTATCGGAGGGGTTAGTCTGGGCCTTTCCAATCGAAAAAAGGCTGACAACTGATGCCAGTTCCTGGGGTTGGGGAGCCCACCTAGAAAGGGGTTTCACTCAGGGAAACTGGTCCAGGAAAGAGGCGACCAAGTCCTCAAACTGGAGAGAGCTCAAGGCGATCGACTTGGCTCTGAAGTCATTTGCTCAGGGGCTTCGGGCCCAGCATGTTCAAATACTAACAGACAATGCCGTGGCTTATATAAACAGGCAGGGAGGTACAAGGAGCAAATCGCTGCAAGTACTAGCCATGAGCATTCTCCGTTGGGCAGAAGGACACTTGCTGTCTTTGTCAGCAGTCCATCTGAAGGGATCCCTGAACGGGGTGGCGGATTTCCTGAGCAGAAACCCCATTCGGGAAGCAGAATGGTCGCTGAACCCAGAGGTTTTCGCCATGATTGTCGAGAAGTGGGGGCTGCCAGAGGTGGACCTATTCGCTTCAAAGGAGAATGCGTTGGTTCCGCAATTTTTTTTTCCCTAAGCAATCACGACGGGTCACTAGGAACAGATGCCTTGGCGTATCCATGGAGATTCCATCTCTGCTACGCTTTCCCCCCCATTCCAGTTAATTCCCTTGGTATTAAGAAAAATTCAAAGGGAAACGGTACCGGTTGTCCTAATCACGCCTTTTTGGCCAAGAAGGGCTTGGTTTTCAACCGTTCTGAAAATGGCGGTCAGGCCTTATTGGCATCTGCCCCTCAGGCACGATTTACTATTTCAGGGGCCAGTAAATCACCCAGAGGTAGCCACTTTGGCGCTCACAGCCTGGTATCTGAAGAGCAGCTCTTAAGGAGCAAAGGTTTTTCCAACCGGTTAATCTCAACGCTATTGTCCAGTAGAAAAAGGGTGACTAGAAATATCTATTCCAAGGTCTGGAAGGTTTACAATACATGGTGTAATTCATCTGACCAGGACCCAGGGAATCTTGTTTCCATTCTGGAATTTTTACAGGTTGGTGCTGACAAGGGACTAGCAGTTAGTACCTTGAAGGTACAGGTGGCTGCGCTAGCAGTGTTCCTAGAAAGATCGGTGGCCTCGGATCCATTGGTAACCAGATTTTTCAGATCCCTTACGAGATCCAGACCAGCACCACTTAAGTTGTTTCCCAAATGGGATCTGTCGATAGTCCTCCAGTCTCTAACGAGGAGTCCCTTTGAACCTTTGGAAGAAGCGCCACTTAGATTTCTCACTTTAAGTCTGTGTTTCTGATTGCCATGGTCTCTGCACGCAGGATCAGTGAGCTTAATGCTTTATCAGTTAAGGAACCCTATTTATCTATCTTCCCAGATAGGGTTATACTTAGAACAGATCAGAAATTCTTACCAAAGGTAGCTTCAGTACAATCGTGTTCAGGACATTGTACTTCCGACCTTCTGCCCCAACCCAGTAGGGGAGAAGGAGACTTGTTTTCACATGTTGGATGTTAGAAGAGTTTTGTTATGTTACTTGGAAAGGACAAAGCTCTTTAGACGTTCAGATTCTCTGTTTGTGCTATTTTCAGGCAACAGGAAAGGTTGCCAGGCTTCTAAAATCTCTTTAGCAAGGTGGCTGAAGCTAGCCATTTCAGAGGCTTATTCGCATGCAGGTGTGTCTCCTCCAGCAGGAATTTCTGCACACTCAACAAGAGCATTAGCGGCCACTTGGGCAAAGAGAGCTGGTGCCACCCCTGAACAAATCTGCAAGGCGGCAACATGGTCGAGTTTTCACACATTCGTGAAACATTACAGGCTGGACCTCACATCTGCTAATGATCAGGCGTTTGGCAGAAAGGTCCTGCAGGCTGTTGTCCCGCCCTAAGGGGGTAAGTCTCTGTTATCCTCTCAGGTGCTGTCCTGAAAGACGCCTTGGGAAAAACCAAGTTAGACTTACCGGTAACTTGTTTTCCAGAAGTCTTTCAGGACAGCAACATCCCGCCCTATTGTATTGTATATACTATGCTGTGACTAACGTATGTGTTTATGTGTTCCAGCCGGGGCCGGAGGTCTTCTCTACTACAACTGAGGTATGGTAGGGAGGCGCCTCCCTTTAAAGTTTGGAGGAAGAAGGTGTTTCCTGTTCCGGTGGGTGGAGTCGCTATCTCTCAGGTGCTGTCCTGAAAGACTTCTGGAAAACAAGTTACCGGTAAGTCTAACTTGGTTTTTTCAAAGCACTTTCCAGGTCTAGACCGGTCCCGGTGAGACATTTCCAAAATTGGGATCTCTCTGTGGTTTTGCAAGCCCTGGCAAAAGAACCATTTGAGCCTTTACAGGCCATATCCCTAAAAAATTTAACTTTGAAAACTATTTTTCTGGTCGCAATTACTTCAAGAAGGATTAGCAAACTGCACGCCCTATCAGTAAAAGAGCCTTTTTTTTGTCAGTTTTTCACAATTTGGACGTAAGACGTATCCCATTACATTATTTGGAAGTAACAGGAGGGTTTAGAGCTTCAGATTCATTATTTGTTCTTTTTTCTGGAAACAAAGAAGGCCAACAAGCATCGAAAGGATCATTGGCTAGATGGCTTAAGACAGCTATTTCTGTAGCCTATTCTCAAATGGGTTTATCTTTCCCGCTGGGTATTAGGGCTCATTCAACGAGAGCCCAGGCCACTACATGGGCAGAAAGAGCTGGTGCCACCCCAGATCAGATTTGTAAGGCGGCTACGTGGTCAAGCTACTTAACGTTTGTCCGTCATTACAGACTGGATCTCCTGTCAGCAGGGGATCAGGCTTTTGGCAGAAAGGTTCTGCAGGCTGTTGTCCCTCCCTAGGGGGGTAAGTCCCTATTATCCTCTCAAGTGCTGTCCTGAAAGACGTTTAGGGAAAATTCAAGTTGGACTTACCGGTAACTTGTTTTCCAAGAGTCTTTCAGGACAGCAGCATCCCGCCCTATTGTTTATATATGTTTATAGTATATGAATCGCTATGGCACACTAAACTATTCAGGGCCACTGAACCTATTTGAGTCTGGTACTTGCTGATACTTGTGTTTTTTTTTTTTTTCAAGACTTCTTTGAATTTGGGAACTGATAAATTTCTGTATATGTTGTCTTTCCTCTTGCTGTCTTTACATGATGCAATGGGTTTGTAATTTAGTTTTTTTTTGGCATGTAAGAGCTTCCATTTGTCTCTTAATTCCTCCCCAGGACTGATACAGTGTTCCTTGTAGCAAAGGAGCTTTCTCACGTTTCCAAATCCTCCATGGTGGAGCCACTCTTTCTGCCAAGCAATTTGCTTTCCTTATTTTGCCGTTACCTGGACAAGCAGACTATTCATAAACTAGAGGACAAAATGGAGTAAGTTGCCTTATATTTCTAACCTATGGGGAGCGATCATGTGTGGTTAGGTTAGAAAAATTATGTGGTTGAGTTTTTGTTTGCCTAAGGCTTTGTAGACAGACGTGAGGTGCACGTTTGTATTTGTTTAAAAAAGCAGATACCCTTTCATGTAGACTTCACTTTTTTTGTAACAACCTTTTGCTACATGATCGTATATCAAGATAAAAAATACTTTAAAGCATATATTATGTCAAAGCAAATAATACATCAATTCTTAAATGCATTTTTAATATGCAAGCAGTACCTAAATTTGGCTTGGTATCACTCTCTTGCAATCTCTCTCAGGTTGGGAGATTAAGAAGCAGCACAAGGAGCCAATCAGTTTTTTTTTTTTCTTATCCATAGTACAGCTGTTGCATGACCCAGCTCTTTTCCAGCCTATCTGCAGGGAAACAGTGGCAGGAGTAGCTTCTAGTCCTCTGCTGCTGGTCACATGTTCAAAATTAGAAACAAAAGCCTTTGGGATAGAGTAATTATGATGAATATCAATAAGCTATTTTAAATCGTCCTATGAATATATAGTAACTACACAGAGGGTGCTTCCTTGAATGTTCTTAAATATATAAAATGCAGGCATTGATGAAACCAGCTAGCTGCCCCCTAAGATGTACAAACCAATTTTCCAGAACAGGAAAATTTTATATATATATATATATATATATATATATATATATATATATATATATATATATATATATATATATATATATATATATATATATATATATATATATATATATATATATGTACATCTCTAAAGAGCCACGGCTCTTTAACCATGTGATCGGCTGTGTCATAGCTGGTCACATGTAAATATGGAAGTGCCATGAATCTGCTCCTCACAGAGGAGATCTGGGTAGGTTATCGGGGCACTGATCATCAGTGCCCTGAATACAGGAAAGCCCCAGCCCAGCAGTGCCTGCCCATCAGTGTCAGGCAGTGCCTGCCTATCCATGCCACCTATCAGTGCAGCATATTGGTGGCACCTAATTGGTGCCCATAAGTGCCGCCTCATCAGTGAAGGAGAAAAATTACTTATTTACAAAATTTACTGACAGAAAATAAACTTTTGGGTACAGTGTTGCATGGCCGCACAATTGTCATTCAAAGTGCCACAACGATGAAAGCTAAAATAATGGCCTGGGCAGGAAGGGGGTGAATAAGTGCCCAGTACTGAAAGTGGAGGTCCACCCTAAAAAAAAAATTGCATAAAAATGCTCCTAAAAATCGGAAGAAAAAAAAATTGAAAAAAAAAAATTTTACAGCCAGAAATGGCTGTTGCTAGGCAGATCGTCCTAATCTGCCACTTCCTACTCCGCGGTGATCTTCATTCTTCTCCTCCTCGCGTAGTCTTGTGGGGAATGGGGCGCGCTGCGTTCTTGGAACTGTGTGTGCCCCAGAACACTGTCGGCCATTCACAAAGCGCCGCACGACTTGCGCATGCGCAGTAGGAAACTGGCAGTGAAGCCGCAAGGCTCCACTGCCTGTTTCCCTTAGTTCGAATGGCGGTGCTGGGACCCGATCCGATGGATGGATCGGCCTCGAGCGGCCGACATCGCGGACACCCTGGACAGGTAAGTGTGCTTATTAAAAGTCAGCAGCTACAGTGTTTGTAGCTGCTGACTTTTAACATTTTTTTTTTTCAGCTGGACCTCCTCTTGAAGTGGTTTAAATTTGAAAATGGTTTAAGCTCAAATTTCCTGTTTATTTTTCCTTCTAGATGTCCTACAGCACCCCCCTACGCTGCTGTGCCTTCATGAAAACTAAATAAAAAAATGAAGAGAGCAGCCTTTGCTTCGCTCACCACAAACTGGTGGATGGATCTTCCGTTTTTGGAAACTTAAATATTTAATCCTGTTTTAAAGGAATTTTTTGCTTTGTTTCGTCTAACTTTTTGATGTGAATTTCCAGCTTTAAGGAGCATGAGCAGGAGGGCCTGAGAGGCTGTGCTGTGTTCCCTTTTTGTTTGGAAGAATTGCGAGAAAACAAGTGATGTAAAAATATGGGGGGCGTGAATGATGAATGTAATTTATATTTTTGTTTGCCAATTTTGCACAGCATTCACTTTTGGCATGTACAGCACTTGCAAAATAAACGAAAAGGAAGTATCTCTTGTTTGTGTTAAAATTTCCTTTTTAAATATTCAAAGTCTGTAGTGATTGGGCAAGGGGCTTTTAGGATTAATGTGTAATATTGGATGACTTACTGTTTTATCCAATGCAGTGCACTGAACGCTAAACAATGTATTACTGCTGTATGGTCTCCATGATTAAGCCCTGAGAGTGGGATGAAACATGTTGGAGTTGTGGTCTGGATGAATCGAGCCAAGGCTGCTTTTACCTGCTAACTCTGGGTGAGGTGTGACCTCTGCCGGGTTAGCCCCCCCCCCCCCCCCCCCCCATATCAAAATTTTTGAAAAAAATCTTATGCAGTTTTAGATCTTTGTTAGATCAGGTTAGATCCACCATTGTTTGCGTTAGATCTCACACAGAAGAAGCAATATTAAGTTATTTGCGGGGGGGGGGGGGGGGCTAACCCATTAGCCCCCCCCCTTATCAAAAAATTGACCAAACAATTCGCTATTTTGGAAGCTATTTGTTAGATCCGGCAATATCAAGTGGTTTTAACGTTGGATCTCACATAGTTAGAGACTTATTATATTAAGTCTCTAAGTCTCTGGCCAAAAATCATTCAGGCTATTAGATATTCGTTAGATCCAGTAAGATCAAGTGGTTTTAACATTAGATCTCACATCATTTCAGAGATATTCCACATCAAAATAGAGATATTAGATGGTACATATGGACGGGTTAACCCCCACTTATAAAATGTTCTGGTCAAAAATCATTCAAGCTAATGGATATTCATTAGATCCGGTAAGATCAAGTGGTTTTAACGTTAGATCTCACATAATTAGAGACTTATTAAGTGATTAATGAGGGGGGGCTGGCCCCCCCTTATCAAATTTTCTGGTCAAAAATCATACAGGCTAATAGATATTCGTTAGATCCGGTAAGATCAAGTGGTTTAACGTTAGAGATATTAGGGGGTAGCACGTAAGGGTGAGATTAGATCTCACATAATTAGAGACTTATTAAGTGATTGAGGGGGACTGGCCCCCTCTTATCAAATTTTCTGGCCAAGAAATCACCCCGGGTAATTGATATTTGTTAGATCCGGTAAGATCAAGTTATTTTAATGTCTGATTATCCGTAATTACAGGAATATTATGGATATTTGGTAGCGATGCACGTATATCCATACTAGTGTCTATATCGGAGGCGGTGATGAGCATTTTCACGTGTACCAGTGAGGAGTGCCATTGAGCATACCGAGGTATGCTGAAATTATGTGGGACATTAATCGACAGGTGTGTCCAAGCCCAGTGAAGCCTGAAGCACAGTGCCAGAAGCCAGAGGGAAACTTCGGAGGGCTCTGGTGAAGGAGCCAACCGGGTGCCCATCTACGGTAGCTGGCTCAAAACCAATGACACGAAGAGACAGCAGCAAAAGTCCAAACCCTTGCAGAGGGCCCCCCGTTGTTGCCTCCAAGCAACCCAGTGTCCTGTTTCTTTTGACAAATGCTGCCTGGTGTTGGAGAATCAATGCACACCAGACTCCCAGAACTTAGCACAGACTTAAGCCCAATCAGAACCTCGCAGAGAGGAGCGCGGATACAAACCACCAAACAGGCCAGGGCCACCACTTCCTCCATGCTCCCTGACAAGCTGGTGGGACCTTATCCTGTTGTTCCCATCCAAGTAAAGGGAGTCTAAACCAAGGCCCTTCTGGATACTGGAGCTTAAAGCGGAGTTCCACCCAAAAGTGGAACTTTCGCTCATCGGATTCCTCCCCCCCTCCGGTGTCACAGTTGGCACCTTTCAGGGGGGTGCAGATACCTGTCTAAGACGGGTATCTGCACCCACTTCCAGGAATAGACTCCCGCGGGAGTCACGCCCCCTCCCGCACTCCCCCGCTGTCTCCTGGGAAAGACACAGGTCCCAGGAAATAGCGGGGACCATTGAGAAAGCGCAGCACGACTCGCGCATGCGCAGTAGGGAATTGGAGTGAAGCCGCAACGCTTCACTTCCCGATTCCCTCACTGAGAATGGCGGCAGCTCCCGAGGACTGAGGGACGGTTCGGTCTCGGGTGCCGTCATCGCTGGACCCCGGGACAGGTGAGTGACCTTATTTTAAAAGTCAGCAGCTGCAGTATTTGCAGCTGCTGACATCTAAAAAATTTTTTTTCGCAGGACTCCCGCTTTAAGTGACCCTTCTCTACAGAGACTTCTATGACAGGCACCTGCCTTTGCAGAAGTTGGCAGAGCTGCAGATATGGGGCATTGTGACTCAGAACTTCCCCTATGATGGCTATCTACCGGTCAAGCTGACCTTCGATCCCTCCATGGCTGGGAAAGCCGAGACTTTTTAAACTCAGGCAGTGCTCCTGTCCTCGCCCACCAGGGGCCAGTAAGGGTTCTCTCATGATGGGGACCAATACTGATCTTGTCAGAAGGCTGTTGACACCTCTTGTTCTGGAGCCGGGCACTTCAGCTACAAGTGTGCTCCCCATGCTGAGACAAGCCAACCAGCACCTGGTACAAAAACAGAAGGGAAAGATCTGGCGCTTGGACCAGTGTGAGAAGGTTTTACAGCCTGGTAAAGTGGCCTATTTACGAGCATCTGTCAAGCTAAGTTGGAAGCAAGCAGGCCCTTTCATTGTCCTTGAATCAGACGGACAGAGAGAAGACATGGGAGTGAAGATAATTCCTGAGGTGCTTTCAACCAAAGGGTTGCAAAGAAGTCACGGGAAGATCTTGGTTAGTGTCCACAACATAACAGCCTCGCCAGTGAAGATGCCGGCTCAGATGTTGCTGGGACAAGTGAATCTGGCCACCCCAGTCCTGCTGTCTGATTTGGTGGGGGGAGCAAAGGATTGGATCTCTGTGGAGGAGCTCTATCCGGAAAATACACCCCTTTTGCCTGAATGGAAAGAAAGGGCCAAGACTCAGCTTCTGAGATGGCAGGCTGCATTCTCCAAGAGTGAATTTGATGTGGGTTGTGCAAAAAGTGCCCAATACCGGATCCATCTCTTCGAGTGCATAAGCCGTTCAGGGAAAGAGTTTGATTGATTTGTTTAGGGGACTTGGAGGATCTGGATGAACAACTTTCAGAGTTGATGAGGGCAGGTATCATCCGAGAGTCCCAGAGTCTATACGCTTCCCCAATAGTGGTGGTACGGAAGAAAAATGGGTCACTGAGGCTGGGTATTGACTACTGGACGCTGAACTGAAGGACCATTCCCGACCAATATACCACCCCAAGGATAGAAGATGCCTTGCAGAGCCTGTCAGGAGCGAAGTGGTTCAGCATGCTGGATTTGAAGAGTGGGTATTACCAAATCCCCATGCACCCTGAGGATTGGGAGAAGACCATTTTCTTTACCCCGCAGGGGATGTTTGGATTTGACCGTATGCATCAAGGCCTGTCTGGTGCCCCAGCCACCTTCCAAAGACTAATGGAGAAGACCGTGGGTGACATGAAACTGATCGAGGTGTTGGTGTTCTTAGACGACATCATCGTTTTCAGCAAGACCCTGGAAGAGCACGAAGAGTTTCTGCAGAAGGTCCTTAAGAGACTCCATGGTGAGGGGGTTGAAGCTGTCTCTGGAAAAGTGCAAGTTTTATCAACCCTCGGTCAACTACCTTGGTCACATTGTGTCTGCTAATGAAGTCGCCACTGACCTCCTGGCCGAGGCCTACCAACGTAACTGAGCTTAGGTCATTTCTGGGATTCTGCTCTTATTACAGAAGATTTGTCAAGGGATTCGCTAAGACGCTGACCCTGATCTGGCGAAGCCTGGCAGACCAGCTGGAGGGCCCAGAAAACCCATTCAGGAATAATGGACTCTGAAGTGTGAAGAGGTTTTAGGCAGCTGAAGTGAAGCCTAACAACCGCTCCAGTCGTGGCCTATGCAGATCCAATCAAGCCATACGAGCTACACTTTGACGCCAGTCGAGATGGGTTAGGTGGGGTGCTATATCAAGAGCATGACTGCCATCTACGGCCTGTTGCCTACGTGAGTCGGAACTTGGCCCCTGCCGAGAACTACTATCCCATGCACAAACTTGAGTTCCTGGCCTTGAAGTGGGTGGATAAGCTGAGGGATTACCTGTATGGAGCGGAGTTTGTGATCAAGACCGACAACAATGCTCTCACCTACATCCTCACTACCACCAAGTTGGACGCCACAGGTCACAGATGGTTGGCTGCTCTATCAGGGTTTATTTTCAGCCTGAAGTATCGACCGGGGTCAGGAAATAAGACGCTGATGCTTTGTGAAGAAGGCCCCATTGACCCTCCAGAAGAATAGGCCCAACTGACACCTGAAGGGTACGAGCCTTATGTCAAGGAGCAGAACATCAACCTGGATTAGGATCCAGGACCGAAGAGGTTGGAGTGTCAGGTGTCCCCAGATGTTATTGCAATGTCGCCCAAGTCGGGGATGAAGGTCTGCCCAAGCTGTCAAAGACCTGCGGAGGGACCAGTTCGAGGACCCTCCCTGTAGCTTGGCATTGAAGGCCTTGGAGAGCCAATACCCTGCCTCGCTCCTCACTGACTCCCCGAAGGAAACCCATCTGCTGCACCGAGAGTGGGATCGGTTTCAGGTGCACAGAGGGTTGGTCTACTGAAATGGCCCCTCTGACGATTCTGAAGAAAAATGGCAGCTATGCCTACCTAAAAAACATACGAAGACAGTATTAACTACTATTAGGCACCATGAATCAGACCGAGACAGAAGTATAGTTAAATCACACTTGTTTAATAATAATAATAAGGTAAACAGAGTAAGCGTAGTCAAAACAAGCCAGAGTTCAGTAACCGGATTGGGTAGTCAGCCAAGCAAATGCCAGAGAGCCAGAGATAAACGTAGTAGTACAGCAAGCAGGATCAGGAGCCAGAAGGAACGTCAGCCTAGCAAGTCTTCAACAGGAACGCAGGAGAATGACTCTGTGATGTTGACAAAGGTGAAGGCAGAGATCAAGAGAGCTGGACGACTAAGTAGGCAGGACTGACGAGCAGAATCAACAACAGCTGGGTAACTGTGGAGAGAAAAGGGAGCTCAGAGAAGGAAGGGCTGAGCCCAGCCCTGACACCTACATGACAACCATGGCCACCTAGGGCCCAAGAGGACTTTTCCCCTTCCCTGAGGAACCTACATTGGCTAATCCTAAAAAATTGAATCACTTTCAAGACCCTCTGCCTCACTCACAAATGCATACAAGGAAATGCTCCTCAATACCTATGCGAGAAAATAAAGCGCTACACACCCAATCGCAGTATTCGATCAGCTAACCAAAACCTCCTCCTTATTCCAAAAACCCGCTACAAAACAAAGGGAGAACGAAGATTTTCAGTCCAAGGACCACGGCTATGGAACGCTCTACCTGCTCACATTCGCATGGAAGAAAACCATCAGGCTTTCAGAAAGAAACTCAAGACCTACCTCTTCTAAGAAGCTGGACAACACAGGACAGATCTAGCGCCTTGAGGCGATTCAGTTTGCATATTCAGCGCTATACAAATCATTCATTCTCCTGGTGAGGGACCGGTTCTAATGGCCCTGCATGCAGGCTGAAGTTGAGGACTATTGCCACTCCTGCATCAGATTTATCCAAAGGAAGACTTTGCCTCACCGAGCTGCCCCAATGGACCATCTTCAGAGTCAAGGACCCATGGAGCTGGTGTGCATTGACAGTCTGTGCTTGGAGCCTGATCTGAGCGGGCAGGGAAATATCCTGGTAGTGACTGACCATTTCACTCAGTATGCCCAGGCGTTTTCCACGAGGGACCAACAAGCATCCATGGTGGCCAAGATCTTCACGGAGAAATTCTTTGTGCACTATGGTCTGTCTCAACACATCCACTCTGATCAAGGGAGGGACTTTCAGACCTGTTGGGCATCAGGAAGTCTAAAACCACCCCGTATCATCCTCAAGGAGATCCTCAACCAGAGAGATTCAACCGAACCCTCCTGGATATACTTAGAAGTCTAAGTTCAGCACAAAAGCAACACTGGAGCAAGCATATAGTGGCTATTGTGCATGCTTATAACAGCACCGCCAATGATGCCACAGGTTACTCTCCCTATAGTTTGTTCAGACCGTAGGCCCGGCTGCCAGTAGACTTGGCCTTCGGCACATCCCTCCACCATACCTTAGCAACTTTCCACAGTGGGTATGTGGATCGCCTGCAGAGACGTCTGAAAACCACCTATAATAAGGCTCAAGCTGCCTCATATGCCCGAGGACAGAGAAACAAAATAAACTTTGACCTCAGGGTACGAGTGCAGGACCTACAGCCGGATGACAAGGTACTGCTGAGAAACCTGGGTGTCCCTGGAAAGCACAAGTAGGCTAACAGCTGAAAGTCACAGCCCTATGTCGTTTGCAAGCACCCAGACACCCAGTATATCAAATCCGGCCAGAGGGAAGCACAGGCCTGCTGAAGACTTGGCAACACAATCATCTGTTGCCTCTGTCAGAAGCAATTCATGTGCCACCACAGCCAGATTTACAGTCCACACTCACGGCCTCTCAAAGATCCCGGCCAGTGACTAGACCTCACTCTGTACCCCTTGCTGAAGATGAAAACAGCGAGGATGAAGATAAAGATTATCTGTGGCCATCTCAAATGCCAGAGCCTGTCAAGCACCCCCCCTTCCCTTCTTCTCCTCCAAAGGTGATTGAGGTGACTCTCAGGCCAGAGGCTCCTAAATTTGTACCTCAAAGTCCACCTTTTGAAGAGTTGGAAGACCCTAATTCTTCCCTGCTGACAACAGACACCTAAGACTTTCCATCCTTCATTGAGGAAGCTGAAATGCAGGATGAAGAAGAGACCAGTGTGCCTGTAACCCCAGAACCTAAAGAACAGCAAGAGCGAAGGGTTATTCACCTGCCCAAAAGACTAACATATGATACTTTGGGTGAAAGCTCTAAGGAGGTCGTTCTCATTGCACAAAGGACTCTTGAAGAAACTGACCCTTCCACCGCAGATTTGGTGGTGGACAATCCCAACTCGCTGTCAGGGCTGGGCTCAGTCCTTCCTTCTCTGAGCTGGCCACTCAGCAGTTGGATAATTGCCAGCTCCTATCTCTCCACAGTTACTCAGCTGTTGATGATATCCTGCTCGTCAGTCCTGCCTACTTAATATGTCCAGTCCAGAGGATCTCTGCCTTCGCCTTGGTCAACATCACAGAAACCATCTCCTGCGATCATGTTCAAGACTTGCTTTGCTGGCATCCCTTCTGGCTCCAGATCCTGCTTGCTGTTCCACTACATTGATCCCTGACTTCTGGCTTGGCTGACTATCCGTTCCGGTTACTGAACTTTGGCTATGTTTTGACTATGTTTGTTCTTTCTACTTTTATTATTAAACAAGTGTGATTTAACTGTACTTCTGTCTCGGCCTGATTTCTTGGTTTCTGACACTCACCCCCTGGCACATCTAGCTGGGCCATTCCAGTTAAGGTGGCCTGTAGGCAGGACAACCTCCCTTCCTATGCTAATTGGTGGGATGTTTCTCTGCCAGGGTTTTATGCAGATGTAAATTGTATGGTTTCCTGTGCACACTAACCTGTGTGTTTTTTTTTTTTTTTTTTTTCTTTTTTTTCCCCGTGTGTGTATATCAAAAGCATGTAACAGGTCATAGACTCTTTACCTCCTTTGGTGGGGGGAGTGTGTAGCGGGGGCTACTCTATCACCCGTGGTCCTGCACCTCCCACCATTCCTGCCAGCGACCGTCGGACTGAATAGACACTGACACAGGCACTCACTGAGGGAGAGCACGCCTGTCAGTCCCTGTGGGGGATTTCTCCCCCTCCCTCTCCTCTTCCTGTGTCCCTATTGGCAGGGAGAGGGAGCCACACAAGCAGCATCAGAGGACCATGGCCCATAATACAGCCCCATTGATTTCTACAGGGGGTGGAACTACAAAGCCCAGCCTGCTTTGCAAAAATGGGGGGCTAGCTAAAGACTTAAGCTTGTTGGTCTGTGGAGAGATCACCATGAGGCAGGGAGGTGAACGGAGGTGTGAGGAGAGACTACAAGCACCAGCTGAAGAACCATGCAAAGAAGGTTCCAGAGACCATCCAGAGACGGTTGAAGATGGATGTACCTTCTGTACCACCTAATATCTCTATTTTTTTATGGAAAAATCTATGAAATTATGTGAGATCTAACGTTAAAACTACTTGATCTTACCGGATCGAATGAATATCTATTGGCCTGAATGATTTTTGACCAGAAAATTTAATAAGGAGTGGCTAACCTGTCCATATGTACCACCCAATATCTCTATTTTGATGTGGAATATCTCTTAAATGATGTGAGATCTAACGTTAAAACCACTTGATCTTACCGGATCTAACAAATATCTATTCGCCTGAATGATTTTTGGCCAGAAAATTTGATATGGATGGGTTAGCCCCCCCCTTATGTACCACCTAATATCTCTGAAATGATGCGAGATCTAACGTTAAAACCACTTGATTTTACCGGATCTAACGAATATCTATTAGCCTGAATGATTTTTGGCCAGAAAATTTGATAAAGGGGGGCCAGCCCCCCTCATTAATCACTAAATAAGTCTCTAATTATGTGAGATCTAACGTTAAAACCACTTGATCTTACCGGATCTAACAAATAGCTTCCAAAATAGCTAATTGTTTGGTCAATTTTTTGACGGGTTAGCCCCCCCCCCCCCCCGCAAATAACTGTTAATATTGCTTCTTCTGTGTGAGATCTAACACAAACAATGGTTGATCTAAAACTGAACCTAAAATTTTGATATGGAGGGGCTAACCTGGCAGAGGTGAGAAGTATAGGCGATAGACCGGTGTTTCATCAGAATGTGTAACAGAAGTGATGTTCCATCGCCGCCATCTTGCTACACCCCACACTCGGCCACAGTAAACATACAGTGAGAAGGTGGGAAGCGGACATCTTGTTACACCCAACGGCATACCTCCCAACATTTTGAGATGGGAATGAGGGACACCTACTAGCAAATGTATGTAGGCATAGGACCCGCCCCCTGCCACACCCCCTTAAAGGAGAATTAACCAAAAAAAAGGTTAATCAAATCAACGAGTACCTGTATGTTGCCCTATAAGAGGCGACCTGCGGGCAAGCTCCGTGAGTCGGGTCGCAGGTCCCGCAAACTCGATATCTGCGAGGATACCCGCGATCATCTCACGGAGAGGAAGAATGGGGAGATGCTAATGTAAACAAGCATCTCCCCGTTCTGCCTAGTGACACTGTCACTGATCTCTGCTCCCTGTGATTGGAGTACAGAGTGCACGTAGGTCTGCGAGTGCACGTAGGTCTGCGAGTGCACGTAGGTCTGCGAGTGCACGTAGGTCTGTGAGTGGCCTGCGATTGCACGTAGGTCTGCGACTGCACGTAGGTCTGCAAGTGGCCTGCGAGTGGACGTAGGTCTGCGAGTGCATGTAGGTCTGCGAGTGCACGTAGGTCTGCGAGTGGCAGGAAGCTAGTTGTTAGGTAATTTGGACAGGGTATAATCCCCAATCCTCATTAAATTTAATAGGTACGATGCCCAGCGGGTGTGGAGAGGCGACTCTTTGTACATCTTGCTGCATGTATGCGTTCCTTGATCATCCGATCGAGGGCGAATACTGCTGTGCAAAATGTAAGCACATTGTTTCCCTGGAAGCCCAGGTTCTGAATCTGGGGAAGCAACTGTCAGCACTGAGAAGTCCCTCCATACTAAAGGAGAGCCAAGAACGTACAAGGCAGGTGCCGGTGTTCTGCCGAAAAAGTTCCCCTCGGCGGATAAGGACCCCCCTCTACTGCGCAGGCGCAGCGCCTGCGCAGTAGGAGCCGGTGGAAATAGCCGAAGCGGAATAGTTGGAAATCAGCTGTACACGGCGCCTGTAAGAGGGCCCCTCGCGAGCTCGCTTCGCTCGCCACGCTTCGGGCACGGCTTTGCTTCGCTCGGCACTTTTATATTCTCCCTCTAGGTCCACTTGGATAATGGGGCTTGAACCTGGACCCAGGGCGCAGGCGCTGTGTACAGCTGATTGAAGATTTTCAGCTTCGGCTATCTTAGGTGGCTCCTAGTAGTTCGAACTGCGCAAGCGATGCGCCTGCGCAGTACGGGGGGGTCCTTATCCGCCGGGGGAACTTTCTCGGCAAGACACCGGCAGGGGCCAGCACAGAGGCGGGTGGAGACAAAGAGGTGCAGGCACTAGCAAAGAGTAGATGGGTGGCAGTCAGGAAGGGTAGAGGGGGAAGTGCCAGGGAGGCCGATCCAGGACTGGAGCATCCCAATAAGTACGCTCCATTGAGTGACATTGGTGAAACCAGTCAGGGACCAGCTCTGCTGGAGATGAGGAACTCTCCTAGCTGCCGGGGGAAGAACTCCTCCAGTGAGAGTGGGGGGGGGCAGCGAAGGGAAAGGAAAGACAGATTCTGCTGGTAGGGGACTCAGTTCTTAGGACAGAGAGGGCAATTTGTAACAAAGACCTTAAGCGCCGATCAATATGTTGTCTACCGGGCGCTTGGGTTCGGCACATCACGGATCTGGTGGATAGATTACTGGGAGGGGCTGGGGAAGACCCAGCTGTCATTGTGCACGTTGGCACCAATGACAAAGTCAGAGGCAGATGGAGTGTCCTAAAGAATGATTTTAGGGACTTAGGAGCTAAATTGAGGAAAAGGACCTTCAAGGTAGTATTCTCAGGAATACTACCGGTACATCGAGCCACACCAGAAAGGCAGAGGGAAGTAAACAAGTGGCTGAAGAGCTGGTGTAGTAAGGAGGGGTTTGGGTTCCTGGAGGACTGGGCCGACTTCTCAGTCGATAACCGATACTATAGAAGGGACGGACTGCACCTAAATGAGGAGGGTGCAGATCAGCTGGGAATGAAGATGGCCAAAAAGTTAGAGGGGTTTTTAAACTAGGTAATGGGGGGGAGGGTCCAGAGGTAGAGATAGTCAGCGCGGAAGATATTCCAGAGGGTAGTATTGGGGGCATTAGTGGTAGGTTGACCAAAGCACAAAAACCCTAGGTAAGTATAGTAGCAAGTCCTAGTTGCAATCTCGAAACATCCAATACGAGGACAATATGCGACCGTTCTAAACTATGTGGCATGTTCACCAATGCTAGGAGCATGGTGGACAAGATGGGTGACCTAGAGATACTGTTGTACGAGGAGGATTTGGATTTTGTGGGAATTTCAGAGACCAGGTTCAACAGCTCTCATGATTGGCTGGGCAAACATTCAAGGGTATTACCTTTACCACAAGGATAGAGAAGGTAAAAAAGGGGGAGGGGTATGCCTATATATCAAGAATAATGTACAAGTGAATGTGAGAGATGACATCACTGAGGGAGCTTGGGAGGAGGTGGAATCCTTATGGGTAGAGCTCCAAAGGGATGAAGCTAAGGGGAAAATACTGGGGAGTATGCTATAGGCCCCCTAACCTGAGGAAGAAGTGGAGACAGATCTCCTATCACAATTTGGATTAGCAGCAAGGATGGGAAGTGTTATAATGGGGGATCTACTGATTACCAACAATACAGAGCTGATCATGGATGTGGAAATACAGGGAAATTTAGGTAACAGCGATCACAGGTCAATTAGTTTCAGTATAAATCACACAAATAGGAAACATAAAGGGAATACAAAGACACTGAATTTCAAAAGAGCCAACTTCCCTAAACTACAAACCTTGCTAAAAGGCATAAATTGGGATAAAATATTGGGAACAAAGAACACGGAGGAGAGATGGGTTTGCTTTAAGAGCATATTAAATAAGGGCATTAGCCAATGCATCCCATTGGGTAATAAATTTAAAAGAGCGAACAAAAGTCCTGGATGGCTTAACTCCAATGTAAAAATGCATATAAAAGCAAAGGAGAAGGCCTTCAAAAAATACAAGGTTGAGGGATCATCCTCAGCATTCAGACTTTATAAAGAATGCAACAAGAAATGTAAGAGTGCAATTAGGACGTCTAAGATAGAACACACAGCCCCTCCCCCCCACAGTTAGAAACATTCCCCAGGACACATTTAACCCCTACACTGCCCCCTAGTGGTTAACCCCATTCACTGCCAGTGTCATTTACACAGGAATCAGTGCATTTGTATAGCACTGATTGCTATATAAATGACAATGGTCTCAAAAATGTGTCAAAAATGTCCGATGTGTCCGCCATAATGTCGTAGTCACAATAAAAATCACTGATCGCCGCCATTACCAGTAAAAAAAAAAATTAATAAAAATGCCATAAACTATCCCCTATTTTGTAAACGCTATAACTTTTGCGCAAACCAATCAGTAACGCTTATTGCGATTTTTTTTTTTTTTTTTTTTTTTTTTTTTTTTTTTTTTACCAAAAATATGTAGAAGAATATGTATCGGCCTAAACTGAGGAAAAAAAAAGTTTTTTTTATATATTTTTGGGGGATATTTATGATAGCAAAATGTAAAAAAAAATGCGTTTTTTTTCAAAATTGGCGCTTTTTTTTTGTTTATAGCGCAAAAAAAAACAAAAAACGCAGAGGCGATCAAATACCACCAAAAGAAAGCTCTATTTGTGGGAAAAAAAGGACGTCAGTTTTGTTTGGGTACAACGTCGCACGACCGCACAATTGTCAGTTAAACAGACGCATTGCTGAATCGCAAAAAGTGCTCTGGTCAGGAAGGGGCTAAAATCGTCCAGGGCTGAAGTGGTTAAAATTTACAAATGCAGCAATTTAGAAATGGATGAAAGGTTTTAGCGCTGGGAAACACTTTTTGAAAGATAAAAAGTGCATTTTATATACAGCTATATAGATCAGACCAAAATAAGGGACAAATGAGGAGGAATGAGGGACAGATGGACATTGCTCCAAATCAGGGACAGTCCCTCAAAATCAGGGACAGTTGGGAGCTATGCCATACGGGGGTGTATAACCAGCAGCGTCTCCACCTCTCACAGAGATGGCAAGAGACCAAATCAGGACGGAGCGTGCCGCAACGCATTTCCGAGGTGCCGCCTCCTTCTTCAGGCCCTTATTAATTAATTTTGGGTATATCTTGTTGTTTCCCCCCTCCCTGGTATTGATCTCTTATGATCCACCTGATAGCTGCCATTAAGCGCTGACTCTCACACTACCTGACAGTTCTGTGTGATATATTGCTTGTAATCACAGCAGAAGTCAAGAGAGAAGCTGGAGGGAGCTCTGCCTATGTAAACAAAGCAGAGCTCTGTCATGACAGAGGGGGAAGTAATGGAAAATCCATCACTTCCCTTAGTAAAAGCACCACACACAGTACACAAAAACAATGACTAGGCACACATTTAACCCTTTGATCACCCTAGATGTTTAACCCCTTCCGTGCCAGTGTCATTAGTACAGTGACAGTGCATATTTTTTAGCACTGATCACTGCATTAGTGTCACTGGTCCCCACAAAGTGTCAGTATTTCTGCTGCAATATCACAGTCCCGCTATAAGTTGCTGATCGCCACCATTACTATTACTACTGGTATAAAAATAAATAAATAAAAATTCCATTATATATATTCCATAGTTTGTAGACGCTATAACTTTTGTGCAAAACAATCAACATAAATTTATTGGGGTTTTTATTTATCAAAAAATATGTAGCAGAATACACATCGGCCTAAACTTATGAAATTAGATTTTTTCCAATTTGTTTATCCGATATGTTTTATAGCAGAAAGTAAAAAATATTGTTTTTTTTTTTTTTTCAAAATGTTATAGTGCAAAGAAAAAATATCGCAGATGTGATCAAATACCACCGAAAGAAAGCGCTATTTTTGGGGAAAAAAATACATAAATTTCATTTATGTACAGAGTTGCATAAACGCACAATCTCTCAAATAAATAAGAGATTGTGCGTATAAGTAATAATTAACGTGCGTATAAGTATAAATAAAGCAGTGTCGTATCCCAAAAAATGGCCTGGTCATGAAGCGGGGGTAAATCTTCCAGATGTCAAGTGGTTATATTTTACCAAAAGAATTGGGTATTATTTTCTGTTTGCGTGCATTAAAATTAATTTTAGTGTTTTTTATTGGGGTTTTTTTGGCATTTGATAAATATCTGTGAAAATATCATGCAACATACAAAAATGCAACTGCCACCATTTTATTCTCCAAGGCCTTTGCTTTCTGGAAATATGGCATGCTTAGGGGTTCAAAAAAATGCTGACTTTATAACGCGTGTAAAAAAATGTTTAAATTGCGCCAGATGCAAAGTGGTTGAAGAGAATCTTTGAGCCCCTTTAGCTTTGGACCCACCCACTCCAGCGCCACCTTCTTTGTTAGCTTGACGCCTTCTGCAGACGCGGGCAGGTGCCATTCATTCCTAATGGAACCCCCACGCATTTTGGTGCGGCGCAATTTTAAAATCGTGCTGGCACCTATTTTGGTTTGTTTTACGCGCATAGGGCAGCCCATTGAAATGAATACGCTTCCCCTAAACGCGACACTCGGAGACGCTTAATTAGCGCACACACTTGAACGCGCCTCCTGGTGTGAATGAGCCCTTAAATCAGCCTTTGTTGAGCAGACAAGGCCACCCATCGATCGGATTTTGAGCCCTATAGGGCTTGCTTAAGTGGCCGTGTCAACCCCATTGATCACAAATAGGACGCAATTTTTTTTCCCAGCTATACAAATATCGTGTTCCATTCAAGCTGTAACAAAGTATAGAATAGACTCTTATCAGCTGGCAGGCCGCCGTCCTGATTGATGACTTTGTTACACATAAAGCTGCATTAGCTGAGTCTACATTTCCTCCAGGGAGATGTTGTATTCAGGATAAAATCCAGTTTAAATGCCGGTTCACACTACTGCGCTCTGCGAGATTGCATGTGATTCGCACCGCACATCACATGTGATGTCTGTGCAATGCGATTTCAGTTATACAGATAGTATGGCTGATATCACATTGCATTCGGACCAAATTCGCACAGGACCCTTTTTTGGTCTGCACTAGAATTGGATCGCATGGGTGTTCCCGATTCATGTCCGAACTGACAGTTTGCAGTGCGATATGCGAGCTGAAATGAAGTTCGCATATGGCAGTGTGAACTGCTGTGCGAATTGGGTGCGATGCGGGAGCCGCACAAGTGTGAACCCAGCCTAAGGCATGTACAGCGTGGCAATCAGTGGTCCCTGGGACACAGTCCATCACCGATCTCTGTAAAGAGCCAATGAAAAGGTTCTATACCCATGTGATCAGCTGTGTCCAATCACAGCAGATAAACAAGGAAATACCGGTTATTGGCATTCCTTTCCTTACATTGAAAGCGTGTGAGGAAAGGAAAGCAGATCATCAGTGCAACCCCAACAG